>JBBBDQ010000809.1:6537500-6980000 GCA_037127315.1 Ascarosepion bandense
TACAAATTGATAATGACTTATTGAAATAATCATAAAAAACAATTGTAAAATGAAAAGAAAAGTCTATCAAAAATCTTAACACAAAAATGGCATTAAAATTTAAATTTTAGGATTTTCCATCATCTTTATTTAATAAAAAATTGTTTTGATTTCGAAATGGCGCAGCAAATTAATAGATAATATTGAAAAATATAAATATTGAATGTAGATTCGTAGATTTTTTCTTTTCATTTCTGAGAGAAAATAATAAGTTACTCCGATTCTCATCAAAACTCATTTTAGTTTTGTTGAATTATTTTTTGATAACGTTCGCAACTAATTTTCAGTGTTCGCTGTTGATTTAGCATAAATTTCTTTCTGAAACAATATCTTTAGGGTAGGTACTTCCACTAAATCGCTGAAAAAACAGTATAGTATGAAGAAAAAAGGAAAAAAGAAAATTTAATAAAAACGAACTTTTTCCATCAAGCTTATATTATTATTAAGAGGAAAAATCAAAGTATTTTTTAATTTAAAAATTTTTTAAAAACTTTTCTAACATGTTCGAAAGTTTGGTAAAAATCTTGTTTTTATTTTTGTTAGCGGGGAACCAAATCGTTACGAGAGTTTACAATGAAAAACGTAATATTACGTAACACAGTTTTTTTTTCTGTGAGAAATATTAATTTGGAAATCCTTGCAAAAATAAAATAATTGCCACATTTTAATGAAATCTTTAGGATTTATTCACAAATGAATAATATTATTTTTGAAAACATTTTTTTAAAATCTTGGTAAAAATACGTTTTATGTTACCCCCATTCCACGTAAATTCATGAAATTTCAAGAAATGAAATACTTTTGACAAAATTATTGAAAAAATAATACTTGGTTGAGAGAAATAATACATGATTTGTATTTCCTCATAAGCCCTGAGTTTAACTAATAAAACATTAGTTTGTGGTGATAAACAGACGACAGGTCTATCTTTGAAAAGAACTTCTTGTTATAAAGCTTCGAAGACAAGGATTTTATATTTGGGACCTGATATCGATCGGCTTTTGTGATGGTATTTAAATGTTTGTAATCACCAACAGGTCTATATGTGCCGTCTGACTTCGGTACCATGTGTAAGGCTGAACTCCATTCTGAGTTCGAAGGGGAAATTATTCCTGCCTTTAGGAGTTTCTTGAATTCCTCTTTCGTAATTTCACATCTCTGAGCTGATAATTGTCTGGCTCTGGAGAAGGTAGGAGGATTGCTACCAGTTTCTATTCTGTGGTATATCTTTGGTTTTGTTGCATTCGTGTCACAATGAGGAGAAATTAAGTTTGGATATTTCTCCAGAATTGTTCGTGTCATTTTGTTATCATCTTTATTCGGTACTATATCTATATTCATGATAATAGATGATGGATGTGCATTGGATTGTCTATTAGTCATTTTATCGATTAGTTTGTTGTTCTTACAGTCCACCACTAACCCGAAATGGTTTAGGAAATCGTATCTTAGGAGTGGCTGAGCAGTTTCGGCTATTATAAATGTCCAGGTAAATTCCCGTATGATGTTCTGTAGCGTGAGATTCAGTACTGTTTGTCCTGAGCATTCAATCTTTTGATCGTTGGCAGACACTACAGAGATATTGGTTGGGTATGTTACAGCTCCATTTAAATATCTCTTTGAAAGTATAAATACGGCAGCTCCTGTATCCACAATAAAAATTAAACTTTGCGCTCCTAACCATGCGGCTACAATGAGAAGCGGCGAGGAAATGGAAGCTAACATCTCTCGCCTAGTTAGTTTTTCGAAATCTCACGAGGAACTGGTGAAGTTGGGCGAGAGCTGAGTTGCATTTGAACATTCTGTTTATTAGGCCATCTGCACCACGGCTTGCAAAATTTTGCACGTTCCGCAAAATATAAATGCGCTCTGCAGATTTTGGGTTTTTGGTTCTTGTTAAAAGAGTGAACACTGGTAGGGAATTTTTTTTTCACTGTGGGAACAGCCATGTATCCTTTTAGTTTCATCTTTATTTTGCTGTCCATCCTCTTGATTCCCGGAAATCTGTCGAATATATGCGGTGTCTTGTGTATTAAAATATAATGATAAGTCGTCCGCCATTTTTCTAAGACGATCTGTGTCTAAATCGAGTTGCACAGCTACTACTGGTTTAATAGAGTGAGGTAGGGTTTGAATAAATTTGTGACGTACGATATCGTCCCCTACGCCAATTCGACCTGCCAATGACATGAGTTCATTCAGGTATACTGAGGGACGACGCGTTACTGTCGACGACGACATTAATTTGTCCAGCATCTCTGGCTTTGTTCTTTCGTAAGCGCCCATCACTGGTTCTTTTAGTGCGTCATAGTCCTTTGATTGCAGTATAATTGGCTATATATTTCCTACTATGTCCACGGGGTGTGCTGCCAAAATGTTGAAAAGTTTTTGACTGGGCTGTCTAATATTTGCAGTATTAAATTGCGCTTCCATTATCGCAAACTAAGCCATTACGTTTGATTCAAGGAAGTTTGGTTGTTTTATCGTAACAGCTTGGATTGATTGGTTTTGATTTGTTGACGTTTATTCAGCGTCAGTTGTCATGTTTCGTTTGTGTTGAAAAGAAATATTCTAATATCGCTGAAAGTCCAAAATTTTTTGTGTGTATATACTCATATATATATATATATATATATATATGTGTGTGTGTGTGTGTGTGTGTGTGTGTGTGTGTGTGTGTTTATAGTGGGTTATCCGTTCTAGTGAAACGTAGTTGTGTGTTGAAACAGATGAACTGGCCTCGTTAGTAGATAGCCCACTATAAGGGGTGTATAAACAAGAAAATCAAATTGAGTATAAAAACAACATTTATATATGCACAGATATCAATTAAGGTTTTTTTTACAAATAAAGTAATGTCTTTACAATGGGTTCAAAGGACGTTTAAAATGTTCATAGCAATAAATGCTGAAAAGAGAGTTTGTGCGTATGTATGTGTGAGTGTTTGTTAGTTAGGAATGTCTTTGATGTCTCCGCTCCGTAGATAGGGTAAGTAGCTCAGGGGACAGCAAAGAAGAAGGTGAGAGGGGAAGGCGAGGCGAGGCGAGCCTGGATGAGGTCAAGGGACGTGCTAATTACACTCGTACTTTCTCAACTGGCGATGCTTTCTGTGTCGGCTTTTTATTTCGTCTTTGTGGGTCCCAGCAGGTCATTTGGGAATGCACACCTGTATTTAATTCTGGGCTTCCCATTGAACGATAAATAAAATTCGCGTAGGATCCCGAAAAGGAATTTGATATATATTAATTTTTGGTTTTCTGCCGGAACATATGCTTGGAACCGGGTGCGCAAAGACCAGTTTTAGTCATTTGCTTTCTGGATCTCTGAGGGCAAACATCCAGTCCCTCGGTTTGCTCGGTATCACCACAAGTTAAACACAGAACTTATTGGTAGATGTAAATCATGTACTATTATTATATATAGCCCCTTTTTACCAAAAAGTCTCCAGTGGCATCCAGCTCATTCCTGCAGTTTCCAGCAGCTTCCAGCTCACTCCTGCAGTCTCCAGCGGCATCTAGCTCACTCCTACGGCATCCAGCTCACTCCCGCAGACCCCAGCTAATTCCTGCAGCTTCCAGCGACTCCGGCAGCCACAAGCTACCTAGTGAAGCGTTTCACTGACGTCCAGACGACCTGTTTCAGTTCCTCCTGACGTCCAGCGACC
Organism: Ascarosepion bandense; assembly: GCA_037127315.1. Taxonomy (NCBI): domain Eukaryota; kingdom Metazoa; phylum Mollusca; class Cephalopoda; order Sepiida; family Sepiidae; genus Ascarosepion; species Ascarosepion bandense. The sequence goes on from JBBBDQ010000809.1 coordinate 6,541,204, forward strand.
GGTTCCAGCGCCCGCCGACGTCCGGATACCGCTACCGATACACGACCTCCATCGCCACACCATTCACCGATTCGCTTAAGAAAAGAAAAATAAAGACACGATTTTTATCGTCTCCAACTGACCATCTGCATTTGTCATCGTTCTTTGATATTGTCATCTTCTTTCCTTGCCTTTGTATCCACTTTCTTAGTTGCACGGTCGATTGGCACTCACACCTCTCGGACCGCCCCGCAACATGTATTTAAAGTATTTTACAATAATTTCTATGTGTACGTTAAAAGGTCATGTGTGTTCATGCTTTCTTCCCTTACGAGAAAAGAATTGTACAATTATGTCACTTGTGATCACCATACACTTATCTTATCTCGCATATATCGAGCTGTCATAACATTTTAAATACGGGGAGAGGTCAAAAAGTTCAACTCTCTGTTAAAAAATAATTTCATTCAATATTTCATGCTATAAATAAGTAATACTTGTGTAAATCAAATTAATTTATCATTAAAATTGCTAATTTTCTAAAAATAATGTGTCACAGACGTATATTTTATTTTTGCAAGATTTTTAAAACCGAGAATTAACTTTTGTTTATAAATGTGTCGATCTCTCAAAAATGCCGAGAATTTGAGAAATTAAAAAGAAATCTCAAAATGTTAGATTCCAATCAATATAATTTCTGTTTCAAATACACTAGAGTATTTTGCTTAATGGAAATAATAAATTTAATCACCTAGCTTTCAATGAAAACTAAACTAAAAATTAAAAAAAAATTTCTTATTTTAAAATTCAATTTAAACGTTAGTTATCGAAAATGAGTGGAGGTAACACAAGCTAGTTGCTATATATAACAACACTAGTGCAGACTGGGATGCGAGGTACAGCTTTGTTCTAATCTAGACAATTTCGTTTTAAATTCCTACAACTTAATTTGAATAATATAGAGTATGTTTGCTGAGAGCAATAAATAAATATTTTTGTAATTAAAATTACTTTATTATTATTATGTCATTTTTCATCATATTTCGATTTCTGCTTTGGTCTCACTAGCAACCAAGTCTGCGGGGAGACCTAAGGCAGGTCGTGGCGTGTTGTTATGACTCCATTTCATGTTTTTCTATCTTCCCTATCATCCCCAGCATTACATAGATAAAGTTTTCCTTAGTGTGTGGGCTGTACTTAATAAGACAATTTTTTGTATATCTCTTAAGCTGGGGTTTCCAGGGATTCTTTCAATGTGTTGTTTTGTTCCATTTTTTATCATTCCAAGTGCACCTACTATCACTGGCACAATTCTTGTTTTCAATTTCCACATTTTTTCTATTTCAATTTCCAGGTCTTTATATTTTGACAGTTTTTCGAATTCCTTGATTGCTATGTTACAATCCGCTGGACAAGCCATATCAATTAATAGATAAGTTTTCTCCTTCTGGTTTTTAACAATAATGTCTGGCCTGTTTGATTCAATTTTTCTGTCTGTGTAGATGGTGTAATCCCATAGAATGGTTACATCTTCTATTTCTGTAACCGGTGCTGGGTGATGTTCATACCAGTGTTTGTTTACAGATTTTCCATAATGTTTGCACATTGTCCAATGTAAATATTGCCCAACTCTATCGTGGCGATTTTTATATTCATTTGAGGCAAGCACAGAACAGCCTGAGATTAGGTGGTCTATTGTTTCTTGGTGTTTATCACAAAACCTGCATTTTGGATCCATATTATTATGCATAATATTTGCCTGAAAGTTTCTAGTGAAAATATTTTGGTCTTGTGCTGCAAGAATAAAGCCTTCAGTTTCAGACTTTAATCCAGATGCACGTAACCATCGATGAGTATTAACTTTGTCAACATTGGATTTATTGGCACGTTCTGGATATTGGCCATGCAGAGGTTTGTCTTGCCAGCGCTGTTTCATCTGTTCAAGAGCTTTATCTTGGGCTTTCATTTTCATATTTATTGCCGCAATAGTTGGTTCTTGGCTTCTGTTTTGCTTTTCTACAGAATCTACTAACTGTAAATCTTGTTTGTATTTACTGCCTTCTTTTATTATTGAATATTTTTCTTTCTTTCTTCATGTTGCCTTACTAATTGTATCATCCAATCCTTTGTTGTTTCTATGTATGTTAGTAAGCCAATAGTTGTTGTCTTGTATGACAATTCCAGCTGAATAAGTCTTCTTCCACCTTCTTTACGGGGTATGTATAGACGGTCTACATCAGCCTTTGGATGATGCATCTTATGCTTAGAAAGAAGCTTTCTTGTTTTAGAATCCATTCGCCTGATGTCGTTTAGAGTCCAGTTTAAGATGTTAAAGCTATATTGGACAACTGGGATTGCAAGGCTATTAATGGCCATAACTCTGTTCTGTGAATTTAATTCAGTTTTTAATATCATTCGTAGCCTTCTATAGTACTCTTTACGCACTATTTCTTTCATTTTTTTATGGTGAATGTTTTCGCTCTCATTTACATCTAGGTATTTATAAGCTTCTTCTGGTTTCAATTCTTTTATTATTACAGCAGGGTCAAGGCTAATTGAGGATGTTTTTTGTATTGATCCACGTAAAACTGTAGCATTAGCACAGTTATTCAAATTAAATTTCATTCCAATGTCTTCGCTGAAGCATTTTACAGTTTGCAGAAGACCTTCCAGCTCATTATCATTCTTAGCATATAACTTCAATCATCCATGTAAAATAGATGGCTTATTTTCTTTTGTCCTATTTTATAACCACATTCTGTCTTATTAAGTTGACTGGTTAGTGCTATTAATGATATGCAGAATAGTAAGGGAGATAAAGAATCACCTTGAAATATACCTCTTTTGATGTTTATTTCATCAGACTTATAGGTTCCATTTATGTGATTGAGGTAAAGGGTTGTTTTCCATATAGACATGCACTGTTTGATGAAATTGATGATGACGGGCGATATCTTGTATATATTTAAAGTCTTTAAAATCCAGTCATGTGGCACACTATCGAATGCCTTTCGATAATCTATCCAGGCTTTACTAAGATTTTTCTTTGTACTATAGCAGTTTTCCAGGATCATTTTGTTAATTAGCAATTGGTCTTTACAACCATAACAGCCACGTTTGCACCCTTTTTGTTCAAGCGGTATCATGTCATTTCTTTCTAAGAATAAATATGTCTGTTTTGTCAAAATAGATGTTAATAGTTTATATGTTGTCGGAAGACATGTAATTGGTCTGTAGTTTTTCGGGTTGTTTGTGTCACCATTCTTGGGTAGAAGAAATGTAATTCCTTTGGTCATCCATGCAGGAATTTTAGTGGGATCGTCAACCATTTCTTGAAGTTCTTTGGCTAGTTTTTTATGTGCTGTATTTAAATAATATAGCCAAAAGTTAGGAATTTTATCTATACCTGGGAATTTCCAATTGTGTGCTTTTTTTAGTGCATATTTAACATCATCTTCTGTAATTCCAGACCATGTCTGTTCGGGTTTATTTTTCATTCGTTCTATCTCTTGCGTAATCCAATGTACCTCCTTGCTAAGTTCTTTAGGGCAAGCCCATATCTGTTCCCAGAACTGTGTGACTTCTTCCATTCTGGGGGGTACTGTCACTTCAATTCTTTTTTTACCTATTTCCCTGTAAAATCTCTTTGTATCAGTCTGAAAAATCTTGTTTTGTCTGTAAAATCTTGCTCTTTTCTCATATCGTTTTATTCTTTGAGCCTTCAGTTGGATTTTTTGCTTTATTTTTTCTTTATTTGATAAGACTTCATTTTCATTCCTGATGTTATATTTTCTTTCGGCTCTTCTGCTTTTCCTAGTTCTTACATTTATTCCTCTACTCAGTTCATCCAGTATTGATAATTCATTTCTAAGTTGTTCGATTTCTTTTTCTATTTTTCTTTTCCAAGGTGGATCTTCACGTCTACGAGACATTATTATTATTATTATTATTATTATTATTATTATTATTATTATTATTATTATTCCCAGTTCTAATTTTTGAAATCTAGAAGCTGATTACACAGTTGAAAATAAGATTTTTTTCCGGAAACTTTCGTACACACCATTAAATAAATAGCCTATGTTTTTATTTCTTCATTTTCACATTCTATCATGTCATTGGAAATATGAATCATGTTATTTCTGTTCTTTTTAATCAGGTCGGGGCTTCTTTGTTTGCAAGCAATATTGGAAGTGGTCATTTTGTTGGACTTGCAGGATCTGGAGCAGCCGGTGGCATCGGTATATCTATTTTTGAATTAACCGTAAGTTTCATGCATTTAACATCTGATTGGGTTCTTGTAAAAGCATAATTTGGTTATGTTTGAATAAACATACGGGCTTAGAAACACGGAAAAGAATTAATAATTGTCTGAATGAGACTTTATCTAAATTATATTAACAAAATCAGTTATAACCTCTGAATTATATAAACTCACTCAATTATATAAACTTACTCAATTTCATATATAAACTCACTCAATTATATAAACTTACTCAATTTCATATATAAACTCACTCAATTATATAAACTTACTCAATTTCATATATAAACTCACTCAATTATATAAACTTACTCAATTTCATATATAAACTTACTCGAGTATATAAACTTACTCAATTTCATATATATTTTCATTCAATTACATAAACTTACTCAATGTCATTTTCATTTGTTTAAATTTTCAATTTAAATTGTCGTCATCGGCATACGACATCCTCTCTTCTTATTCCTTTTCTTCCTCTGGTAACGGTGGTGGAGTTGGCTGTCAATCAAAGAGAGTTGATGAAGCAATTCACCTGAATTTGATTTTGGTGGACAATTCTGCGCTACGAAGAAACCCATATACTTAACCAGAAGTTCCTCACTCGTGGCTCAAAGTGGATTGAGGTGGGCAGGATCTTGCAAACCTGGTTTTACTTGGTCTGTCAAAGACCACCTTAGTTACGTCAGCCTGACTGGCACTGTCCTCTTTCGTCAGTTTGCCCGTTGAGATCGTGTATATCTTTGCCTATCCCATGGGATCTTAAGGAGATTGGTCACGTTCTGTCTGGTTCCTCTTCTTTAACCTTATCGCCATGGTAAGCCCTACAAGTATTGAAACTCTAGACGGTTTCACTTTTTGGATCACTTGGCCAACAACTATATATATACAAGATTCTTTTTTCCTCACCTTGTAACATAGACATTGTATGAGGGTTGTAGAAGTTGTAGACAGTTGTATCATTTGTTTTTAGAATGCTGGGGGTAATTTCAAAGGGTCTAGGGAAAATTATGGCCGAAGTGGAAATTAGGGAAATATTTGGTATTATTCGTCATTATTAAAAAGGCCAAATAAACAAAGAGTACCGGAGTATTTGGAAAACTTAGTCTCTTAAGCTGTAAAATAAACCACCAGATTAATAATAATAATAATAATAATAATAATAATAATAATAATAATAATAATAATAATAATTTAGAGATAGAACAGAACAGACAATGGGCTGGAATTACAGAAGAGGATGTTAAATTTTCACTAAAAAAAGCACAAAATTGGAAATTCCCAGGTATAGATAAAATTCCTACCTTTTGGCTATATTATTTAAATACAGCACATAAAAAACTAGCCACAGAACTTCAAGAAATGGTGAACGATCCCACTTAAATTCTGCATGGATGACCAAAGGAATTACATTTCTTCTACCCAAGAATGGTGACACAAACAACCCGAAAAACTACAGACCAATTACATGTCTTCCGACAACATATAAACTATTAACATCTATTTTAACAAAACAGACATATTTATTCTTAGAAAGAAATGACATGATACCGCTGTTATGGATGTAAAGACCAATTGCTTATTAACAAAATGATCCTGGAAAACTGCTATAGTACAAAGAAAAATCTTAGTACTGCCTGGATAGATTATCGTAAGGCATTCGATAGTGTGCCACATGACTGGATTTTAAAGACTTTAAATATATACAAGATATCGCCCGTCATCATCAATTTCATCAAACAGTGCATGTCTATATGGAAAACAACCCTTTACCTCAATCATATAAATGGAACCTATAAGTCTGATGAAATAAACATCAAAAGAGGTATATTTCAAGGTGATTCTTTATCTCCCTTACTATTCTGCATATCATTAATAGCACTAACCAGTCAACTTAATAAGACAGAATGTGGTTATAAAATAGGCCAAAAGAAAATAAGCCATCTATTTTACATGGATGACTTAAGTTATATGCTAAGAATGATAATGAGCTGGAAGGTTTTCTGCAAACTGTAAAATGCTTCAGCGAAGACATTGGAATGAAATTCAATTTGAATAAATGTGCTAATGCTACAGTTTTACGTGGATCAATACAAGAAACATCCTCAATTAGCTTAGACCCTGCTGTAACAATAAAAGAATTGAAACCAGAAGAAGCTTATAAATACCTAGGTGTAAATGAGAGTGAAAACATTCACCATAAAAAAATGAAAGAAATAGTGCGCAAAGAGTACTATAGAAGACTACGAATGATATTAAAAACTGAATTGAATTCTCAGAACAGAGTTATGGCCATTAATAGCCTTGCAATCCCAGTTGTCCAATATAGCTTCAACATCTTAAACTGGACTCTAAACGACATCAGGCGAATGGATTCTAAAAAAAGAAAGCTTCTTTCTAAGCATAAGGTGCATCATCCAAAGGCTGATGTAGACCGTCTATACATACCCCGTAAAGAAGGTGGAAGAAGACTTATTCAGCTGGAATTATCATACAAGACAACAACTATTGGCTTACTAACATACATAGAAACAACAAAGGATTGGATGATACAATTAGTAAGGCAACATGAAGAAAGAAAATATTCAATAATAAAAGAAGGCAGTAAATACAAACAAGATTTACAGTTAGTAGATTCTGTAGAAAAGCAAAACAGAAGCCAAGAACCAACTATTGCGGCAATAAATATGAAAATGAAAGCCCAAGATAAAGCTCTTGAACAGATGAAACAGCGCTGGCAAGACAAACCTCTGCATGGCCAATATCCAGAACGTGCCAATAAATCCAATGTTGACAAAGTTAATACTCGTAGATGGTTACGTGCATCTGGATTAAAGTCTGAAACTGAAGGCTTTATTCTTGCAGCACAAGACCAAAGTATTTTCACTAGAAACTTTCAGGCAAATATTATGCATAATAATATGGATCCAAAATGCAGGTTTTGTGATAAACACCAAGAAACAATAGACCACCTAATCTCAGGCTGTTCTGTGCTTGCCTCAAATGAATATAAAAATCGCCACGATAGAGTTGGGCAATATTTACATTGGACAATGTGCAAACATTATGGAAAATCTGTAAACAAACACTGGTATGAACATCACCCAGCACCGGTTACAGAAATAGAAGATGTAACCATTCTATGGGATTACACCATCTACACAGACAGAAAAATTGAATCAAACAGGCCAGACATTATTGTTAAAAACCAGAAGGTGAAAACTTGTCTATTAATTGATATGGCTTGTCCAGCGGATTGTAACATAGCAATCAAGGAATTCGAAAAACTGTCAAAATATAAAGACCTGGAAATTGAAATAGAAAAAATGTGGAAATTGAAAATAAGAGTTGTGCCAGTGATAGTAGGTGCACTTGGAATGATAAAAAATGGAACAAAACAACACATTGAAAGAATCCCTGGAAACCCCAGCTTAAGAGATATACAAAAAATTGTCTTATTAAGTACAGCCCACACACTAAGGAAAACTTTATCTATGTAATGCTAGGGATGATAGGGAAGATAAAAAAAAAACATGAAATGGAGTCATAACAACACGCCACGACCTGCCTTAGGTCTCTCGCAGACTTGGTTGGTAGTGAGACCAAAGCAGAAATCGAAATATGATGAAAAATGACATAATAATAATAATGTAACCAGGCAGGCAACTATTGCTTGCTTATCTTTGAGCGGGAATTCTATATTTTTCTGAAAATGATCTTCTTTTTAATCAGCAGAAAGTACATCGAAAGGGTCTGTGAGATACTCAAAATCAACTTCTGATTGACAAAGTTATTCTTAAGAATTGCAGAAGGCGTATGATAAACCTGTCAATAGTCTCGATAGATTATCACCAGACCTGCGATGTGGTACCACACTTATGAATTCTATATTTCATGGATATAGTGGTTTTCTAAGAATAGCTTAGATGTGGCACAAGATCAAAAGTACAGGGTACCCAGTGAGGATCGAACTCATTACCCAGTCGTAATTGTTCTAATGAGGTAGCTTGCTAACCATTACACTACATCCAGGTGCCCAAATACATGGATATGATACGTAGCGCTAGGAAGATTTTGCCAATAATGTGGAACGGAATGAATAAATGAAATACCGTTTTAAAAAAAGTGGAATGTTTCAGAGCAATTAGCTATCACCCCTGTTATTTATGATCATCATGCTGCCATCGACAATGATTCTCAAAAAGACGAAATTTCCCTATAAGCTTGCCGGAGATCAGAAAGAATCTAACACTCATCAGCTATATATTATCAATAATGGCCCTGTTAGGATATTTAATATTGTACTTTGTAAGTGTGCCATGTTGGAAATGATGTGATGGGTAGAAAATATGGAAAGTACATTAATACAGCTCTTCGTTGGGAAATCTATGAAGATGATAGTTAACAACTGATACAAATAGTTGCGTGTTTTACAGATAAAGATGACACTACATGACAAAATGAAATAATAGATAAGATACATAGTCAGCGTGAAAAGAAACTTTGTAAATCCAAGTTAAATGGTGAAAATTTGTTTTGAGGTACTGATGTAATTGGTGCTGTGAGATTTGGTACAGGCATTGTTGAATGGACCAAATATGTACTAGCAAATTTATATCGAAAAACAATGAAGATACTGACTTCTTATCTCCTAAGAGTTAAGTGTCATGTCTTTACCTACTTTGAACAAGAGAGCGAAAGATGTATTGTAGAGGAAGAAAAGTGTGCAACATCAGAATGTGTATCCTTGCATGAATATTTGCAGAATATCCAAATTTGGATGCTAAAAGGTGACCTGAATGAAAAGGCCATTATAGCAACAGAAAGGGTGGAAGATGATGGAAACAGAAACTATGCTGAGAAGGTAGATGCATCGAAGGAAAAAAAGGTTTGTACGAAGCATTTGCACAAGAAAGCCAAAATGTGGCAAATCCGAAATCATGGAGGTAGCTTGGGAACAGGTCCGTGACGAATGAAGGGATGATATATGCAATTCAAGAGCAGGCTTTAATAACAAATTCCATCAAGTACTCTATTTTTGGAAACACGATTGGAATAGATAGCGGCTTGAATTAAGAAAACGAACAGCAGGGTTCGTTTCATTCACTTACCTGTAATACCCTTGGAAAAGGTATTCTCTCACCAGCTATAGGTAAAATAACAGGACAGAATTGGGGATCTTATAGTCTTGGATGGCGACCGGTTCAAACCCGTGCTACCTTGTAGGTCATGACTCTTGAGACAAAGTCTAGAAAAGGTAACTTCAAAAACAAATCCACCTCGCATGTCGTCTCAGAAAGAAGAACTAGCTTGTCTGTTTCGATCCCCGACAGAAAATACTGAACTCCTTAGACTTATTGCGATGTTCGAATAAACACAGTATTGTGACATGGCACTGCTCCGTGAACCTCTCTGATTTCGGAACATTTTCCCAAGGGTATATCATCCACGGCACTTTAGCTGACGACTTTATTCATAGAACTGATGATTTACTCTTGTGTAGGCTGTGTGGGAAAATTACTGAAATTGTGAATTTAGTTGGCACAAAAATAGTATAGATAGCGTCATGACAAAGTCGCACGCAGAATACATTGGGAACTATGCTGGAAGCATTGCTTTGACTGTTCAGAAAAGTAATACAAGCATTCACCACCGACACTATTTGAGATTGAGCAAGTGAAGCTCATGTGAGATACGATTATCTTGACTGACAAGCGCTTGGAGAGCAATCGCCTTGAAATTAAACTTGTACACACTAGTCATGAATGGATCCTGATAGATGTTGCTGTACCTTGAGATAAGGTCATAGTGAAATCAGAACATAAGGAGCTACCAAGAATTTGTAGGGTAAATCAGATAAATATACCAAGTACCAAGTCAAATTGTCCCTTTTGTAGTTAGTTCAATCGGGACTATTTCCATACTTTTTGGGGTCGCAGCATAATTTGGGGTTACATGGCATTATTGGACGTGAATAGGATGTAGAGATGTTTGGAACAGCTCATTCGCCGAGATAAGTGGTTTCTAAGCTGTGGGTATGAGCTATTATAATCATCACTCAGCCAAAGCATCTAAGAGTTGATTATCAAATCAAATAATAAAAATAATCGTTTATCATTATATACTTTATCTATGTAAGATAATACTAATAACTCATAATATTAAATAAACGTTCTGCCTCTCAGATTTTAGATGATAGGATGTTTCAAATTTGTAGATATTAGAATCTATGACTGACAAAATATTCGAAGCCTCCATTCTTTCTCTAGTTGTGGAGCTTTCTCTCTCTCTCTCTCTCTCTCTCTCTCTCTCTCTCCCTCTCTCTCTCTCTCTCTCTCTCTCTCTCTCATTGTCAGATATTCACAGATTACAAAAATGCCTTTATAATTAAAAGTAGAATCATTAAAGCTGACAAGAAAGTTTGTAACTTGACAAATTTGGCGATAATGCATTTTGAAACTTATGTATTGCCGTGAGTAAACAATAGGCTCTCTAACTTTATTAATAAAATAAATCAATTTCTACGTTTTTCCTAGCTTCCTTAACTTTTTGTAGTTTTTGATAGTGTACAATTAAACATAGTCACACATTAACTGATTTGAGAGTTAAAGGGAAGATTTTCAGATGGTCACGTAAATGTGGTCAATGTTTATATTGCAAGTGCATGATATTTAGAACATGTTATAAACCCAAAGTGTTGTTTATTTCAGGCAATATTTATACTTTTGTTATTGGGATGGATATTCGTACCCGTTTATATATCTTCGGCAGTAAGTATATCGTGTTTTTCTCTCATTTTAAACACACACACACACACACACACACACACACACACACACACACACACACACACACACACACACACAAATAGATTTGCAATTGCAGCCTTAAGGTAAGGCTACAAGAAAATCGCAAGGCCGTAACACAAGGGGAGATAGAAAAACCAGGCATAGCTGACCACATAGGGGGAGAGAAAGGGGATAACCGCCCCCATGGGATGAAGTTGAAATAATAGATAGAGAAAGCCACTAGAAACTACATAAACTTAAGGAGTCAGCACATATGTGAGGCTTCAAAAATCTCCTAAGTCGACCAAGCATAAAGATGACCACAAAATGGGAACCAGTAATATGGAATTCCAGAGCAAATCATTAGTGTCAAAAATTTTTCTGGTAAAAAATACTAGAGGAAACCATTAATATCAAAAATTGAAATATGAACTCTAGTAAAAAAATGATTAGTGAACATTAGGTTTAAAAGTCCCAGAAATTCAGTCGTTCTTGTCCTTAAGAACACATGGCTATAGTGGATATAGACATTGGTTAATTCCAGTGACTTGACCTAAAGATTTCGATACCAGGCAGTGGTAAACAAGTAACTTAGAGAGTCCGGCTAGAGGGAAATAACTCATGACTACCAAAGAGGCTTCGCACAAAAAATGAAAATGATATACCCCAGTGATCGCAATAAAGGGTTCAGTTCGAAATTCCTAGCACCTGAAGAAGGCTGAAGCGTACTTTGAATGCACTTAATTCAGTGGTAAATACTTTTAGGTATCACCACGGAATAGCACATGTAATTCCAATATCACATATAATCAATATCACATATAATCATGTGCTATCCAATAGCACATGTAATTCGAAGAAAAAATAATGACAGTGTCAAGATGTTGACATTCTACACTATTTCGAACAAAAGTTTTGAGATTTTGTACAATGACAAAGTTTGAAGACAGATGCTCTTCGCCAAGATCCACAACTTTCTCTTGCTCAAAGTCATTTTAATCATTCATCTTAGAAAGTGATTTTTATGGCGAGGCTATTTAAGGACATTAGTTTTCAGGCTAATGTTTTGGTTTTATTGCAATTTGCAGTGTTAAGTGAGACTACATCTAGCGCAGACTATTCTATGTTCAGTTTATCTCTTATAATAAATTTGTTATAAGTCATTCATATTCCTAAGTATTTGAAGATTTGGTATTTACTAATTCCACATTTTTTATAATGGATTCAGTATATGTGCCATCTCCGCTTTCATTAAATTTCAGATAATTGTTTTTGTTTTAGAAAAGTTTCTTTGTTTCCTTTTCCTTGGAATATTTTGTAGAAGATGTTGAGTTATTTCGTTTAAAATATTTCTTTTTCCAATTCTGAATATCTATATCGTCGGCATAGCCCCCTCATTATTAGGAGGGAAAACAGGAAAGCTGTTTTCTATCGGAAAATTTGTTTGGGGCGTGATATGAAATGTATCAGAGCCCATCTCTTTCAATTTGTGCGTGTATATGCGTAGGTCATAGTTTAGAAAGAGATTAAACAGATTGAGGCTATGAGCTCCTCCTTGTCATACCCCTGATGAAATGTGAAATTATTTGATACTAGGACATCACTAGATATTCACAACTTTGTGAATCAATATAGTTTACCTATCAGTTCTATGCATTCAATAGTGGCCAGTTTCTAATGGATGCGAAAAGGAAGTCTCTTTTGATGTGCTACTGTAAGGTCGACATCGCTGATAGCATACAATTTCCTATTAGAGAGGTATATAATTGGCATCTGTGACGAATACATCTCTTCCCCTGGCTCACTCGGTGCAACTTCTAGAGGAATACGGTGTTAAGATCTTGCTAAATGATTTAAAGTATGAAGAGTGCGTTTTGAAGAAGGTTATCGGAGACTCCAAAATGGTTGCCTTCCTGAGCGGGCTCTATGGCGGCTTTGCCAAGTTTTCGAGTTATCATTTCCTTTGGGACAGCTGAGACACTGCCGCATACTAGCACAGGCGTGACTAGCCACAAAAAATAGTATTCAATGTAGAGAGGAACGTCAAATGGGAGCCACTGTTGGACCCACAGAAAATATTCTTTCCTCTACTGTACTTAAAACTGGACCTTATGAAAATAACTTTGTCACAGCTCTAGATAAGGAGTTTGCATCATTCAAGTATCTTCAGGACTTCTTTCCTAAACTGTCTGCAGCAAGAGTGTCTTCGTCAGACCACAAATAAAGAAGATCATAGGGTGCAAGGAATTCACTAATATGCTCACAAGGATAGATAAATCAGCGTGGAACAGCTTTTTTGCAGTGGTTCGGGGTTTCCCTGGGGATCGCAAAGCCGAAAACTATGTAAAGCTTGTTGAGAAACTGGAGAGGAACTACAACAAAAAATTTGCTGTAGTCATAACACCGAGAGTAAATGTAAATTTGGTGGATCCGAATTTGTTTTTCTTGGATTCCACATTTCCTCATCCAGTGTATCTCTGGGGAGAGTGAAAACTGTTGATACCTGTAATGTACCAACCACTGTAAAATACTTATGTCGGTTCGGGGAATTTCCCTTGATTTATTCTGTAGACAGCCACATTCATAAACTTTTAACAGGCTGGATATTCTACATCTTGATTGACCCCAATTCTTTACTAGATGCTTTTCACTCTTTCCCATATAAGTATTAACACCGTGAAATACAATAATTGTGTTATATTGTTTATAATTCATATCGATCTAATAAATACATTTTCCAGGTTTACACAATGCCAGAATATCTAAAAAAAAGATTCGGAGGAAAACGTATCCGTATTTATCTCAGCATTCTTGCTTTGCTCTTGTACGTTTTTACAAAAATATCGGTAAGTATCGGCTTTAATTTTTTTTAATTTCTCATTTGAGTTTTTTTTTTTTTGTATCTTCATGGTAAAATAACTTCAGTGTCTCAGTAAAAATCTAAGTAAATGCCGTAAGATAAAAGATAAACTGATCAATAATTGATAATCAATTAAAATAACTGTACTTTAGAAATGTTCTACAAAAATAAATATTATGATATATCATTTACTTTTTAACTTCGTGTGAATGAGAGCCCAGTTAACATTATACGAAGTAATTTGATTTCTTTGGTTCGCATGATTGTTCGTCAATTTTCTCATAAAGCTTTTGTTCAACAATGAAAAATAAATGTTTACACACGCATACATATACACACACACTTTTATATATATATATATATATATATATATATATATATATATATATATATATATATATATAACTTTGTCATCAGATTAAATATTTATAAACATACATTTAATTTCATTTAATATTAAATTTAAAGCGGTAATATTCTTTGCGTGTCAATAAACATTAATATTTCTTAGTTTAAACCATTCTTGGTTACAAGTCAATAAACACTGCATTTATGCATTTATTGCTATTTAAAGAGTAAGTACATTTTTGGAAGAAACCTATATATATATATATATATATATATATATATAGTACTAAATTGTGATGATGCTTGCGATTGGTGTTTTTTTTTTTTTTAGTGGGTTACTGGTAGCAGGCAGGGTTTTTTTATTGTTATAAAGTACTCAATACCGAGTTAGGGGTAGATCATTAATAGAATGGATGACAAGAAGGTTGTCACTTAACTGAGCAGAGTTATGCCGACTTCGAAGTTTCGTGAATGCGTTATTGCGATGTCTTCCCTCTTCAGGGATTTTGTTTACTCTTCTATTGTTTCCCGATTTTTTTCTTATTGATATGGAGCTTGATGTAATTTAATATCTTTGTAAACATCTTTTTAACTGCTTTATAGTGAGTTGACCTCTTCTCATCTATTCTCATCCTTTTGGGTTGATCTCTTTTTACTGTATTGTGTTGACCTTTTTTACCTTGTTCGTATATGTGACCACTGAAAACACCTTTAGGGCATGATTAAGTGTTTGTGTACTTGTATGTATTTCTTTGTATTATTTGTGGGTTTGGCATGTGATTTTTTTCCGTTTGGTGATTTTTATATTATTTCTTTGTCTTTTGTTTGTTTACTTTATTGCCGTGATTGAGTGCTTATATATCTATATTTATATGTGATAGTTTTGTTTTTGTGTTGTATTTATTTGTTTTGTTAGTATTTAGATAGGATATAAACACAACACAAAATGCACACCCAAAACTGTCACGTATAAATATATAAAAAAAACGTAAGACAAAGAAATAATATAACAATTACCAAACGGAAAAAATTATACACCAAGCCCACAAATAATACACACATAAAAACACACATAAGACTACAAAGACTAAATCATGGCCTAAATCTTTTTTAAGCGGTTACATATACAAACACGGTAAAAAGGTCACCCCAGCACAGTAAAAAGAGGTAAAACCAAAATGATGAGAAGAGGTTAATTTACTATAAAGCAATCAGACGTTCACTTAAGCAAGCTAAAAATAAGCCAACATAATAAAAATGAATAAAAATCATTTAACCACCTGAAGATACTAAAGCGCACTAAAAACAGGTCAACATAATTAAACTCAATAAAAAGCTGTTAACCATCTGCAGAATCACTCATATACAAAAATATTACACGACACCAAGCACCATATTAATATGAAAAAATCGGGAAACAGTAGCAGAATAAACAAAATCCCTAGAGAGTGAAAACATCACAATAACGCTTTCACGAAACTTCAAAGTCTGCACAGGTAACTGATAAACATTTCCACATTATATATATAAAATATGTGTGTGTGTGTAATTCATACACGCCTTAATGTTGTATTGTTGCTGTCGATAAGTTTATTTCTTTTGCTTCATTTTTATAGGCTGATCTGTACTCTGGAGCTTTGTTCATCAAATTGGCCATTGGAATGAATATCTATCTTGCCACGCTTATACTTTTGGCTGTTGCTGCACTTTTTACTATAGGAGGTAGGCTGCATTCATTCAATGAATCTTTGTTAAATTTGGGTTATAATTTTTTTTTTTTTTTTGCCTGAATTGATTTGTTTTTTTTATATATGGACATTATCTATCTGTTTTCATTGAGACGATGCTCGGCAATCAATTTTCGTAATTGATACTTATTTTTGTACGGAACAAATGAAAAAACAATACAGTAATGGTTTAAAGAAATTTATAAGTCACGCGTATCTGTTTTAACTGATACAATTAGATATAATCTCAAGAATGCCCGTTCAATCACAAAAATTAAACAGTACAAAAATCAACACAAATAATAAAGTAAAATAAGAAAAACGAAATAAAATAGCCCTTTCAAGATTACTAGATTCTATTCCTAATTGATAAGGATTAGCAAGTAGGCGAATTATTTTCATCAAAATAACAGAGATTTGTAGAAAGAATTATTGAATTCACGTTTCTCCATTTAATATCTTTCAATTAGGTGCATAAGCAACAGACATTCATCACAATTAAAGACCATAAACATAATTTCACAAACAACACAAAATACTGATTACTAAACGTTTCCAAAAACTACATAGATAAAATTAGTAATATTATTTTTGAAAGGGCTTCCAAATTTACTAAGAATGCATTACTCATGAACCAATGGAAGAATATAACCGAGGCAAATTCACAATTCACAAAAATATAAAATAAAATGGATTGCACTTTCATCTATTTCTGACTTCTGTCCGTTCATATCTGGAATACTTTTAACCGCAGCCTTAAACTTGTCTAAAACTTACTGCCCCATCAGTAACAAAAATATCAGTAAACAGGCCCAAAAATCTACGATGGAAGCCTTTGGACTAGAAAATAACCTTGATTTCTGCATTTCTATGGGAGCGTATGATTCTGCAGAGGCCTATGATTTAGCCAAACTATTTTTAAATTTTTTTTATGTACATCTTCGATTTAAAGGACATCGGATTTTACAGAGACAACGAATCAATCATCATTCGTAAAACAAGTACACAACAAACGGACAAGCTTAGAAAAGAATTCATTATGTTTTTCGAATCACACAATCTTAACATAAGTACCACAATTAATGCTAAAATTGTAAAATTCTTAGATGTAACCTTTGACCTGAACAATGGTGTGTAAAAACAATTTGCTAAAGATTCCCACAATCACAAATACATCAATAACGAATCAAATCACCATCATAGAATCATCAATAACTTGCATAAATCAATCTTATCTCGTTTAAGTACTAACTCTAGTAATAAGGAAGTTTTTGACAACTTCAAAATTAAATACATTAATGCTTTAGAAAAAAGCAAACTCAAAACTAGTTTAGACTAGTTTTAACACTGTTAAAAACAAAGTTGGTAGAAATAAGCAGAAATTACGTAAACGTAACATTATTTGGTTTAACCCAACCTTCAGCCAAAAACATTGGAAAATCCTTCCTAAATTTATTTCGTTAACATTTCTACTATTCAACCACACTAAAAAAGATATTTACAAAATAATGTTAAAGCTAATTATAATTGCGTTAAGCACATAGATAAATATATTTCATAGCATAATAACATGATATCAAATAGATACTTAGTCCACATGAATAATATCAGTTACTACTAATAATAATGATAGGAACTCTTCCAAAAGTGATTGCAACTGCCAAAAAAAAAAAAAAAAAAAAACGAAGAAGACCTGCCAATTAAAAGTGTATGTTCAAAAGTAAGTATTATTTATAGAGCTCGCATGCATTCGGAAGATGATTATTTTAAATTCTATTTTGGAGCAACGGCAAACATATGGAAATATCGTTTCAATAACCACATGTTGTCATAAAACAACAGTAAATACAGCAACCCAATTATTACTTGGAAAATCGACGCTAAAACCAAATCTTATAACGGAAAAAGAGACAAATGTAACTTATCGCTTTAGAAAAACTTATCTTAAATCATATAAATAAACCTAATTTACTTAACAAAAAGTGAATTAATGACCACATGCTGCTAGAAAAAAATACTTAAATTCTTAGATCCTGATTGATACAGATTCTTCTGTATGTTTGTCTCTCTCTTTCTCGCCCAATTACTTCTTTCTTTCTCTCTTTCTTTCTCTCTTTCTTTCTTTCTTTCTTTCTTTCTTTCTTTCTTTCTTTCTTTCTCCCGAAAATATTACTATTAATAATTTTGAATTATTGGATTACATTTCTCTGTATTTTAATAATAATTTTTAAAATTTAAAAATATTTTTTCATCTCTGTGTAATTTTGATAAATTAAAAAATAATACCCTAATATTATAAGATTTAACCCCCATGAGTATCGAGTGAACTTAAATTCAAATTTCTCAAAGGTTTGATTCGTAATATGCACCTGATGATTGCGTAACATGCATGAAACTCCGAGTTGTACCATCAAAGTAAGATAACATGTGATATATATATATATATATATATATATATATATATATATATATATATATATATATATATATATATATGACAGTGGACATTAAAGTCAACACCCAGAGGCGACAGCCTGTTTTGTTTTATGCTAAACACAATCGTTGTAGGTAGATTGTTTTTACACTCTTTAAGCATAAATTTCATAAAAGTTGGTAATAAAGTGTGTTCGGTTTGCCATGTGTTTATAGCTCAGACAATATTTATCACGATTTTTTAAAGTATTTTCTACGTAAAACATTTAGAAAGAATCCTGATAAATATTTTCCCAATACAATAAATAAAACTGTATTTATTCTATAAATATAATATAAATATATAAGTATTTGCACCTTATCTTATATATATATATTATTTTGAACATTATTTTTACCGATACTCGTATTTAAGTAGATATTCTGTTTTTAATTAAGCAGTATTTTATATTTATATCGAATTCTGCTGGATAGCACACATTTTCGTAATAAAAATTTATCGTAAAATAATCAGGCCGGTAGATATGTTATTCTGCTCTGTGTGTACAAATGTTCACATTGTATTTCTTTTGTATATGTATATGTATGTGTTTTTTAATTTATGAAAATAGTTGTTTTGTTAATTTCGTTTCAATTTCTAAACAGGGGGACTGACCGCGGTCATCTGGACGGATTTTGTGCAGACATTGATCATGATTCTTGGCGCATTTATCCTTATGATTATTGGTAAGTTTCGATTAGATATTTTTGCATTCTGGCAAATATACCAACGTTTCGAACATTTTTGCAAATGTTCCTTGGTTTTGTACATTTTTGTAAATGTTACTTCATTTCGTAAATGTTTGTAAATATTACTTCGTTACTTATATTTTTGCAAATATTCCTTTGTTTCGTACATTTTTGTAAATATTCTTTCCTTATATATTTTTTTGCAAATAATTCTTCTTGCAAATAATACTTCGTGCAGTACATTTTTCTAAATATTTCTTCTTTTACAAATATTCTTTCGTTTCGTACATTTTTGAAAATATTTGTTTACTTAGAATACTAGCAATAAGAAAATATTGTTTTTCTCTTTTTATCGATCTTACTATGTCATACATACACATATCTATGTACAATTCTTCAGTTTGGGGATTCCTGTCCTCATTGTAAATTTGTAATAAATATACTAAATAATGAAAGAGCAAAAACATTTTTTATTATTTTTCCATGAAATGAATGATTTTTTTTTTTTACTATTAACGTTAAATTCGTTTGAAATTCCGAACTGTGGCATTTATTTACTTTTAAGAAACGTTTTACCATATTTCCTATCAAAACACTTTAGAATGTTTCTTCTTTTAATTGTTAATTTAAACGTCGTTAAATCAGAATAAGAAAATAGCACCTGGCGAAATTTGAACACACGTTCCATATCTAGAGAGATCTTACTATATGGAGGACACCTTCATTAGAATGACAAGAAAAATTCATATTGGCTATGAAGATCCTCGTTTGTACTTACTCTGATGTTGAGAGTCAGCCTATTTAAAATTATAGTTGAAGAATGTGTGGGGCATTTAGGTGATAGTTTACTAAGTGTTTACAAAAAAATGGAAGAATTAGAAATTGTGGAAAACTGGACGCAACTAAATGATAGTATTATTGAAAATAACTAAAATGCGAGACTATCAAGGTGACTTACTGTTACTCCAGTGTCGAAAATCAAGTAAAATAGCAAAGACATAGAACGCGTAAAGAGAAATGATAATGCTAATCATATAATAAGCTCATCTAGAAAGAATACAAACATAAACATGACTATGTAGGAGAGAGGTTGAATCACTGGAAACTATGCAAATGACAAGTATTTGACAAAGCAAAAAGCTATTCACAAGAATCTCTTTTAGAAAATAAGATACGTTGACTTCTCTAAGATTTAAAAGGCTAACAGCCATATCACGTCGAAACTTTGGTTCTCGTACTATCTCCGAAATTAAGCAACATTGAACCTGGTATATATCTAGATGGGTGACCTCTTGGGTATATCAGGTGCTGTAACCTTGGATGTGCATGTTGTGTAAAGGATAACGATTTGGTATTGAAAATTGGAAAACCGAGCACCTATTACAGTCAGATTCCATATAATTACTTATGAACATATTAATTTGGCAATAACGTATTTCGTTGTTGTTGTGTTAGTGAGAACTTTACAGAAAAGTCTTGCAATAAAGTTTTAAAAATTGGAAATTCACGGAAAGCTTCAAACCATCCGAGTAGCTAACAGAATGATATAACATGATTAAATCAGATTCCGCATTCGTCTTCACCGATATTATATACTGTCTGATAGATTATGCAACTGAAACGCAATATATCCTATCATTTAATTACAAATATTTCATCCATCTTTTTTTTTAATTCCAGGATTTATTGAGGTGGGCGGTTACGAAAGCCTAGTAAGAAAATACCTTAATACGAAACCGAATACGACAATGATCTACTGGAATGATAAAAATTCGTCCAAATATAAATACGTAGATTGTGGGTTACCATCAAAATATTCCATGCATTTGTTTCGACCGTATGATGACCCCACTCTACCATGGCCAGGAGTAATAATTGGACTCACTATTTCTTCGATATGGTATTGGTGTACCGATCAGGTATTTATTTTTTCCAAATTAAATTATTCTTCATTTTTTTCAGTCGCTAAAACTATATCCAAGCGCAGAAAAGATATTTATTCATTATTTAAATATAAATTGAAACATAGCTTAAATCTGGCATCAAGTTTCTTAACATTATTTTGTTTTATTGTTTATCGTTTAATTAAATATCAAGGTTAAACAAATCATAATCAATTCGTCGTATTGAAAACGTCTAGCATGAAACGTTGGCAGGCGATAAAACAAATGAATATTTACAGAAGAACTGTTTTTAATGTGTTAAATTAATTTCAAAACAAAATAAACAAACTTACCAAATCCATTTCCAAGAGGAAACCGTTCCGTTCGTAGCAGGAAAATCACTGAAGCCGTCAAGGAGAGGGTGAAGAGAAATCTACGAAGAAGCATGAAGAAGATAGCAAAAAGCACAAGATATTTCGGATAGATCGCTTAGGAGGATTGAGAAAAATAATTTAGGGATAAAACTATGAAAGATTGAACGACGAAAGCTACTCTCCAAGCAAAAACCGATAGTCAAAAGGAATAGATACAGAGCGTGCCTCACTCACAGTTTCGTCTGACGAGATTTTCACTGTAGAGTCAGTAGTCAACTACCAAAACGGTAAATTTTACCCCAATTCACCAGTAAAAATATTTCTCGATATTAGCGGAACATATTTCAAACGACTGAAGCCAACTTGTTTCATGGATTGGGTTACTGTTGCTATGGATGTTTCGAAATCGCCTTTGATGTTTATTAAAGGAATGTAAGTGAATAACATAATTTACGAGTAAATGGTGGAGAGAGATTTATTGTCCTGGTTGCCAGCCACGCTTAGAAATCGCGATGGCTTCACTAAAGAAGGAGCTCCAGCTCGTATGACAACTTTGACGCAGAACTGGTACAAGAGACATTTTTCAATTTGACATCCATCAACTCCTGACATTAATCCTATGGACACTGCGAAGTAGTCCAATATGAAAACAAAGTTTCACGCATCTCGTACACAATTTTGTCGGACGTGAAAAAAGTCTTCTGACTTCGTGGTAAAATATTGAGCGAAGACGTAGTGAAAAAATCATGTACTTCAGTTGACTAAGATTAAGAGCTATAGTGAAAACAAATGGGGTGATATTGTAAATATGTGTGAAATATTGTCAATAGATATGACAAAAGATATAATAATCATCCTGTAAACATTCATTATGAAAAGTTTAAAACACTTTATTTTATAATAGAATTAATAATGGGTATATATATATGCCGCAATTGTATATGTACTTGATTTATTATGAATAAAATATTGTACTCAGAATAAGGTTAACAAAAAAATTTTCAAAGCTTGCTTTTGGAGTATTAACTAGTTTGATGATTAATATCTATTCTCGATACATATCATAGATACGATAACAGAATTTTGTAAACTTTCATTCAATATAATAATCAAATTTACAGCTAAAGGAAAAATACAATTGAATATATGCCTAGGATTCCAACAAAAACAGTTTTCGACTGTCGAAACAATCTCTAGTTTTTAAACAGAAAACAATGAAACACCTTCTGCACACAACTCTAAAAGAAACATCTAAAAACTCATTTGGAATTATTTAATAAATGTTTATATAATATAATACAGATTCAATTTACTAAACAGAATTTTTTAAACTTTCATTCAATCTAATTATCAAATTTGCGGATAAAAGGAAATTACGATTGGACATGTGATTAGGTTTCCAAACAAACAGATTTTGACTGTCGATTCAATTTCTAGTTTTTATAAGAAAACAATGAAGCACTTTCTGCACACACCTCTAACAGAAACATTTATAGAAATTTACTTGGAATTATTTATTTACTAGCTGTTTAATTTCATATATCATCGATAGGATTTATTAAAAAGAATTTTGAAACTTTCATTCAATATAATAAATAAATTTATAACTAAATGGAAAATAAATTAAAAATGTGTCTAGGCTTCCAACAAAATCGTTTATTGACAAAATGTTTATATAATCTACTACATCACGGATAAGATTTATTTATCAGAATTTTTTAACTTACATTCGAATCAATTATAAAATTTACGACTTAATGGAAAATACATTTGGTCATATGCCTAGGTTTCCAACAAAAACAGTTTTCGACTATCGATTCATTCTCTAGTTTTTAATTATAAAACCCTTTCTGTACACACCTCTAGCAGAAACGTTTATAGAAATTCTGTAACATAGGTCAGTCAGTTAAGTGCCATACGTGATACACGCTTTGGGCGATCATATCTTGAAAGAGACATGACTGACTGGGCAGAAGATAATCCCTCAGTAGGTTGCCATTGCTTTCTGCGGTAGACTAGTTGCCACCCAAAGCTATAGAATTATTTAAGAGAGAAAAGACGGATTAATACCTTTCCCAAGGGTATTTGCGCGTAAGTGAATTCACTTACGAGGAATTCAACTGGAATTCGAACTCGGCTCCTCGATTTGTCGTTCCGAGTCGATATCCACTGCACCACAACGCACATTCTAATATAGGTACCGCCACTAAATTGCTAAAAAACAGCATCGTATGAATAAAAAAAGGCCCCAAACGTAATAAAAACGAACTTTTTCCATCAAAATGTTTATATTATTATTACGAGGAAAGATCAATTTAATAATAAAAATTATTTTTTAGTTTTTTTAATTACTTCTTATAATAATTTAAAGTTTCAAAACTATTTTTAAAATACTTTAAAGATTTGTTGCGGTTAGATTTTTAAGTTAATAATTGAAGATTATATTGCTTATCAAAAATTGAAAAGTTTAATACAAATCGTTTGGCATTAATATTTTTAAAATAATTAAATTTGGGGGGGGGATATTTGAAGTATTTTTTGTATGGTAATTTCTATTTGCGAATTAAAAGGTCAAAGTTTCCTCCCTTACCCGAAAAAAGTTTGTACAGTTTTGTCACTTGTGAACGCCATACACTTTTATCTTATTTCTAATCATACAACTGGCAACATGTCTTGATATACAGTGGACAGGTCAAAAAGTTCAAATCTGTGATTAAGAAATAGTTTTATTCTAAATTTCATGCTATAAATAAGTATTACTTGTATAAATCAGATTCATTTAACATAAAATTTGCTAATTCTTAAAAAGAATGTGTCACAGATGCATATTTTATTTTTGCAAGATTTTTAAAAGCGAGAATTAACTTTTGTTTACAAATGTGTCAATAGCTAAAAAATGATGGCAAAATTAAAAATTGAAGAAAAATTTCAAACTTTTATGTTCCAATCAATATAATTTCTGTTTGAAATAAACCAGAGTTTTTTGCTTATTGGAAATAGTAATTTTAATCATTTAACTTTCAATTAAAACTAAAATAAAATTTTCAAGAAAACTTTGTCATTTTTAAAAAATTCAGTTTAAAAGTTAGATATCGAAAATGAGGTGAGTTACCTACGTATAACAATTAATTATTTAAAAGCTCTTTAATCTAGGTACCTTGACGAAATCGCTGGAAAAAAACAGCATAATATGAAGAAATAAAACCCCAAACAACAAAAACGAAAATTTTCCATCAAAATGTTTGTTATTATCAAGAGGAAAGATCAAAGTATTTTTAAAATATTTTTAAAAAAATTTAATTCCTTCTAACATGTTCCAAATTTTGGTAAAATCTTGTTTTGATTTTCGTTAGCGTGTAATCAAATCGTTACGATAGTTTATAATGGAAAATGTAATATTACATAACTCAGTTTTTTCAGTAAAAAAATTCGGAAGTTCTTGCAAAAATCAAATAATTGCAAGATTTTAATGAAACTTTCAGAACATTTCACAAATGAATTAAATTATTTTTTAAATTATTATTTTTTTTAAAACCTTGGTAAAAATATATACATATATTCCATTTGTTACTCCACCTTCACGTAAATTCATGAAATTTTACAAAAACTAAATTTTATTAGAAAAACTGATTTTATTAGTTAAACGCAGGATTCAATAAGAAATATCAGTCAGTGACATACGTGATACACGCTTGGGTGATCATGTCTCTTTCGAGACATTATCCCGCAGTAGGTTGCCATTACTTTCTGCGGTAGACTGGTTGCCAACCAAAACTATAGAGCCTAATCTGTCCTGTTATTTAACCCATAACTGGAGTTAAGAGACGGGTTAATACCTTAAATCATCTATTATTTTTTAAACATTTTGTCTTTATTTCCGAAAAGCTGCTTTCAATAGTAAAATAAGAAAGGCAATGAAACTATGATCTTATTTAATTTGATAACCTATTAATTACTTTAATAAATAACATATATTAAGAAAATTACAGTCTGAAGAAAAAATTTTTCGATTAATAATGAAATTTTAAAAGATTTGTTTTCATTATTTTAATTATGATAATTTATAAAGTTTCAAAAATATTTTAAAAAATACTTCAAAGATTTGTTGTCATTAGTTTATTCACTTATTAAATGAAAACTATATCTACTAATTGAAAATTGAAATTTTAATACAAATCGTTTTGCATTCGTATTTTTAAAATAATATTTAATATTTGTGTGTACTTGTTTTTTTTTAATTTTTTTTTTTTGTGGGTATGGTAATTTCTATGTGTACATTAAAAGGGTATGTTTTACACGGTTTCTTCCTCCTTTTGTCGATTCTGGACACCATACACTTATCTTATCTCGCATCTGTCTGGCTGTCATCACATGTCAAATATTCGTGAAAGAAGTCAGGATGATCAACATACTATATTTAATAAAATATTTTTATTCTAAATTTCATGCTAGAAATAAATACTACTTGTGTAAATCTGATTAATTTAACAAAATTAACTTGTCACAATTGTATATTTTATTTTTGCAAGATTTTTGAAAACGAGAATTAACTTTTGTTTAAAAATGTGTCAATCGCTCAAAAATGGCAGGGAAATTGGAAAAAAAAACCCTCAATATTTTAGATTGTAATCAATATAATTTTATTTATATTCAGAGTATTTTGCTTACTAGAAATAGTAAATTTAATCATTTAGCTTTCAATTAAAGCTAAAATAAAAGTTTCAAGAAAACTTATTTCAAAAGTTCAGTTTGAAGTTAGGTATCAAAATTGAGTGAAGATACCTAATATAATCCAATATATCACAAATAGGATATACTAAACAGAATTTTCTAATGTTCAATCTATATCATAATCAAATTTACGATTAAATGGAAAATAAGATTGGTTGTGTGCTTAGGTCTCAGACAAAAACACATTGCGACTATCGATTCAATTTCTAGTTTTTAATAAGATTATATCTCTATCAGAAACATTTATAGAAATCCACTAGGAATTAATTATTTAAAAACTATTTATATAATTTAGTATATCACATATGGGATTTATTAAACAGAATTTTCTAAACTTTCATTTAGTTCAATAATCAAATTTACAACTTAATCGAAAATACAATTATGCATTTGCCTAGGTTTCCAACAAAAACAGTTTTCGGCTATAGATTTGTAATATTTTTGTATCTTTGTGGGTATAATTGACAAAGAAGTGGATACAAATATTAGCGTTGAGAGGAATATTGTATTTTTTTATTTTTACATACTTTCGTGTTAAGTGTCTGCTGGCAACAGAACACATGTTGCCTGCTTAGAAGCTAGAGAGGGACTGGCCAATCCTTTAGGTCAAGCATGGGTCAGGGAGATAGAGAGAGTAAGGGAAAGAGAAATAGTAGCAGAGAAAGAAAAGGGAATAGATTTGGGTATCTTAGTTCTTGGGAGTTATTTAGAGACAGAGAGGGTAAAAGAAACAATGTATTCTCTGCATGGTAGTAGTATCTGACCTGAGGTCATTTTCGTTCATTCCTACAATACTCTCCTACCAGATAACGGAGTGTCTTTTTTTTTTTTAATAATAATAAAAGTATTCATTATCTTTTTTCCATTTGACTCTCCTACCAGAGTTTGTTGTCTTTATTTTATGTTCCTGTACTTCTTCAGGAGGTAAAATATCAGGCTCTTTATTTTTGTTGGTAGTTGTATTTTGTGTACATTTTTGCTTGTTTTCAATGTAAGGTTTTAAACGGTCTATTGAAACTTGTGTATGGGTTTTTGGGTTAGTTTCTATAAGGAAATATTTTGGTGTTCGTTCGAGTACAGTGTAAGGACCTGAATAGGGTGCTTCTAGCGGTTTTCGAACGCGGTCTATCCTAATCCAAACTTTTTTACAGGTTTGCAGTTGATTTGGTACGTAAGATTTTTGTGTTGATTTTTCTCTGTTTGAAAAGTCAGTCAAGTCAAATTTTGCCATGGTTTTATGTAGTTCTCTAGTAAAATCTTGTGTGACTGTTTCTGGGTTTTCCGAATCTATCATTAGGTGTGGCAATAACATTTTTGCACCTGTGACCGCATAAAAAGGGAAAAAATTAGAGCAGTTGGGCATACGTCGAATTCCCAAGAGAACAATTGGTAGGGCTGAAATCCAAGATTCTTTTCGGGCCATTATAGCTGCTTTGATGGTTCTGTGAGCTCTTTCTATAAGTCCGTTGCATTGTGGATGATATGACGTTGTTCTTAGCCTATAGAATCCGATAATTTTTGATAATTCCATGAATAATTCACTTTCAAATTGTGTACCTCTGTCTGTTATGACATGAAGTGGGACACCAAAGCGAGTAATCCACGTATTTACAAACGCTTCTGCAACAATTTGTGCCGTAATATCTGCTATGGGTTGCGCTTCTATCCATCGACTGGTTCGATCTATGCATGTTAAAATATATCGACATGGATTAATGTAGAGATTGTTGGAACATTTTGCTGGCGGTAGAGATCCAATTATGTCGATGTGTACATTTTGGAATCTTGATGACAGTATTTCCAATGTTTGTACTGGCGATTTTGTGTGTCTATATATTTTTGCCTGTTGGCAAGATGTGCATGATGCACATAATTCTTTGATGGTTTTATCCATGTTAGGCCAGTAAAACCTAGCCTTAATCATTTTTATAGATGATTTTATAGCTGGGTGTGACACTGAATGCAAACTATCGAAGATGGATTTTCTTAGTGTGCATGGTACAAAAGGTCTGGTGTATGACGTTGATGTATCACACAACACAAATTGGTCTTTTCCAGATATTGTATATTTTTTTAATTCTGGGAAGGACTGTATTTCAGTATCTGCTGTTTGGGCATCTGCAAGTGCTGGGAGGTCGTATATATCGATCTGTACAGCAAATGTTGGGCGTGATAGACAATCTGCTACTACATTTTGATCACCCTTCACATGGGCAATATCTGAGATTAATTCTGTGATTATGGCTAGTTGTCTTTATTGCCTATCCGATTTTGCTGGTTTTAGGCTGTGAAATGTGCCGCATATTGGCTTGTGGTCTGTTAGAAGTAATACTTCGCGACTTTCTATGAGGTGGCGAAAATGTAATACAGCCAAATACGCTGCTAAAAGTTCACGATCAAAAGTGGAATATCTTGTCTGTGTTGCTGTTAGTTTCTTCGAGAAAAATCCTATTGGTATAGGGTTTCCATTAACGACTTGATGTAAGGCAGCACCTACTGCATATTTGCTGCTGTCCGTGACCAGATGATATTGTGTACAACTTGGTTGAGGATGGGGTAATTCCGTTAGCTTACCCAATATTTTAGTCATGGTAGAGAAGGATCCTTTTTCTAATGTATTCAAGGTGATTAATCCTTTCGGTGTTAGTCGCATTCTCTCAGATAAAGGAAAAACTAACTTTGCGAATCCTGGTATTAATTTTCTGTAAAATCCTACCATACCAAGAAATCTGCGTAGGCTTTTAGCATCTTTAGGACACGGAAAAGATTCTATTTCTTTTACTTTATTTGCAGTTGGTGTAATTCCCTTTGAGTTAATTTTAAAGCCTAAGAAGTCAAGGGCTGTTACGTTGAAAATCGATTTGGAGAGTGATATTTTTAGGTTGTTTTCTTGTAGAATTCGAAACACTGTGTCAATATCTTTTTTATGAGATTGTTCGTCATCGCTGAAGATGAGGATATCATCGATATATACGAAGACACAGTCGGTATCTCGAAAGATTCTGTCCATATATCTTTGAAAAGTAGCCGAAGAATTCTTTAATCCAAACGGCATAAATTCATATTGATAAAGTCCCATTGGTGAAATAACTACAGTTTTTGGAATATCATTGGGGTGCATCTTGATTTGATGATAGGCTGAAATTAAATCAATTTTTGAAAATCGCTGTTTATCAGCGAGTTTAGCAGTAAAAGAATTAATATTAGGGATGGGGTATCTATCACTTTTAGTGATACTGTTTAAGGCGCGGTAGTCTCCACAGCAGCGATATCCTTCACTCTGTTTAGGTACTAGATGTAGTGGACTTGACCATTCACTGTCTGAAGTGGTTATTACTCCTTCATTTATTAGTCTCTTAAATTCTTCTTTTGTAGCAGTCAGCTTTTCAGCAGACAGTTGTCTGGATTTAGCAAAAACTGGTGAGTGACTACCTGTGTCGATTCTGTGGTAAACACCGCAGTAGGTATTGTTTTTGTTGGTGTGAGGAGAGATAATTTCTGGGTTTTCTAAGCTGTTTTTTATAAATGTGGATATATTTGCTTCGTTTATGACCACATTTACAGGAGCAGTAGTGTTTACTAACAACTTCTTTTTAGTGGTTGTTGCTGGGTCATAAATTGTCCTGTTTTTGCAGTCGATAGTGAGGCCAAATTTATTTAGAAAGTCAATTCCGAGGAGGGGATTGGTGATATCAGCGACCACGAATGTCCAGGAAAAGGTTCTTCTTAAGCTCGGTATTGCAATCTCCAGGTTAGCTTGGCCGTGGCATTGTATTTTCTCTCCGTTGGCAGTGGTGAGTGATACTGATGTTGGGTATAACGTCACGCCTTTTAACGCGGACGCCGGTATTATTGAGAGGCTTGCACCAGTGTCTACTATAAATTGTAATACGGTTGTCCCTAATCGTGCTTTGATTTGTAGTAGCGGCGAACTCAAGGGGACAGACATGGTTCGCGCTACTAGTTTTCCGAGGCTGTTGGTGGTGGTGTGGGTGGACGCGAGCTTGGTAAAATTTTGATGTTCTGCTTCTTTGGCCATTTACACTATGGTTTGCAAGTTCTTGCTTGCTCGGCAAAGTAGAGGTGTGCTCTGCATATTTTAGTTTTTTGGTCTGGGAAGTAGGGTTTTATTCCTATCGGTATACGGACGTTTTTATTCCTTTCTGTGTGCTGTTGAGTGGAGAATGCTGTTGCTGTTCCGCTCATGTTATTTAATAAGGGCATTAATTCGTCCGCTAGTTTTCCTATTTGGGATGAATTTAGTTCTTTTTGGGAGGCAATGACGGGGGAAATTGTTGCGGGTAATGCCTGTAGAAATTTGTGAAGAACAATTTCTTCCCCGACACCTATCCTTTTAGCTATAGAAAGCATCTCTTGAAGGTATGCAGATGGACGGCCTGTAATTGTGTTGGTAGACATTAACTTGTCTAGCAACTCAGGCTTTGTTCTTTCATTAGCCTCAATTAAGGAGCATTTTAGTTCCTCATAGTTCTTTGCGTCTAAAATGTGATATGGTATTTTAGCTACCACCTCTGCAGGCAGAGATGATATGACCGTATAAAACTTTGTTGTTGAATTTGTAATATTCCGCAGATGGAATTGGGCTTCCAGAATGGAAAACCAGCCATTCACTGCCGTTTCCATGAATTCCGGCGTTTTTATTGTAATTTGTTGTAAAGAAGCTTCTTCCATTTTTTTTTTTTTTTTTGTATGTAAAAATATATATATTCAAGTATTTTTTTTTTTTTGGATGAAGAGGGGTGGAAAAAAAATGTAGTTTGTTTTACTTACGTCAAAGGTTCTCTTTAAAAACGTTTGTGACGTGAAATTAACTGCTACTTGTATATTTTCTTGAAAACTCCAAAATGTGTTTCTTTCCTTTCAGTCCTGGTAAAATTAGTTCGTTTCTTGAGGTTGTAATGTCCTTTTTGTCGGGGTCACCATTGTAATATTTGGTATCTTTGTAGGTATAATTGACAAAGAAGTGGATACAAATATTAGCGTTGAGAGGAATATTGTATTTTTTTATTTTTACATACTTTCGTGTTAAGTGTCTGCTGGCAACAGAACACGTGTTGCCTGCTTAGAAGCTAGTGAGGGACTGGCCAATCCTTTAGGTCAAGCATGAGTCAGGGAGATAGAGAGAGTAAGGGAAAGAGAAATAGTAGCAGAGAAAGAAAAGGGAATAGATTTGGGTATCTTAGTTCTTGGGAGTTATTTAGAGACAGAGAGGGTAAAAGAAACAATGTATTCTCTGCATGGTAGTAGGATCTGACCTGAGGTCATTTTGGTTCATTCCTACAGATTTATTCTCTTGTTTTTTAAAACAATGAAGCACTTTCTGCACACACCTCTAACAGAAACATTTACAGAATTCCACTTGAAATTATTTATTTACTAGATGTTTATATAATCTATCAGAGATAAGATTTATTGAGCAAAATTTTCTCAAGTTTTATACAATCTGATAATCAAATTTAAGACTACAATACATGTTAAATACGATTGGACATTAAACATAATTTTCTAAGCTTTCAGTCATTTTTAATAATCAAATTTACATCTAAATTCAAAATACCATTAGACATGTGCCTATTTTTTCAAGTCAGGTTTTCGAGTGTCCATTATCTAGTTTTAATAAGAAAAAATAAAGAGATTTTTGAACCCACATTTAACAGAAACACGTACAGAAATTTACTTTAAATTGTTTATTAACCAGTTGTTTATTTAGTCTAAAATATCACATATAGGATTTATTAAACAGATTTTTTTAAATTTTCATAATACACTTAGCATGTGATCAAAGCGAATAAGATTTTAATAATTTTAAAAGTTGACAATTTATTACTTATCAATTTTGCGCAACAAAAATTATGCTAAACAATAACTTCAGAGAGTAAAAATTGAAGAATTGGTCATAAGCGTCCCTTATGACCAATTCTTCAATAATAATTAGAAAATATTATGAGTTCTTAATGTTTGCATTGTCAAATCAAAAACAATTAATGAAATTTGTTCACAGGATTCAAAACTAAATTGGATGATTTTATAACTCATGAACTTTGCATTTTTAACTTGTTAACATTTTCAGCATTCTGTCTGTACATTGTGCATTAAAGATGAGGGAAACTGAATTGACAATTTATTCAGAAGTAAGACAAAATCGAACTGTTTATGCAATATGATCGCCTAGTAACAATCTCCTAATATAATTTGTTTTGTACTGCATCATAGATGAATAGATATTTCTTTCTGATAATGACATTTCTGAATAATGTCACCATTCCTTATAGTAAAAGAGCATTGCTTTTACCGTAATAATAATAATAGTAATGAGCTAGCTTTTATTTATGTCTATAAAATTATACATTATTCTTGCAGGTAATTGTTCAACGAGCCTTAGCAGCCAAAAATATATCTCATGTTAAAGGTGGCACTATTTTGGCAGGTTATTTGAAATTTCTTCCCTTGTGGATTATTGTATTCCCCGGTATGATGGCTCGCATTAGCTTCCCAGGTAAGTCATTACTTCCTGCCTCTAATAGTACTGTTTTTCTTCGCACATTTTTTTTTTTGTATTTGAACTCATAAAATGTGTTAACATAATTTTTTTTCTATTATTAAAATCAATATTCTTAGTAAAATTTACATTTTCATTATTATTACTACTTTAGTCGTACCATAAAAAAATGACATCATATTTAAAGTTATTTTATTCATTTAAGATTTTTATCTATAAAATTAAATTTTTATAGGTACCGTTACTAAATCGCTGAAAAACAGCATAGTATGAATTTAAAAAAAAAACCAAACTTAATAAAAGCGAACATTTTGAACAAAATATTTATAGACGGAAAGATCAAAGTATTTTTAATTATTAAAAAAAATGTTTAATCCCTTCTAACACGTTCGAAATTTTGGTAAAAAATTTTGTTTTAATTTTAGTTACCAAATCGTTACCAGAGTTTATAGTGGAAAACGTAATATTACATAACTCAATTTTTTCCAGTGACAAACACATTAATTTGGAAATTCTTGCAAAAATCAAAAATTGCCGGATTTCAATGAAACTTTCAGAACTTATACATAAATTAATGACATTTATTTTGAAGTTATTATTATTTTTTTTTAATTTTGGTAAAATTTATTTTTTACATCTTCACGTAAATTCACGAAAGTTTAAGAAACTAAATTTTGTTGCGATAATTGATTTTATTAGATAAACGCAGGACTCATTGGGAAATGTAAATCATCTACTATTTTTTTGAAAAATTTTGCCTCTATTTCTGAAAATCTGTTCCCAATAATAAAATAAAAAAATGCAATATACCTATGATATTATAAAATTTGATAAGCTTTTAATTGCTTGAATAAATAATATAAATTAAGGACATTATACTCTAAACAAATTATTTTCGATTAATAATGAAATTTTAAAGAATTGTTTCCATTTATTTTTAATAAAATAATTTATAAAGTTTCAAAAAATTTTTTAAATACTTCAAAGGTTTCTTGGGGTAATACTTGTGTAAATCAGATTAATTTGCTAATTTTCTAAAAGTAATATGCCACAGATGTATATTTTATTTTTGCAAGATTTTAAAAACCGAGAAGTTTTCTTTACAAATGTGTCGATCGCTTAAAAATGGGCAAAAAATTGAAAGATTAAAAAATTGTTTACTGGAAATAGTAAATTTAATCATTTAGCTTTCAATTAAAACTAAAATAAAAATTTCGAGAAGACTTTTTTATTTTTAAAAATTCAATTTAAAATTTAGATATTAAAAATGAGTGGAGGTACCTAAAAATAATTTGTATTTATACATTTAACTTATTGCGTTGTTACCTGTTGTTGATAGAATCTATTTAATAATTGGACTTGGTAGGATATATTTTGTGATAGGATGATGCAGTAATAATATTATGAACGCATGAAATGTTTTCTCGAAGAGGTTCTGAAAACTAATTTCAACAATACTGCACATATGACAATATTTTAGTGACTTTTTGGCTCAGTAGTGTCGTCATCTTAAAACATTTGTATGCATTGTTGGATACTATGTAGCATTGTGATTCTCTGAGGGCTAAGAAACCCCGTAACGTCATACGGTATTCTGTGGGTAAAAAGAGAAAATAAGAGGAAACGAGTGTGTACCTTTTTCCATTAGGGGGGGCGACACCACCTAGCGGCCATTAGAAATTTTTGACAGACAAGATCCACACAAAATCTATAATCGAATGTAAGTAGGAATATTTTTTAAATCATTAATATATATATATATATATATATATATATATATATTAATGATTTTAAAATATATTCCTACTTATATATATATATATATATATATATATATATATATATATATATAAAGCTAAAAATGAATCAAAGAAACAGATCAGCGTCTTATTAATAAACTGTTTTCACTAATGAGATATTCAGTTCTTAGCACAAACCACATTCCCTTATTGGTATCAAGAAATGCCTTCTCTTCCCCTCACCACTAAGAAGGGTAGAACAGAAAGCGTAATATCTATATAAATCCAAATAGTGATTTATATTTAGAATGGATTATATATTCTATAATAATAATAATAATAATAATAATAATAATAATAATAATAATTTCTGGACGGTGCAGTTTCTGTTCAAGTATTTCCTTGAATAATAACAATCAAGATAATACTAGGTTGACTCACTTATGAAATGGAAAGAAATAAAAAAATCTTGACCTCTGTCTGGTGGAATTTCCCATGAGATCTGCATTTCGTGCTTGTTCCACAAGGTCACTTCATCAACGCTAAACTTTATTGCTAGCGGTTAGACCGCGTGTACGTCAAACTAAAGAAGGAATATCCCGCTTTGGTTGATTGACTGTCAAACTTTGCAAGTCAACGGGAGGTCACACACTGCCCGGTTGACTAAGAAGAAATTCAAACAGATGGGTGGTTTTGAGATTCTTCCACATCCACTATTCAAATGCTGGCTGATCACTGGCAGAACATCGTCGAGAAGCATCATATAATAATTCTGGTTGTTCCTTCCTTAGTTACTTAGTTCCTCCGTCCGTTACACTTCCTCTCTACACGAGCTTTTCCTTCCTCTCTATAAACGTTACTTTCCTCAGTCTTTCTCTCATCTTTGCCAAACGAAAGAGTAGTAAAGAGTGAGAGAGTAGGAGGAGAGATCCTATAGTATTACCGTATCAGTAGCAGCTTAAGGTGGTGGTTGTAGCAATAATTGTTTGTGTGTATATGTGTGTGTACTGTACAATATAGTAAAAATAGGTAGGTTTGTTGTCGTATCCCGCGACATTATAACGAAATTTCTGGCCTCTACACCCTTGGCCATTATTCAGTTGGTCTTTTCTGTTTACAATGGATACAGGAAACATTTTCTCTTTCAAAATCTCTCACAAAATAGCGTATAGTATTTTGGTTATGGTCTGTGCATACGCTGCTTAATATAATATGAAATTACACACGCCACAAAGAATTGATGGAGATGCTTTGCTTAGCAACCTCGGCATATTTGGAAAAGACCTAAGGGTAATCAAAAATCTCTA
Source organism: Ascarosepion bandense (assembly GCA_037127315.1). Taxonomy (NCBI): domain Eukaryota; kingdom Metazoa; phylum Mollusca; class Cephalopoda; order Sepiida; family Sepiidae; genus Ascarosepion; species Ascarosepion bandense. The sequence continues at coordinate 6,576,886 of JBBBDQ010000809.1, forward strand.
CTGGCAGCAAACTGCCTGCATACGGATAGGTAACGAATTCAGCAGTTATACAAAGATTGAAAGGGGCGTAAGACAAGGATGTGTCTTTTAACCGGATCTATTCAACTTATACAGTGAGACTATTCTGAGAAACCTAGAAGTTATGCCAGGATTCGTCATCGGAGGCCACATTTTAAACAATATAAGGTACGCAGATGATACAGTGCTGATAGCAGACACAGAAAGGAAACTACATGACCTCCTACAGAAGATAGCTGAAGAGAGTGACAAGAAAGGACAACAAATAAACTGCAAGAAAACCGAATGCATGGTCATCAGCAAAAAGAGCAGCCCAAAATGCCAAATACAGGGGAGGGACACTAAAATCAAGCAGGTACAAAAATTTAAATACCTAGGAAGTGTTCTAACAGAAGACGGAAAGTGCGACACTGAGATCCGAAGGCGAATTGGCATGGCGAAGGAAGAATTCAAAAAGTTGAGTAAAGTATTAAGAAACAGGATAATTTCGCTAGAAACAAAGAGGAGAGAAATAGATTGTTATGTGATGTTGGTTCTTCAATATGGCAGTGAATGTTGGATAATATCTTCGAAGATGAAGGAAAAACTTGAAGCAGCTGAAATGTGTTTCTACAGAAGAATGCTGCGGATATCATAGGCCAAGCATGTGAGCAATGACGAGGTTTTGGAAAAGGTGGAAACGAAAAAGAAATTAATACTGAGCATCAGGAAGAGATAACTAAAGTTCCTGGGACATGCAATGAGGAAGAAGGGCTTGGAGAACCTGATACTAACAGGCCAGATAAAGGGAAACAGAAACAGGGGAAAGCAGCGGATAACATATTTGAAGGATCTGAACAGGTGGATAACGGAGCGAGGGTTGAATGGTGCAATAGGAGAAAGCGTGCTAAGAGCCACCAGGGATAGGGAGATGTGGAACGCCATGATCGCCTACATCTTGAACAGGTGAACAGGCTCACCTCTTGTTTCCTGTTTAGGATGCGGTTTCCGGTTTTCTCTTTTCCAATCTTTTCACTCTTACGTAGCCCCCTGCGCATCAGTGGCGATATCGCCTTGCTTGGGGTGATATGATTAAAAAAATAAAAATAAAAATCTACTATCACTGGCACGATTCTTGTCTTCAATTTACACATTTTTTCTATTTCGATTTCCAGGTTTTTATATTTTTACAGTTTTTCGAATTCTTTGGTGGATTTTTTTCTGTTCGTATAGATGGTGTAATCCCATACAATGGTGATATCTATTTCTGTAACCGGTGCTGGGTGATGTTCATACCAATGGTTGTTTACAGATTTTTCAAGTGTTTGCACATTGTCCAATGTAAATATTTCCCCACTCTATCGTGACGATTTTTATATTCATTTGGGGCAAGCACAGAACAGCCTGAGATTAGGTGGTCTATTGATTCTTGGTGTTTATCACAAAACCTGCATTTTGGATCCATATTATTATGCATAATATTTGCCTGAAAGTTTCTAGTGAAAAGACTTTGGTCTTGTGCTGCAAGAATAAAGCCTTCAGTTTCAGACTTTAATCCAGATGCACGTAACCATCGATGAGTATTAACTTTATCAACATTGGATTTATTGGCACGTTCCGGATATTGGCCATGTAGAGTTTTGTCTTGCCAGCGCTGTTTCATCTTGTCAATAGCTTTATCTTTGGCTTTCATTTTCATATTTTTTGCCGCAATAGTTGGTTCTTGGCTTCTGTTTTGCTTTTCTACAGAATCTACAAACTGTAAATCTTGTTTGTATTTACTGCCTTCTTTTATTATTGAATATTTTTCTTTCTTTCTTCATGTTGCCTTACAAATTGTATCATCCAATCCTTTGCTGTTTCTATGTATGTTAGTAAGCCAATAGTTGTTGTCTTGTATGACTATTCCAGCTGAATAAGACCTCTTCCAACTTCTTTATGGGGTATGTATAGACGGTCTATATCAGCCTTTGGATGATGTATCTTATGCTTAGACAGAAGCTTTCTTGTTTTAGAATCCATTCGCCTGATGTCGTTTAGAGTCCAGTTTAAGATGTTGAAACTATATTGGACAACTGGGATTGCAAGGCTATTAATGGCCATAATTCTGTTCTAAGAATTCAATTCAGGTTTTAATATCATTCGTAGCCTTGTATAGTACTCTTTACGCATTATTTCTTTCATTTTTTTATGGTGAATGTTTTCACTCTCATTTACACCTAGGTATTTATAAGCTTCTTCTGGTTTCAATTCTTTTATTGTTACAGCAGGGTCTAAGCTAATTGAGGATGTTTCTTGTATTGATCCACGTAAAACTGTAGCTTTAGCACATTTATTCAAGTTGAATTTCATTCCAATGTCATCGCTGAAGCATTTTACTGTTTGCAGAAGACCTTCCAGCTCATTATCATTCTTAGCATATAACTTGAAGTCATCCATGTAAAACAGATGGCTTATTTTCTTTTGGCCTATTTTATAACCACATTCTGTCTTATTAAGTTGACTGGTTAGTGCTATTAATGATATTCAGAATAGTAATGGAGACAAAGAATCACCTTGAAATATACCTCTTTTGATGCTTATTTCATCAGCAGTATAGGTTCCATTTATATGATCGAGGTAAAGGGTTGTTTTCCATATCGACATGCACTGTTTGATGAAATTGATGATGACAGGTGATATCTTGTATATATTTAAAGTCTTTAAAATCCATGAATGTGGCACACTATCGAATGCCTTACGATAATCTATCCAGGCAGTTCTAAGATTTTTCTTAGTACTGTAGCAGTTTTCCAGAATCATTTTGTTAATAAGCAATTGGTCTTTACATCCATAACAGCCACGTTTGCACCCTTTTTGTTCAAGCGGTAACATGTCATTTACTTCTAAGAATAAATATGTCTGTTTTGTTAAAATAGATGTTAATAGTTTATATGCTATCGGGAGGCATGTAATTGGTCTGTAGTTTTTCGGCTTATTGTTGTCACTATTCTTGGGTAGAAGAAATGTAATTCCTTTGGTCATCCATGCAGGATTTTTAGTGGGATTGTTAAGTTCTTTATTATTATTATTATTATTATTATTATTATTATTATTATTATTATTATTGCATTTGCGCATTTACACAATATACCTGATAATTATTGTTAGAGTTTGAATGACAGAAAATGTCATTAATTCTTCAGGATACTTTTCACTATTTTTGCTGTTTTGACCACTTCTCTATTTCTAAGTCATTTTAATTCTTCCTTCAATCTGCAGTTCTTCCAATCTTTGTACTAGAATTTTTAGTGCCGTTCCAAGTGCTCAAATAACTGTCTTCTTAATTTGATAGCATTCATTAATTCTTATATGTTGTTCAGATATGTTGCCAGTTTTACAATTTTTTTAAATGCCACTGTTGTATGGTCTGCAAGAACCATAAAGTTTGCTAATACATTTTATTTCTCTGGGTTTTCTTGCCAGAATTGAGTAATTCGTTTCAAACTCGAAGTCCCTGTTTTGTGCATAGAAGATAGGATTAATTCTAGTCATTTTTATACTTCCCAGTCAATCACACTCCAGCATCCAGTCGTACCTCTTTTTGTATTTTTTTCTGAATTTTTCAAATTATGGATAGTTTAATCGCTATCTCCGCATTGTTTCAATTTGTCTCTTTCTGTTTAATTGGGTTCTGATAGTGTAATTATTAGTAAACTAATAATATTACTGATAACATTTCCGTTTCCATTCTTTCCCAAGACGTCTAATTTGTCTTGTGAAATCTTTTAACAATTACAGCCATTTTTTGCTTCTCCTTTGAGAATTTTCTTCTATGTTCATTCATTCATTACAAATTTGGCTATTGTAATTAGTTTTCGTGTTTGGGACCCGGAAAAATCTCTTGATAGTAGTGTCAACGTAATGTTAAATCTCTTGCTAGTAATACTACACATTCCTTTTTCTTCATTATTCATTTTAGCATATAATCTATTGACATAATCTCTTGAATGCAAAGCTTTATTTTATTCATTGTCATTAACTTATTTTCTGATCTAGTTTTCTCGGTTATCAAATTTTGTAAGGATACCAAATATTTCACACTAGAAACTTTGCATTTATTTATTCTTTCGACCAACTTTCTTCTGCTAATATTATATTTCTAAAACATTCTTCATTCTTCTTAGATATTCTTTGTTAACTACTTTCATTATAGAATTCACATCCAGTATTTCTAAATACTTATAATTTTCTTTCCATCTGAGCTTTCTGATAATTTTATCCTTTGTTTATTCGTTTTTTTCTTTTGACATCTATAAGTCCCTTCATCCGATATCTCTTTTTATGATATCCTCAGTAAATAATTGTAACCTTGTAACTACTTCTACTCACTGATTTTACATAGGTTTTGTCATAAACCTCCCCAACTGTTTTGAAAATAGTATAATCAGACATTCTAAAAAGCAAAAATGCAGGATCATGTCTTTGATTATTTTGTAGTCTCTCTATGCCTCCTTTCAATTTTAGCTTCTTGTTGGTTAGCGTTTTTAATTTCTGCATTGATTTTTACTATTTATTTTGCTCTTCGCGTAGGAGCCCCCAGTTTTCAAGGCAGTAGTGGATCACATCCAAGGTTTCTTGTTGCATATATATATATATATATATATATATATATATATATATATATATATATATATATATATATATATATATTAAAAAAGGATTAATTCAAAGATGTTGAATAGCCATTTCGATATGAAGATCCACACGGGGGACGACACATCACCTCAGCAACAGAAAAAACCTTTCAGAAACTGGAGAAAAATTAGTCTACTTTTCCTTTTTAAATAGATTGCAAAGAAATTAAAAAATAAATAATAAAATAAAATAAAATAAAATAAAAAAAATAAAAATAAAAATAAAGGGAAAGAAAAAGAAAAAGAAAACGAAAAAGAAAAAGAAAAAGATAGAATAAAATCAAATAAATAAGAAAAGAAAAAAAATTGACATCGTCTGGGTTCGCAAAAAAAAGGGAGAATGTAACTAAAAATTAACAGACAGACGCGTTAAATCGACGTCAGTTTAGGCAACACGGAAAAAAGGTGGTAAGAGAGATAAAAGAAGGAAGGGAGGGTAAAAGAAAGAAACTAAAGAAAAAAAATTTTTTAAATATTACAGACGCTGGACAAATTCAAAAACCTAATTTCCCCAAAACGTTGAAGTATTAGAAAAAGGCCTTTACTTAAAAAGGCATAATTATTAATAAAAGGGAATAAAAAGATATAGGATTTAAAATAAAATTATTTTTAAAAGAATTAGGTCATTTGAAATTAGACTAAATAAAGACAACACTAGGTAAAAAAAAAAAAAAAAAAAAATTAATTACAATTATTATATACATACCTATAGAAGTACACACATACATACATATATATACACACACAATTCTACGAATAAGAATACATATATACACATACACACACATACATTCAATTTATTACACACTTATATACATATATATATATATAAATATATACACACATATATATTACACACTTATATACATATACATGCGCATACACACATATATATGTGTGTACACACCTATATACAAAAAATTCATATACACATAATATACATGTGTACACACACATGCACACACACACACACACACACACACACACACATATATATATACATATATATATATATACACATACATACACATATTCCATATGCACTCACACACATACATATTAATGAATATTATGAAAAGGAGCATTTAAATAGCTAAAAAATTTTTTTCAAAATTACATATAGCCCACATACATAAATACATATATACATATACATACATATATATAAAAAAGTACATCCACACACAAACATACACATATACATAAAAAAAATAAAAAAAAAATTAAATTTAAAATTAAAATTAAAATTTTTTTTTAAATATTAAAAAAATTATAGAAAAATTTAGAATTTAAAAATTAAAATTTGAAATTAGAAGTTAAAATCCGCCCTATGGCGGCACTTGTTTATAAATTCCCTCCTAAAGTTCAAAAGTAAGTCCTGATGAGGATACTTCAAAATCAGAATCTTCTCCAATAAACACAGACGACACCTATCACGAAAACCCTTAGGGGTACAAGCTGAGCCTATTAATTTCCAGCTGATTATAGGGTCCTGCCCTTCCTCCTTCATTTCCCAGAACCTACGTGATAGTGCCGTCTGGAATCTCTGTTTAGGGTTCGAAAACGAGTACCTGTGATTATAAAGCCTCTGTTTGAAAGAGCCCGCGGACATGCCAATATAGGTCCGGTAATTGTCCTTGTTATTAGATGGAGAAATGCGGGCTTCATAAATTACATGGGTGGATTTACATTTGCCTTGCACCGGGCAGGCATCCACCGAATAACAATTGCATTTGTCGACAATTCCGGATTTAGCTTCCGTATTATTTAGTTTCATTAAAATTTGTTTATTGTGGGAATTAATTATATTATCTATATTTGAGGTGCAAGAATAACTAATTTTTAGGGTGAATCTATTAAAAATTTTATTTAAGGGATTGTTATTATTATTAAAATGTTTATCGATTAATTTGAGAAAATACCTACCAATATTTATATTAGTTAGCTTACAATAAGGAGGGTTAAACCAAATTATCTTCCTTTTTCTACATTTTCGGGTGTTTTTAGTTTTTGATGATTCTGGGTTTATAGCAGGCTTATCATACTTTAACTTATTAACAAAACCGCTTTTCTGAAGGGCCTTATCGTAAATTTCTTTGCTTGCGTTGAAAATTTTTATATTGGAAGATAATTGGTTAACCCTATTATTTACTATCTTGGGTATTTGTCTTATAATATTCTTGGGGTGGTTGGATAAACTATTTATATAGGTGGGAGAACTATTTTCTTTAAGAAAGGGTTGGTAGGAACCATCATTTAAGTTAAGGGTGATGTCTAGATAGTTTACAATTTTGAGATTGGAAGTAACCTCAACCTTAAAACCAAGAAAATTAAGGGCTCTGATAATTTTCTTATGTATTCTATTAGTGTAAGGCCCATTGGAATTGGGAATACATATCAGTCCATCATCCCGATATAGGCCTATTAGTTTAGGGTCTAAAAATCTACCTAAAATATCTAAAATATAAATGCCTATTAGATCTGCTACCTGGGCAGAATCATAGGCTCCCATGGGGACATCAAAACTATCTTCAGGCCCTTTAGTCCAAGTAGAGCTATCAAAGGCGAGAATAGATTTTCCAACACCCAGTATAATTCTATAGTCACAATCCGAAATATTAACATAACCCCTAGCAAAGTTTAAACAATCCACAAGAAGTTTTTTTGATATAGAGGAATAGAAATCCACAATATCAAATTTAAGGAAAGTGGATTTAGATTTGTCATTGATATTATCAAACCATTTTATGGTATCTAAGGAACTCTTCCAAAGATTCAGTTGTAAATTAGATTGTAACTTCTCTATTAAGTTCTTCAGAACCACCCTAGAAACTATGCCTAATTCACTCTTAGTGGGATTAATTAGTCTAGTTTGTAATTTATTTTGGAAATTAGGCTTGTGGTCCTTAAATAAAATGTAAGCTTCTTTGGTAGAAATTTTTCCAATTCTATCACTAATATTTAGTTCATTTGCAAATTTAGCCATATCGGAGTTAATTTCCGATAAAATTAGGTTACCTCTGTCTATTTTGTAATGACTAGTTATACTATTTTTAAGGATATTTAGGTAATTGGTGGTATTACACTTGTAAATGTTATTTGATTTGTCCGATTTAATCCATAGGTCTTTGGAATTCTTTAAGGTATTAATGTTCGACTTTAGTAAATCCTGGAATTCATTTGAAGTACCCCGGAACTTGATTTTGGGGATCAAATTAAAAAGATATAGGATTTAAAAAAAAAAAAATTAATTACAATTATTATATACATAAATTGAATGTATGTGTGTGTATGTGTATATATGTATTCTTATTCGTAGAATTGTGTGTGTATATATATGTATGTATGTGTGTACTTCTATAGGTATGTATATAATAATTGTAATTAATTTTTTTTTTTTTTTTTTTTTTTTTTTTTACCTAGTGTTGTCTTTATTTAGTCTAATTTCAAATGACCTAATTTTTTTAAAAATAATTTTATTTTAAATCCTATATCTTTTTATTCCCTTTTATTAATAATTATGCCTTTTTAAGTAAAGGCCTTTTTCTAATACTTCAACGTTTTGGGGAAATTAGGTTTTTGAATTTGTCCAGCGTCTGTAATATTTAAAAAAAATTTTTTCTTTAGTTTCTTTCTTTTACCCTCCCTTCCTTCTTTTATCTCTCTTACCACCTTTTTCCGTGTTGCCTAAACTGACGTCGATTTAACGCGTCTGTCTGTTAATTTTTAGTTACATTCTCCCTTTTTTTTGCGAACCCAGACGATGTCAATTTTTTTTCTTTTCTTATTTATTTGATTTTATTCTATCTTTTTCTTTTTCTTTTTCGTTTTCTTTTTCTTTTTCTTTCCCTTTATTTTTATTTTTATTTTTTTTATTTTATTTTATTTTATTTTATTTTATTATTTATTTTTTAATTTCTTTGCAATCTATTTAAAAAGGAAAAGTAGACTAATTTTTCTCCAGTTTCTGAAAGGTTTTTTCTGTTGCTGAGGTGATGTGTCGTCCCCCGTGGGGAACTTCATATCGAAATGGCTATTCAACATCTTTGAATTAATCCTTTTTTAATATATATATTTGCTCTGTAATATTTTATTACATGGAGCTCTCTTCCTGTATCATTTTTTAATATTAAAATAAATTTTTAATATTAATTAGGATCGGGTTTTTTGGAATTTACCTTCCTGCTTTTTTCCCTTGGATTGAAGTATCTGAATTAAAATATATATATATATATATATATATATATATATATATATATATATATATATATATGTATACTCAAAAGCTTGTCATTTAGCTGATTGTTGTCTTCAGTATCCCGACTCCAGAGTTTCGTAGATAAACCCGTCCGTCCACTCTTAAGGAGGTATCAGCAATATTACAATTATTATTAAAAACAGCTCATAAAGCAAAAATATTTTCATTATTTTCATTATCATTATTATTCTCATTATTATTATTTCTATTTTTCCTGATTCTCTATGTTATGCAATCTCTTACTAAGTATTTTAATTGAGAGCTGAGGTAAATGAAAGTTTCTCTTAGAAAGTTTTTGAACATAATAAAAAGAGAAAGAGTGATTGTGTGTCTTAGGCAACGAGATGGTTCCTGTGATTTTCTTAATGTACGTATCAATATTTTTTTAATAATTCCTTGTGTTCCTATTCTTATTGAAATATAAATTGTAATTCTATGTCACATACCTGCCATTTTTGTTTGTACGTTTTATATTTTGAAAGATTGCCAAATTCTTTTGCTGTGATGTTTTTATCAGATGAAATAACGCTTAATTTTTTAAGTCTTTTTATTATTATTTGCAGTTTGTTGGTTTTTATGAAATGTATGGTGAAGTCCAAAATACTTTGTAGCACTGTGGTAATCTACGTTTATGTTATTTTTCTCTATAGGGAAGATATTTTCCAGTGAAGGTATTTCTTTATTCTACCATGTTATATTTCGATCTATTTGGTACAGAACATATATATGACATGATAAATAGTTTGTTCAAAATTCGGATGTCTTATTTATTAAAATGCATACTTGGTAAAATTATGTTTGATCTTTAGCGGTTAGAACGAATTTGTCTCTTTTTAAACTAATCCATACCTCTGCAGTGACTGATGGGTCCACATCAGTCTTTTGTGTTCACAAAAGATATTGGCTATATAAGAGATTTTCTTTCTATTTTGTTTTCAGATTAGGCGCTTAGCATTTTCTCTAATGCTTTTAATCCCTACTTTTAGTATTTTACTGCCTATTTCATCTTGTTTCTATAGTTGTAGACCTGATTTTAAAAACTTTTCTTTGAAAGTTGAATATAGTTTTTTTTGTGGAATTCGTGTATAATAACCCAGTCATTGTTTAATTCGTGTTATCTTTTAAGATCTATGGGTGTGGTCTTGTATGTAAGCTCTAGATGGACCTAGACAGGTATAATCAATGTACACTTCTTTGCGCTGTAGGACATTTTCAGATTCTTCTATTTATTCTTCGTATATCTTTTGGATTCAAATTTATTACATTGAAAGAATATGTAAGAAAAAACTATTTTAGCGTGATAACAGATTCAAATTTACTTTTTACATTTTGTCCAGTTTTATTTATTGACCTTATTTACCTAAAACATTTTTCTAATCTTTCTCTTCTAGTTTTTGCATTATGAATTCCTTATACCAAAATATTTTGAATTTATAATCCGTTCACCCCAAGCATGACATAACTGCCACTAGTGCGCAGAGGGTTACAGAGAGAGAAAAATCAAGGTACTAGGAATGTTAAAGAAAAGATAAGAGAGGGATGAGAATCAAGAAGATAGAGGATGGCAATTGACGTTGCATTTAAACTTTGGGTGATTGTAGCTATCAGGGAAGCAAACAGACAAAAGAGAAACTTTTATAGTAGAAGAGGTTGTTACATTTAAATATTTCAATGGTAGTCTATTACTAATCTAGTAACATGCGTAAATGCATGTAGTCGAGGAACCAGGAAAAAAGGTCGTCAGAGCGGTTGCCATGAAAATATTTGTAAAAAAGACAGATAGAAGCCACATCACGTTGGTGAAAAAGTGACTGAAGGCGGACTGCCAAGTCAGGATCAATTATATTGCAATTCCTTCTTTGAATTTTACCAGGAACCTCAAGATGAATAGCAGATGCACCCGACTAGATAAGCAACAGTATTCAATTCACGGACAAATGGTAGATTTATAAATGTGCAAAGTGGATTCTGACAAGAAAAACTTCCTGCCTCGACACAGTAATTCAACATTTCTTAAGAGTAAATGCAGCTATAGATTCGATGTAGTCATTCCATTTTAGGTCGTTTGTGAGTGTGAGACCAAGGAAGCGCAATGTGTTGCTCTCTAGGAGACTAGCGTCATCCATTCTGATGGTAAGTCAGAAAGTTTCTCTATGGTTGCAGCTTCATTTTGGAGACGTTAAAATTTACGAAGCATTTGCTACTCCAATCAACCACAGATTGGAGGTCCTTTTGAAGGGCAGCAGCCAGGTTTATTTTGTCAGCTTTGACAGATTTCCTACTGAAACGAGAGTAAATGGTGATGTCATCTGCGTAGATGCCTACTTGGGAACTAATTACATCAGGAAGATTATTGATGAAGATCAGATAATGCGTAGGACCTAGGATAGAGCCTTGGCAGATACCAGTGTTCCGATCAATTTGATCTTATCAAGAGTCTGGTGCATATATTCAGTGTTGGTCATTAGCACATCAGCGGTAGGCCTAGTGAAGCGGGTGCCATATTTTTTATCAGAAAGATGGTTGTAATATGTGAGATTCCTTACTATTTCAGCATTGATAATAGCCTCGAATAACTTGCCAAACAGGAGTAAGAAGCTGATAGGGCTATAATTAGAGGGGGTCAGAGGACACCCCGGAGTTCTTAAAAACAGGAACTATAGAGGACTTGTTGAAAGTCCTTTATAGTTCCTGTTTTTTTCTTTTTCTTTATAAAACAGGAAGCAGTCTTTTGAGAAGACTGAAGCCAGGATGTGCGTTGTGGCGCAGTGGATATCGGCTCGGAACGAGAAATCGGGGAACCGAGTTCGAATTCCAGTTGAATTCCTTGCATTCACAAATACCCTTGGGAAAGGTATTAATCCGTCTCTTCCTTCCAGTTATGGATTAAATAATAGGACAGTTTGGGTTCTGTAGCCTTGGTAGGCAACCAGTCTACCGTAGAAAGCAATGGCAACCTACTGCGGGATAATCTTCTGCCCAGTCAGTCATGTCTCTTTCGTGACATGATCGCCCAAGCGTGTATCACGTATGGCACTTAACCGACTGAAGCCAGCTCATGGGCACATTTTTTAGGATGATGACTGGAATTCCAGCAACTCGCTTCCTTATGGAAGTCAAGCTTAAAAATTTGTTAGAGACCAGAGATGGGATATATATATATATATATATATATATATATATATATATATATATATATATATATTGTTTAATACTTATTCTTTATAATAGGGTTAGACCAGTACACGTTTTTATTAAAAAGTGTTCGATACAATTATATTGTAGAACAGTTGAATATTTTCTTTTTTAAACGAGTTATTTCGCTATCCAGGTTTCTACCATGAGTGGTGTCTTCAGACGATTTTTAATAACTGATTTTACCGTTTTTCTTTTTTTTGTTGTTTTTTTTTTTAACTCTCACGTGGCAGGGAATTTATGAACGCGCGATTTTTAAACTAAAACGAATTATGGCGTTTTCATCCATGGTTGTATGAACCTAATAGGTATTTCTTAATGTGGATGCATTTAGTCATACTTTCCGTTCTTTCATTCAACAGTTCGTTTTTGTTTCGGAATAGCAAATTTTTTAAATTTTTCTTCTTGGCACAGGCTACATATTTTCCACCGTTGTAAGACTTGGCTGTTTTTACAATGTTCCACATTATGTCTGGATCTTTTCTATATTTTTATTTTAATTTCCACAGGTGGCTAGCCAATTTTGTATAGTTTTTTAATTTTTCTATTTTGAATGTAGACCTGTGATTAAACCACCTGGTCTTAAAGGTGTCTTTGGTTGAGCCCAAATATATTTTATTTTGGCCATTTGGGTCATATACTTTGCCTTGTAAATTATTTTTTGTTATATATATATATATATATATATATATATATATATATATATATATATATATATATATAGATGTCCAGTCCGTAAACGGCGAGGATAATCCAACAAGATCAACTTAATGTAAAATATTAAGCGTTATATCTATATAGAGAGCTCAATCGATGTTATCCAGAGCAATATGATATTTATAAAGGAAAAAATATAAAGGAAAATAAATGACATGTTGAGTTTTCCTTTATATATATATATATATATATATATATATATATATATATATATATATATATATATATAACGTAGAATATTTGGAGGTTTCCTTCATATATATATATATATATATATATATATATATATATATATACAACGTAGAATATTTGGTATTTAAGTCAGGTAAATTTCGATAGAGACGAACTCAAAGAACTCACTGTTAATTTTATTTATTTAATTTAACAGAGTAATATAATTTATTTAATTTCACAGAATAATATAACAACAACTTCAGTGACAGATTTAATTTATGCCTGGAGGAGAAATGTATTATAGTCAAATACAATAATACAAAGGAACTCCTTAATCAACGAAATGAATTGACATTTAAATGCAGGCATAAGAATACGTGTAAAATAATTTAGCGAGATCAAAATTATAATTTAAATTGATTTAACTTAAAACTTAGTTTCTTTGGGAAAAAAATCTGGAATCTACCGTTGGAAACGGTAGAATATTTTTCTTTGTTATTGAAGAATGAAAGGTGATTGTCAATTTTACAATCACCTTTCATTCTTCAATAACAAAAAAACATGACATCTCTCTCCAAATACTTTTGGAAGTTAAAAGACGAAAATAAAATGCCTAAAGTTAAATGGAAAATCCTTAAACAAGCTAGAGTAGCTAAATCTATAAAGGAACCGTGTTTCCTCTGTCTTCAAGAAAAAATTGAAATCATTAAATATATGAACAGTAACAAGCTTTTAAACCAGAGGCATGAAACCACAGTAAACTACAAGCACATTAGAGAACTACATTACAATCATGCTAAAAAAATACTACAATAACCAGAGCTAGTTTAAAAATACTACAATAACCAGAACTAGAACCACATATATAGAACAAAAATAAAATAAAAATAAATAAAATAAAATTCTACAGTAATATCGAATTACTAAATTCTAAAGTAAGGTTTAATATTCATAACTAAATTAGAAATTTTTTTCTAAATAAAATTTAGAATTTCATAGAAGTAATCGATTTACTAAATTATAATGGTTAATAACCGTAAGTAGATTAATTATATATACTGTCCTTAACACACTCTAAACTTCAACTATTACCTTAAATACAAACACACCTATTACCTATCCACCTATTACCTCAAATACAAACATTCTACTTTCCCCTACATTAAAGTCTACTTATTAAGCACTTATTACCTACGTTTATCTCGTACCTAAATAACTCTAACATTGGAATTTACCTCTTACATTAAATTTTACCATTAACGGTGATATAATTAAAATTTGAAATTTAATAGAAAAAAATCGGTTTCCTAACTGTGATCTGATTAGGATTTAAAATTTAATTGAAAATATCAACTTCCTGAATCCAAAATTATGATTAAATATACAAATTTAGATTATTTACGAAAATTATTCTTTACTGAATATTCACTAGATATATATATAAATATAAAAAACTTACACTCCTCACTACAAAAATCTAAAGGTAAATCAGCGTATTTTCTCCCCTGCCAACAAACCCCCACCACATACACAAATGGCTAGATATAAGAATAGAAATTAAAAATTAAAAATTTCACAAAAAACGGTTTCCAAACTATGATCTAATTAATAATTAAAAAATTACATGTTTATTTAATATATATATGTATGTGTGTGTGTGTGTGTGTGTGTGTGTGTGTGTGTGTGTGTGTGTGTGTGTGTGTGTGTGTGTGTGTGTGTGTGTGTGTGTTAAGGAAAATATGCATGGAATATAAAATATTTGCATTTAGATGTATGATGATGTGTGTGTGCATATGAACAGATGTGTGGTCATATAGAAATATATGTGTGTGTATGTGTGGGTATGTGCTATGTGTATATGTATGTATATATATTTTAATTTTATTGTTTCTTCTTTTTTCAGTGTTATATGATATATTTATTTTTGTTGTATGTTCGCTTCTTTACTAGGTTTTTTATTTCAATAATAATATTATTATTTATTGTTTAAAATTTTTTATACATATTTTATATTTTATTATTATTTTTATTTTATTATATCAATAAGATAAGTATTATTATTATTGTATTTATTAATATTCTTTAAAATCATTTTTAAGATTGTTTTTAATGTTTTATTTGTCATTTTCTTATATACGTTTTAATTTATTTTTTAATTATTATAACTATATTAATAATATAATACTACTAGTAGTTATGTTTTAATTTCTATTTAATTTGTATTATTATGATTTACTATTTATTTTTATAGCATAGATATATCCCATTATCTTTAAAACTAAATTTAATATTAAATTTCCATGTTAAGTTTTTCTAAGAAAGCTGATGAATTGCAATAGACGCTGGTGTCGATTTAAGATGTTAACTTTAACTTCCTTTACTGTTCGTCCTCTTTTCCTTTTCTTTTTCTTTTTCTTTCTCTTTTTCCGTTTATGGTTTTTCTTTCTTTTTCCTTTTCTTTCATTCTTTGTTTTTTGTTTTTTTTTTAATGAGCGTGGAAATGCTTTGTAGATTACCGTTACAAATGTCTATTCTCGATATGGGCACGTGAGTGTCTGTATGTGATACTTTTCTGGATGATTTTGAATATTAATTGTTGTATCATTTGGGTCTGACTAGCAGCAATTTTTCGGCTGCGAAGTATGTATTACCCATGAAATTGTAGCATATCTAAAAAAAATTCTAGATTATATATATATATTACACAGTTGAGCGTCAGTTCTAGATGGAAAACTGAATGTTGGTACACCAGACAAGTAAAGTGTGGTGTTGGATGAGAATTTGTGGGCAAAGCTCTCGAGGAAGGATCGAGAGTTTGCTGTTGTCAGCACACTCTTACAGAGCCGTCAGTAATCTTTAGAACCAAACGTGCGAGATTCTATACGCTGCTTCATTCTATTATATCAGCAAACAACAGATTAACATCATTTTGGGCAGTCTTACATTCATTACGAGCAGAGAAAAAGTGGATCCTATTGTGATCAGACGAGAAGTGATTCCTATGGGCGATGTCAGCTGAGTAAGCAAGAGAGAACCAAAGAGATTGTTACTTGTTGTTGCTGTTGTTGTTGTTGTTGTTGTTGTTGTTGTTGTTGTTGTTGTTGTTATTCTGCTGCTTCTTCTTCTTCTTCTTCTTCTTTTTATTATTATTATTATTATTATTATTATTATTATTATGTCATTTTTCATCATATTTTATTTCTGTTATGGTCGCACTACCTACCAAGTCTGCGGAAAGACTTAAGGCGGGTCGTGGTATGTTGTTATGGCTCCATTTCATTTTTTTTCTATCATACCTAGCGTTACATAGACAAAGTTCTCCTTAGTGTGTGGGCTGTACTTAACAAGACGATTTTTTGGTATATCTCTTAAGCTGGGGTTTCCAGGGATTCTTTTAATGTTTGTTTCTTTTTCCGTTTTTTATCATTCCAAGTGCACCTACTATCACTGGCACGATTCTTGTTTTCAATTTCCACATTTTTTCAATTTCAATTTCAGGTCTTTATATTTTGACAGTTTTTCGAATTCCTTGGTTGCTATGTTGCAATCCGCTGGACAAGGCATATCAATTAATAGACAAGTTTTTTCGTTCTGGTTTTTAACAATAATGTCCGGCCTATTTGCTTCAATTTTTCTCTCTGTGTATTTTGTTATGTTCTTTAGGGCAAGCTCATATTTTTCCCAGAACTGTATAACATCTATTGTTGGGGATGAGGGTTGTTATCACTTCAATTTTTTGTTCACCTATTTCTTTGTAAAATTTCTTTACATCGGTTTAAAAGATTTTGTTCTGTCTGTAGAATCTTGATCTTTTTCATAGCGTTTTATTCTTTGAACCTTCATTTGTATTGTTTACTTTTTTCTTTAGCTGTTACGAATTTATTTTAATTCTTAATGTTGTGTTTTCTTTTGACTCTTCCACCTTTTATAGACATTACATTTATTCCACTTGCCAGTTCATCGAGTACTCATGATTCACTTCTACGTTCAATTTTTCTTTTTCTTTTTCTTTTTTTTTTCTTTTCCAAGGTGGATCTTCATGTCTGTATGACTGCCTTTTTTAATTTAATGTTTAACTTTTTAATTCCTGATATTGTTGATGCATATATTGATTTGTTAAGACGTATATTTGGGTTTACTTCATCCAGAATTTTATATTCGTGTTGCATTGTAGAGTTTAATAGTTTTGGTGTTATACTTTAATGGCGGTAATTTTAAGAGTTCTCGTTTCTCCATTTCAATATTTTATGTCTGAATTATATGTCTCATGATTTCTTCCTTGACTTCTTGTATACTATTCTTGTTTTCTGAAAATTATTTCGGTTCAATGAGGTTTGGACTCGTTTTATTGCAGAACAGTGCGCGAATAAGATCACACTTTTCCAACTCTTCTACACTTTCAGAAATATCTTCTCAGTGATTGATGTGTATTTCAGTTTCTTCATTATGATCTGTGGTTTGTATGATGTTATTATTTTCATATCCATTTCTAGTTCTCTTTTATGTTCTGTTGATTCAACTATAATGGTTACAAGTTATTTTTAATTCTTTATTTTCAGCATCTGTGAATCAATTATTTGTCATGATGTAATATTGGCTGGTTTATTTTTGTCAATGTACTTTCTAATTGATTTTCCAATCATTTCTCGATAAATGTCATGTTTGTCGAGTGATCTTTTTCTAAAGTTTGTGTAACGATTCATAAAACACAGTCATAACGAGTTTGTAGTTCTCACAAAACAATTTTATCTTTTCTTTCTTTAAAAGAATGGTTGTGTATCTAGTTAGCGAATTCGCATTGCCGTCATTTAGATTATCTAGGTTGTGAGGACCTGACGATTCATTAATTATGTAAGAGTTTGTTCCTATTGCAGATTTTTCGACCTCAGGCAGGTTTCCTTCTCGGCTTGGACTCCATGTTTATTCATTAGAAGGGGCACACTGCACATTTTGGATTAACTTTTAGTTCTCATACTGTTCCAAATATTTTTTTCGAAATATCTACAATTATTATTGCAGTCATTCTAAGAAATACATGAATAATACAGATACTAAAACTAGTTAATTAATGAATCAGGATCATTAAATAGAAACGGATAAATTGAATAATAATAATAATAATAATAATAATAATAATAATAATAATAATAATAATAATAATAATAATAAATATTCAATAATAAAAGAAGGCAGTAAATACAAACAACATTTACAGTTAGTAGATTCTGTAGAAAAGCAAAACAGAAGCCAAGAACCAACTACTGCGGCAAAAAATATGAAAATGAAAGCCAAAGATAAAGCTCTTGAACAGATGAAACAGCGCTGGCAAGACAAACCTCTGCATGGCCAATATCCAGTACGTGCCAATAAATCCAATGTTGACAAAGTTAATACTCATCGATGGTTACGTGCATCTGGATTAAAGTCTGAAACTGAAGGCTTTATTCTTGCAGCACAAGACCAAAGTATTTTCACTAGAAACTTTCAGGCAAATATTATGCATAATAATATGGATCCAAAATGCAGGTTTTGTGATAAACACCAAGAAACAATAGACCACCTAATCTCAGACTGTTCTGTGCTTGCCCCAAATGAATACAAAAATCGCCACGATAGAGTTGGGCAATATTTACATTGGGCAATGTGGAAAAGCTGTAAACAAACACTGGTATGAACTTCACCCAGCACCGGTTACAGAAATAGAAGATGTAACCATTCTATGGGATTACACCATCTACACAGACAGAAAAATTTAAGCAAACGGGCCAGACATTATTGTTAAAAACCAGAAGGAGAAAACTTGTCTATTAATTGATATGGCTTGTCCAGCGGATTGTAACATAGCAATCAAGGAATTTGAAAAACTGTCAAAATATAAAGACCTGGAAATTGAAATAGAAAAAATGTGGAAATTGAAAACAAGAATCGTGCCAGTGATAGTAGGTGCACTTGGAATGATAAAAAACGGAAAAAGAAACAAACATTAAAAGAATCCCTGGAAACCCCAGCTTAAGAGATATACAAAAAATTGTCTTATTAAGTACAGCCGACACACTAAGGAAAACTTTATCTATGTAATGCTAGGAATGATAGGGAAGATAGAAAAACATGAAATGGAGCCATAACAACACGCCACGACCTGCCTTAGGTCTCCCCGCAGACTTGGTTGGTAGTGAGACCAAAGCAGAAATTGGAATATGATGAAAAATGACATAATAATAATTATAATACACTACCGCTTGAACAAAAAGGGTGCAAACGTGGCTGTTACAGATGTAAAGAGCAATTGCTTATTCACAGAATGATCCTGGAAAACTGCTACAATGCAAAGAAAAATCTTAGAACTGCTTGGATAGATTATCGTAAGGCATTCGATAGTGTGCCACATTCATGGATTTTAAAGACTTTAAATATATACAAGATATCACCCGTCATCATCAATTTCATCAAACAATGTATGCCGATATGGAAAACAACCCTTTACCACAATCATATAAATGGAAACTATACTTCTGGTGAAATAAACCTCAAAAGAGGTATATTTCAAGTTGATTCTTTGTCTCCCTTACTATTCTGCATAGCATTAATAGCACTAACCAGTCAACTTAACAAGAAAGAATGTGGTTATAAAATAACTCAAAAGAAAATAAGCCATCTATTTTACATGGGTTACTTAACGTTGTACGCTAAGAATGATAATGAGCTGGAAGATCTTCTGAAAACTGTAAAATGCTTCAGCGAAGACATTGGAATGGAATTCAATTAGAATAAATGTGCTAAAGCTACAGTTTTGCGTGGATCGCTATAACAAACATTCTCAATTAACTTAGACCCTGCTGTAACAATAAAAGAATTAAAGCCAGAAGAAGCTTATAAATACCTAGATGTAAATTAGAGTGAAACAATCCTCCATAAAAAGTGAAAACAATAGTGCTTAATGAGTACTATAGAAGGATACGAATGGTATTAAAAACTGAATTGAATTCTCATAACAAAATTATGGCCATTAATAGCCTTGCAATCCCAGTTGTCCAATATAGTTTCAACATCTTAAACTGGACTCTAAAAGACATCAGGCGAATGGATTCTAAAACAAGAAAGCTTCTTTCTAAACATAAGATACATCATCCAAAGGCTGATGTAGACCGTCTATACATACCCCGTAAAGAAGATGGAAGAGGTCTTATTCAGCTAGAATTGTCATACAAGACAACAACTATTGGCTTACTAACATACATAGAAACAACAATGGCCTGGATGATACAATTAGTTAAACAACATGAAAACAGAAAGAAAAATATTCAATAATAAAAGAAGGCTGTAAATACAAACAAGATTTTACATTTCGTAGATTCTGTATAAAAGCAAAACAGAATCCAAGAACCAATTATTGCGGCAAAAGATATGAAAATGAAAGCCAAGGATAAAGCTCTTGAACAGATGAAACGACGCTGGCAAGACCAATATCCAGAACGTGCCAATAAATCCAATGTTGACAAAGTTAATACTCATCGATGGTTACGTGCATCTGGATTAAAGTCTAAATCTGAAGGCTTTATTCTTGCAGTGCAAGACTAAAGTCTTTTCACTAGGAACTTTCAGGCAAATATAATAATGTGGATCCAAAATGCAGGTTATGTGATAAATACCAAGAAACAATAAATTATCTAATCTCAGGATGTTCTGTACTTGCCCCAAATATAAATATCGTCACGATATTGTAGGGGGAATATTTACATTGGAGAATGTGCAAATACTATGGAAAATCTGTAAACAAACACTGGTATGAACATCACCCAGCACCGGTTACAGAAATAGAAGATGTCACCATTCTATGGGATTACAACATCTACACAAACAGAAAAATTGAAGCAAATAGGCCGGATATTATTGTTAAAAACCAGAAAGAAAAAACTTGTCTATTAATCGATATGGCTTGTCCTGTGTATTGAAACATAGCCACCAAGGAATTCAAAATACTGTCAAAATATAAAAACCTGGAAATTGAAATAGAAAAATACGGAAATTGAAAACAAGTATCGTGCCAGTGATAGTAGGTGCACTTTGAATGATAAAAAAATGGAACAACACAACACATTGAAAGAATCCATGGAAAACCCAGTTTAAAAGATATACAAAAAATTGTCTTGTTAAGTACAGCCCACACACTAAGGAGAACTTTGTCTATGTAACGGTAGGTGTGTTAGGGGAGATAGAAAAAATTGAAATGGAGCCATAGCAACACACCACGACCTACCTTAGGTCTTCCCGCAGACTTGGTAGGTAGTGCGTCTCTAGCAGAAATAGAAATATGATGAAAAATGTCAACATAATATTAGGTTGTCCCAAACGTTCGTAAACACTTGCGAAAAATTGAATTTTTATGCAATTTTGCGTTTATATTGTTATAGTGATCTTCATCTTTGTATTCCAGATGGCAATTGATAAAATTGAGCTGTGAGTTTTGATTCGTTACTGCTGGAAACGAGGTCTTTTAACCAGAAAAGCTACAGAAGAGATTTGTGCTGATGGTACAAGCGTTTCGATTCTAGCGACAGAAGTCTTGAAGATAAGCCTCGTTTGAGACGGCCGTTTTAGTTGGATGATGGAGACTTGCAAACCGGGTTGGACATTGCGCCTTCATCGAGCACTCGAGAATTCGCTGATGAGCTTGGAGTTGGCAAATTGACAATTCACCGACATTTGAAGCAACTTGATTTTGTTCACAAAAAGCCGCGCCAAGATCCGCACGAATTCACCAAATCACAAGCCAACAGTCGAGTTGAATTTTGCCCTTAATTACTCAGCAATCCATTGGACGAGCGTTTTTGGAAGCGTATTGAGACATCCGACGAGAAATGGGTCTATCTGGTCCAGCACACTCGAGACAAGCGATGGGTTCAGAAAGGGCAAGAGACACCGTCGGTTCCAAAACAAGATCGATTCGGCAAGAAAGTCATGTTGTGCGTTTGGTGGAACTTTGAAGAAATCGTACATTGTGAGTTGGTTCCGAATGGTCGTGCCATCAGTGCCGAACTTTACTGTCAGCAACTTTAGCGGGTCTACAAAAAGTTGAAGTAAATGTGCCCGGCTCTGATCAACCGAAAGCCCGCTTTGATGCAGCAGGACAATGCCAAGCCACACACCGCCAGGAAGACCAAAGACAAGTTTGAAGAGCTGGACGGTATTGAGGTTCTGCCACATCCAGCCTACAGTCCTGACTGTGCTCCATCAGATTACCGCCTTTTCCGCTCAATGCAACACTTTCTGAAGGACCGCCGATTGACTCGTTAGATGAAGTCGATGAAGCGTGTCAAGAATTCTTTGATTCGAAGTCAGCTGAATGGTACTTTGTCCAGATCCGAAAGATTGCAGATCGATGGCAGAAAGCCTTGGAAAATGATGGTCTTTATTTTGAGCAATAATTTTTGTTGTTTTTGCGAGTGAAATTTCAATATTTTTGCAAGTGTTTTCTGGTAACCTTAGATTACTTGGCGAGTAAAATTTCAATTTTTGCAAGTGTTTACAAAACTTTGGGACAACCTAATAATAATAATAATAATAATAATAATAATAATAATAATAATTGGCTTACTAACATACATAGAAACAACAAAGGACTGGATGATACAAATAGTCAAACAGCATTAAAAGAGAAATAAAAATATTCAATATTAAAAGAAGGCAGTAAATACAAGCAAGATCTTTCACACTCCACCCACGTCTATTGAACAGGTGTAGAGGCTCATCCCTTGTTCCCAGTTTAGGATGTGGTTTCTGGCTTTCTCTTTTCCAATCTTTTCACTCTTACGTAGCCCCCTGCACATCAGTGGCGTTACCGCCTTGCTCGGGGTAATATGATTTTAAAAAATTAGTAGATTCTGTAGAAAAGCAAAACCGAAGCCAAGAACCAATTATTGCGGCAAAAAATATGAAAATGAAAGCCAAAGATAAAGCTCCTGAACAAATGAAACAACGCTGGCAAGACAAACCTCTGCATGGCCAACATCCAGTACGTGCTAATAAATCCAATGTTGATGAAGTTAATACTCATCGATGGTTACGTGCATCTGGATTAAAGTCTGAAACTGAAGGCTTTATTCTTGCAGCACAAGACCAGTCTTTTCACTAGGAACTTTCAGGCAAATATTATACATAATAATATGAATCCAAAATGCAGATTCTGTAATAATTACCAAGAAACAATAAACCATCTAATCCCAGGATGTTCTGTACTTGCTCCTAATGAATATAAAAATTGTCACGATAGAATTGGGTAATATTTACATTGGACAATATGCAAACACTATGGAAAATCTGTAAACAAACACTGGTATGAACATCACCCAGCTCCGGTTACAGAAATAGATGTCACCATTCTATGGGATTACACCCTCTACACAGATAGAGAAATTGAAGCAAATAGGCCGAACATTATTGTTAAATACCAGAAAGAAAAAACTTGCCTATTAATTGCGCTGCATGAATAAAGCCTTCAATTTCAGACTTTAATCCAGATGCACGTAACCATCGATGAGTATTTATTTTATCAACATGGGGTTTATTAGCACATTCTGAATATTGGTCATGCAGAGGCCTACCCTGCCAGCGTTGTTTTATTTGTTCGAGAGCTTTATCCTGAACTTTCATTTTCATATTTTTTGCCGCAGTATTTGTTTCTTGACTTTTGTTTTGGTTTTCTACAAAATCTACTAAATATAAATCTTGTTTGCATTTACTGCCTTCTTTCATTATTGAATATGTTTTCTTTCTCTTTTCATGTTGTTTGACTAATTGTATATAATCCTTTGCTTTCATGTATGTTAATAAGCCAATAGTTGTTGTTTTGTATGACAATTTTAGCTGAATAAGACCTCTTCCACCTTCTTTACGGGGCATGTATTGACGGTCTACATCAGCCTTTGGATGATACATCGTATGATTAGAAAGAAGCTTTCTTGTCTTAGAATCCATTTGTTTGATGTTATTGGCTTAGAAGTTGTGTTTGCTCTATTTAAGTAATATAGCCAAAAACTTTCAGTTGTGTGCTTTTTTCAGTGAAAATTTAACATTCTTTTCTTGGATTCCATTCTATGTCTGTTCTGGTTTATTTTTTATTCGTTCAGTTCAAGATGTTGAAATTATATTAGACCACTGGGATGGCAAGCTTATTAATGGCCATGATTCTGTTCTGAGAATTCAATTCAGTTTTAATATCAGTCGTATCCTTCTATAGTACTCTTTACGTACTATTTCTTTTATTTTCTTATGGTGAATCTTTTCACCCTCATTTACAACTAGGTACTTATAAGCTTCTTCTATCTCTAAATATTTTATTGTTACAGCAGGGTCTAAGCTAATTGAGGATTTTTGTTGTAGCGATCCTCGTAAAAATGTAGATTTAGCAATTTTATTCAAATTGAATTTTCTTCCAATATCTTCACTGAAGCATTTTGCGGTTTGCAGAAGACCTTCCTGCTCATTGTCATACTTAGTTTACAACTTTAAGTCATCCATGTGAAATAGATGGCTTATTTTCTTTTGAGCTATTTTATAACTACATTCTGCATTAAGTTGGCTGGTTAATTCTATTACTGATTTACAAAACAATAACGGAGACAAAGAGTCACCTTGAAATATACCTCTTTTGATGTTTATTTTACAAAACATATAGGTTCCATTTTTACGATGGAGGTAAAGTGTTGTTTTCCATATCGACATACATTGTTTGATGAAATTGATGACAACGGGTGATACGTTCTACATATTTAAAGAATGTGGTACACTATCGAAACCAGACAGTTCCAAGAATTTCTTTATTTTTTTTTTTTTTTTTGCATTGAAGAAGTTTTCCAAGATCATCATATTAACAACTAATTGGTTTTTACATCAGTAACAGCTACGTTTGCACCCTTTTTGTTTAAGCGGTAGTATGTCATTTCTTTCCTAGAAGAAATATGTCTGTTTTGTTAAAATATATCAATAGTATGTATGCTGTGGGAAGACATGTAATTGGCCTGTAGTTTCTCGTGTCATTATTTTTGGATAGAAGAAAGGTAATTTCTTTGGTCATTCATGCAGGAATTTTAGTGGTGTCGTTTACTATTGAAGCTCTTTAGCTTAGAAGTTGTGTTTGCTGTATTTAAGTAACATAGCCAATATTTAGGAATGTTATCTATTCCTGGAAACTTTCAGTTGTGTGCATTTTTCAGTGAAAGTTTAACATCATTTTCTGGGATTCCATTCTATGTCTGTTCTGGCTTATTTTTTATTCATTCTATCTCTTTCACAACCCAATCTGCTTCTTTGTTATGTCCTTTAGAGGAAGCCCTTATTTTTCCCATAACTTCTTCCATTTTTATTTTTCAGGTGGGAGACTTCACTTCACTATCACTTCAGTTCTTTATTTACTTATTTCCCTGTAAAATTTATTTGCATCGATTTAAAAGATCTTGTTCTCTCTGCAGAATCTGGATATTTTCTCATAGCGTCTTATTCTTCAGTGGTATTGTTTGCTTTATTTTTCTCCAGTTGATAGGACTTTATTTTCCTTTCTAATATTGTATTTTCTTTCGACTCTTCTGCCTTTTCTAGTTCTTACATTTATTCTTCTTGCCACTTCATCGAGTACTGATAATTCACTTCTAAGTTGTTCGGTTTCTTTATCTATTTTTCTTTTCCAAGGTGGATCTTCATGTCTGTGAGACTGCCTTATTTTTAATTTGATGTTCAATTTTTTGAAGAGCTTAATAGTTTCGAGGTTATGCTTTGTTGGTTGTAATTTTGGTAGTTGTTCTCGTTCCTCTATTGCAATATTTTGTATCTGACTTTTATAGCTCTTGATTTCTTCCTTGGTTTCTTGTACACTGTGCTTGTTTTCCGTAAAATAATTCTGTTCAGTGTTTTTTGAACTTGTTTTATTGCTGTCTTGTAGCCGACTCAGATCCCACCTTTCCAACACTTCTAATTTTTTAAACTTTTATCTTCACAGTGATTTGTGTCTATCACAGTTTTTACATTATGATCTGTGGCTTGTTTGATGTTACTACTTTTTTTCCGATTCCGTTTCCCTTTCATGTTTTGTTGATTCGTCTATTCTGGTTGCAATTCTTTTTATTTCTATAATTTCAGCCTCTGTCACTCGGTTATTTAGCATGATGTGCCTTCTTACATTGGCTAGTTTATTTTTGTTTATGTATATTCTAATTTTTTGTCCAACTTTTTCTCGCCAAATGATATATGTTTTTCTGAGGTTTGAATAATGTTTCAGGAAATGCAGTCATAACGACTTTGTACACCTCCCGAGACCATTTTATTTTTTCTTTCTTTAATGTACGGTTATGGATCTAGCTGAAGAATTTGCAGGGCCATAATAGTATTATACTGGTTATGGGATCTGAAGATTTATTCTTTGTCTAGGAGTTTGTTTCTATGAGAATTTTTTCGACCTCAGGTAGTTTATCTCCTGAAGGACGGGCTCCCTGTTTATTTACTGGAAGAGCCATACTAGACATTTGTTTCTATTTTTAATTATCATATTATTCCCACGAGTGACGCAGAGGACCAAAGGTCCACCCAATACGGTACGTTGGGTAACAGTCTTTTACAAACAGGGTTCCAAATTTGTAGGGTATCGTTTCCGACCTCATAACGCAGTAGCCACTCTCTCCTCGGCACAATTAACACCTTGAGTTGCGGGTTGTTGTTCGGAGCTTTCTTTCTCCTAAATGGGTTGCCAAGCCACAGTAGACAGAGAAGCCATTGGAATTAAAAGAAAAAGATGCTGATTAAAAGAACAAAAAACAAAACAAAAAAAACAAAACAAAACAAAACTTGGAAGAAACAGACGCTCACCGAAACAAAACATCATTGGACAGTAATTTTGTTTGACCACATTATTCATTCTGTACATCTAATTGTGATCCAAATGAGAAAAGGTCATTATTCTGAACCCAAACGATCTGCAATCATTGCTTTACACAAAGCCGGTTGTAGCTGTCGTCAGATTGTCAAACATGAGCAGGTTCATGCATCAGTGGTCACAAGAATAGTTTAGAAGTGGAAGAAAAAGGGAAAGTCGAAGTTAGGGTTCGAAGTGGTCGTCCAAAAGTGTCTACAGAGCGAGATGACCGACGACTGGTGCGACTTAGTTTGGCTGATCGACAGGCCAGTAGTCAGCAGTTACTGAAGAAATGGTCCAGCGGTGGTGTGGAAGCTTCAGATCACTCAGTACGGCGGCGTTTGTTGACGAAAGGATTGATGTCAAAAAGGCCTGCAAGAAAGTCACTTTTGACACGAAAATATATAAAAGATCGACTAAATTTCTGTCGAATTCATAAAAGTTGGACTGTAGAAGACTGGGAAAAGGTGATATTTTCTGATGAATCACTTTTTAGCTGCTTCGTTGAAAATGGATCAATTCGTGTCAAAAGACGAGTCAGTGAAAGATTTCACCTTGCTTGTGAGGTATCCACAGTCAAGCATGCGGACCTCGTTCATGTTT
Source organism: Ascarosepion bandense (assembly GCA_037127315.1). Lineage (NCBI taxonomy): Eukaryota > Metazoa > Mollusca > Cephalopoda > Sepiida > Sepiidae > Ascarosepion > Ascarosepion bandense. The sequence goes on from JBBBDQ010000809.1 coordinate 6,604,406, forward strand.
GGGAGTGCTTCCCCTTTCATGGCTTCAGAGACTTAGTGATTGTACCCAAAGGTACGTCAATGAACAAGGAATAGTATATGGATACTATCAAAAATAGACTACCACAATTTTTGATAGAACACTACCCTGATCGAGATCTAGTGTTTCAACATGATGGTGCACCTTGCCATAAAGCAAAAGCTGTGACGAAGTGGTTCAAGGAAAGTAACTTCAGAGTTCTGCAAAACTGGCCTGGTAATTCACTTGATCTCAATCCCATCGAAAATTTGTGGTCCATCCGGGAACCAAAAGTGTGTGAAGCTGCTCCAGTGACAAGAATTGAACTTGAAGCTGTCCTACAAAGATGTTGGACTTCTACTAGATCTAACTGTTTAAAATCAATAGTTGAGTCTATGCCAAAGCGAATAAAACTTGTTCTTAAAAATAGAGAAAGGCAGATAAAGTATTGTATTTATCATCAAAATTTAACATACATCATTTTTTTTTTTACTCTGAAATAGTTTAAATTATTGTTTTAATATTTGTATTTTGTTATCGATAACTCGGATTTTTTATGGTGTTGCAAAACTTTTGGCCAGAGCTGTAGATATGGTAATTTTTCCTTTCCTTTTCTTCTCTCTTTTTTTTTCTCTCCTTTTTTCTTGTTTACTCTTCAGTCTTGATCAGATGAGTAGTTAATTAAAAAAATGCTGTTGCTACAATCACCAGTAACGAAAATAATTGTTAAAGAAACAAAATTAATGGACAACAAAAATTTAACATGCGTTTAAATGTATTACTGATGTGAAATTTAAAAATAATTTGTTCGCCTATCTGTAAATCAGTTATTTTTTTCATTAAAGTCGTCGAAAATAGCGTTATCGAAAAAAAAAAATACGTAGTCCTTCTTAAAAAGAATATCGTAGAAAATGTATCGAATTCATTTTTCTATCGTATTTTTTTTGTTTCTTTTTTCCCTATCGTATGGTGTGTTTTTTTTTTTTTAAGAAAAATTATCGTACTTAAAAAGATATTCTTTCGAAATATCGATAACTAAGGGAAATATGAATAATAAGAAAACTAGTTGATTAATCTCAGGATCTTTTAAAGGAGAAACAGATTAATAATATGAAGAAAAATTTATGTTTACGTTTATAGTAAAAACAAAATTTCATATAAAAAAAACGTTATGTTTTCAAGAGCTTCTAAAAACACATAATTCTCATTGTAATTCCAACCACGTCATCATTATTATTATTATTATTATTATTATTATTATTATTATTATTATTATTATGTTATTTTTTCTTACAAATTTATTTCTGCTATGGTCGCACTACCTACCATGTCTGCAGGAAAACTTAAGGCAGGTGGTGGTGTGTTGTTATGACTCCATTTCTTTCCAGACATTGTCGCTCAAGCGTGAATCACGTATGACACTAATTGACTGGAGATCTATGGCAATAACGCATACAATCCCTGTAACTTATTTTTAATTTGGATTTGTAAGGAAAACGTTTTGTTGCAAACATTTACTTTTTTTGGCTTTTCCTATCAACATTTGTAGTGTAATTTTTTTTTCCGAGTGAAAAAATTATGCTAATTATCTTTCCAGAATAATGTAAATAATAATTTGTTCATAAAAAAATGAAAAGTTAATTTCCAGATGCAGACAGGAAAACAAATTCATACAACTACATCATGATGATACTCATATTTCATAATTTAATTCTAATTAACGTTATTACAACTGTTAAACAGTAGAACCAAAGAAATTTCTTTTAATTATAAAATAAAATCATAAATACTTTAATAAATTAATAAAATAGAAAAAATGATATATAAAATAAAATGAAAAATCTCAAGGTCAGGACTATAAATAATCGCTATATGATAGCTTTATTTTATTTTATTTTATTTTATTTTTTTTTGAGCTCATACCACCCATCGTAGTATCAATTTTGATGATCGTTTAAAATGATTGTGGCTACAATGCAGTGTTGAGTTTTATGGCCTCGCTATTTATATTTACACGCAGTCTATCTCCAATCGAGCACTCATTACTCACGAATTTAGTAAACAGTAAGCAAAATATATAAAATATTGAGTTTAGCCCAAGCAAAGCAGTAAAATTACTGAGACACAAGTGGTCACTGGGTGTGGAAGAATTACAAAACAGAAACAATACTAAGGAGCGATAACAAAGGAAGTATAATCATTTAATGTGGAGGCCGCCAATTGACATTGCATATATATATATATATGTGTGGAGGGGGTCAATAAGGATGTTACCCTCGCAATCTTTTTGGAGAAAGGTGTGAACAGCCAAGACAATGAGGGGACAAAGGCAGAGGTTTAAAAAATAATAAACGTCGATTTTTATTTCTCCAAAATGTAAAAGGGTGTATTGCGTGGGGAAACATTTTTGTATCGGTACTGGGTTCGGTATGATTGGTTTCCTTCAAGGGATGTTGTTTCGGTTGTATCGGCGGCGGTAGCTGGTCGTCAGCTGAATTGGAGAATTGTCGGCAGCAGTAGCTGGTTGATCAATAACTCAAGAAGAATCGTTGGGTCGGTTAGAACGAGTCCCTAAACAGAGCCGAGTCAGTGTAGTGTCACGACTTCCAGGGCGGATCAACTGAGGAGACGGGATCGCGCCGAAGGGTAGCACTTGACAAAAGCGGAATCCTTAAAAAGGGTCGAGTGAGTTTAGTGTTACGACTTCCAGGGCAGATCAACCGCGGAAGCGGGATCGTGCCGAAGAATATTCTCTCGACGAAGCACCAGAGTCTCACAAAGGTAGCGTACTACATTTTGATCCAGGCCGGGATTTACCCTACTCCCCCACTGGAGCGAGTTGTGACACATTGTCAGTTTTAACGTGAGGAACCTGAGTGCGTACGCTCAGGCCACTGGTCAAAGATTACACAGCCTTTCGCTTACGCGGTAAATGGGTAAAAAGCTGGTCTTATCAGGTCATTGCTTGTCAAAGCTGGTCAAAAGCTAGTCTTAGCTGGTCATTGCTTCCAAACCCGGACGGCGAGTAGGCAGTGAGTAACAGATACTGCACTTTGATCCGAGATTTACTCTACTCACCCACTGGAGCAAATTGTGACACAAGGCCGGTTTTTTAACGAGAGGAACCTGAGTGAGTACGCTCAGGCTATTGGTCAAAGACTACCCAGCCCCCGCTGACGCGGTATTTGGGTACAAAGTTGGTCTTATCTGGTCATTGCTTCCCGACCGATGAGAACATATACTACACTTGAGATTTATTGTAAAAAAATACAATTTTGGCACAAGGTCGGTGTTTGGGTGGGGACTAAGGTTGGTCATCCGTAACTATCTTATACCTACCTAATCAGCATCACGACCCAAACATTCTTTACAATTTCCCATTCACCATAAGGACCCATCCACCGTCAATATACCAAAATACCGCATACGTTCAGGGAACCTAAAAAATCACCACATGAATAAAGATCTCTTTATATACAATATATATACAAAAATATGTAAAAATTATACATGATATGTAATTAAAAAGGGGGGCATGAAACCAAAATTCCAAACAGGAATGTAAACTTAATATATAAAATAAATAAATTGATGTTAGTTGGACCCGTTCAACCCACAAAAATAAAGTGGTCGCTGTATTCTGTCTTTATGACAAAATCAAGAAGCACTCTTTCTAAGGGAGACAGGGAGGAGAAAAAACTAAATACGGTTGTGAAAACAAAAATTCTGACCCAGGCGAGATGAAACAACGGGATTTAAAAACTGGGGGAGGTTGGGAATCTCGACATGGGTCATAACAAAAGAAGATTCCCGGAACAGGACAGGAACAACACCCACTCACATTAACTAGGTACACAAAAGGAGACTTACCTTAACCAGGGGAGGGTTCCACAGGAATTTATCCCGATGCGATTAAGAGACCTAAAAGAGAAAATCACAGCTAGCCCCGTTTACACCAGGCTCACGTCAATCACCCACCTTTTGCTGAAATCTGTCGAAATCAATCGCTTTCTATCAGTTCTAATCTTCATTTTGAGCTAGTGCGCAAAGTATCGAATCAGATCCTGATGAGAAAGGCGCTGACCTCGCAAGACTTCCTCCATTCGTGTCGTCCATTCGAGCCGTGGCCAGCAGCGACAGAAACATCATTCGTTTCACTCCAGAGAACGGGAGCGACACATTGTCACGTGCGCATGCACGATCAATGAGCACGAGCTTTTTGGAAGCGATACGAGCCTTCAACTTGCCGACACGGTCCCGTAGAGGGCAAACCCAAGGACAATTTTAGAAGGCGTGCGAAGCCGTTTCTTCCAAACCAAGTTACAGCGTTCACAATCTGGCAAATCTACCAGGCTCCATATGAAAGCCTTGTCATTAAGAGACAGCCTATTCTGAGCCAGTCGCCAGGTAAGCGAAAACTCAGGGTTGCTGAGGTAATCCGCCGCTGGTGCCCAAGACCAGAACGAACGAAACTCTTCCTCCGACAAACCGAGCGCGTCACGTAGTGGATCCTTCGCGACACCCTCTACTAATCTACGATAGAAGACTCTCCTAGGTCGTGAAAGGTCACAGGACCGAGGAATGGCCCTCAAGGCCGTCCGACACTCGAGGAGAAAAAACCGATCGCTCCCGAGGCTTACGGTACCGTCCCTCACAATACTCGCCAGTACAGTTTTCCATCAACACACGGTTATGGAAAGCCAACCTCGAGGCGAGCTTGTGACTCACCAAGTGTGGCTCGAGACCCACCAGGGACCTCGATTCCACGTAGGGCCGAACTGCACGTCCTGTCCCTTAGCCGGCAAAAGAAAGGCTCTAACGCCAAAGCGTAAAGTAGGGGCGACAGTGGACAACCCAGGCGGACCGACCGAGACAGCGCAAAAGCGCGCAACAGCTTCTCGTTCACCTGTACCACCGCCGTTGGGGAGCGATACAGGAGGTTAATCCAGCAGCAGAAGTTGAGTGCAAATCCGGCTATCTGCAGGACAGCAGCTCTATCAAATGCCTTGGACTGATCCATATTGATCAGCGCGTTTCTTCGTCGCCTTTTACATCCTCTAGGATCGTGTGGATCAGATGCAGGTTGCTCGGAATTGTTCGGCCCTACACAGAACAAGTCTTCTTGGGTCCCAACAGAATCTCGGCAACTAGCTTCAAACGCTCCGTCAGGATCTTTGCCATAATCTTTAACTCTGTGTTTAGCAGAGTTAAGGGCCTATAACCATCTAAATCCTTCCCAACATCCATGACTTTTCTCAACAGCGTGACTACAGCCCTGGTAATCCGGTTGGGGATGGACCCCTGCCGAAACCAGTTGTTAAACACGGCAGTCAAAGTCGGGAAAAGATGTGCGACAGCTTCAAGTGCAATTCATAGGGCAAACCATCCAGACCTGACTTGCCACTGCTGACCTTCTTCAAAGCTGCGTAGACTTCGCCCTCCGTAATCTCTCCCTCGCAGCTAGCTGCATCAGGCGGCGAAAGCCAAGGAAAGTCAGTCAAATAGCTGCGAAACTCCTCCTCACGAAGACCAAGCTCCTTAGTAAATCGGCTTTCAAAATGCCACTGAAACGCCTAGCACATATCGTTGGTCGACCTCAGAGTTTGCCCCTTCGGGTTTCGTACCTCTCAAATGCACCGACCGCCGCCTCGACGAATCTATTCCTTGCGCAATTCTGCACCCATGTTCACAGCTTCGGAAGACATCTTACTTAACTTATGCCTAATTACCTGACCCATGTAGCGTTTGCTAGTCAAACGCCCCAAGGCCTCCCTAGCTAAGCTTATCTCTAAGGGATCCCCCTAGGCCTCTGCCCGGAGCACACTATCTTTAAAAGTCTTCAATCTGTTAGTTTTATCTAGTGTGAGCCGTTGGCTACATTCGGTGGCGAAGGACCTAATTCTGTCCTTAAGCCTCTTCTACCACCTATTCCCGATAACCGCCCCAACTAGTTCCAGCTACTCCAGAAAGTCCCGCCTGTCTGGTAAGGATAGATTGAACTTCCAATAGCCAGCCATTCTAGGCCTAGTTTCTAACGCCACCCAGGCATAAACGAGGTATATATATGAGAGAGAGACAGAGAGAGAGAGAGAGTGAGAGGAGAGAGAGTGGGAGAGAAGAGAAGATTTTGTCACATTATTTCAGTGTTTTAATGTTTTAATTTTATATTTTGTAGATACAGTTACCTGTGTTGATCCAGATATTTGCGAGAATTTCTGTCAAAGCAGATCCGGTTGCACTAATACTGCCTTTCCGATGCTTGTGTTAAAACTAATGCCAAGTGGTCTCAGAGGTTTAATGATGGCTGTCATGATGTCTGCTCTCATATCATCCTTGACGTCTATCTTCAATAGTGCCAGTACTATCTTTACTATCGACATTTGGAAGAGAATACGAACGAAGGCTTCCGATATAGAATTGATGATTGTTGGAAGGCATGTCAATATAATTATTCTTCTGATGACCGTTGAATGTATATTCATATTCATTTCCAATTTTTCCTACTTTTCAATTAAAAAAAAAGATAAAAAAAACAACATTATTAAAGTTACTGCTTTTCTTGTTGAAATGTTGAAAAGAATGTAGAAATTTGGTTTGTTTAGTGGTCGCACGTGTACTAACAGCTCATTATACAGGGGATTAAATATCAGCATATCTCCTAAATGTCTCTTCAATACTACAGCACTCTTCTTATAATAATAATAATAATTATAATTATTATTCTTCTTCTTATTATTATTATTGTTGTTGTTGTTGCTGATGTTGTTTTTGCATTGTTATTTTTTATAAATAAAATAAAGATTTAAGCAGTGAAAGAAACTATCTAGAAGATCGGCTACAATTCTAAGGCCTTCAAAACAAAAGACAGGCGTTAGATTTCAATTTACAAACACATGCAAATGCAGAAAGTTCTTCATATGTGAAAAAAGAGTGTTTTGGGTTACTCAGGCAGCGTTTCGACTACATTAAATGTTTTTCAGACAAAAATAGAGAAATGAAGAAATCGGAAACCCAAACCTAAACAGGAAACTCCTGTTAAAAAAAAATCGTGGTGGGGGGCCTTATAAACCATACGATAGACAAGTCTATCTATTTCTACCATGGGAGGAGACAAAAATAATTATGGAAATACAATTCAGAGTTCAGGCGGAGACTTTAGAAGTATAGTGTAAAAGTAGACTTTAGAAGAAACCGGAAACCCAGTCTTAAACAGGGAATGAGGGATAAACTTCTACTCCTGTTAAAAAGACCTGGTAGGGGTGTGTACTAGATTATCTGCTTGTCTGTCTACTTCTTAATGACCAGCTGCTTGTTTCCGAGTACATCAATCTGTTAGATTGGCTAGCTAGTCACTGTTGCAGACGCCTGCTCAGGCACATTTCTGAATCAAACTGCTTTCGTTATAGTTTATGGGTAAGATTGCCCAATCTGTTATGATCGGTACTTAAACAAGTACTTAATTCAAGTCTTCGGTAATGATAACTTGTAACTTTGAGCTAGCACAACGATCAAAGACTTCCGACCAGTTTCGTCTCCCTAATTTCACTCACAAAGGTCAAGTGATTTGAACTTTAACATTCTAGCCATGAGACTCAGGCTTGAATCTCACCATGGTTGATTTATCAAGGAGGTGATATTATTTTACAATAATGACATGGACAGACAATTTACAGACACTGCTTGGAAATGACTGAAACCTTACGACGTTGACCCAAAGCCTGTGAATAAAATTGGTAGAGTAGAGATGCGTGTGAATGTGTGTGTCTTAATTATAGTTGAAATGAAAATTATAGTATCACAGGTTATGTAAACAACTAATTATGAATGCTACTATAATTTCATGAGCATCAATAATTTAATTTTAAAAAAATTAAGATTTTCAAAAAGCAATTTAACTGTACATAGCATTTAGTCTCAAAGATTGAAAATACTTTTTTAAAAAATTTATGTCATTAAACATTTTTTAACATCAAATGTAAGTTCAATAAATAACAGTAATTTGTGTTTCCTTATCGAAGACTTTCCATTAATTCTTTTTATACCCGAAGACAAATTTTTTTGAGTTCAACTATGTTCCGAAACAAACATAGAATATTATCTCTCTTAATTCTTTATCTACATCGTCAAGATGTGGCGGGCAAGCTGTTCCTTTACTTCCATTTTGCCTCGTTAGAGTAAGGAAGTCATTCATTATTTACCCCTACCCTGCAAAAATGGTGTGAACTAATTTTAGTGGGTAAATTCTTACTTGCACCACACCTGACTTATGTCCACTTTCAAAACACGGGGTTACCTTGGATCTTGTCGATTTTTATTCTAAAAGTCTTGGGTTACTACCGTACCTTAACTCCAATATTGATGTATTATTCTTGAAAAAGCAACAAGTCATTTTCCTGAAATAGAATTGATCTAAAAGATTTTTTTATTTTTAAGATAAAGATTATGTTTTTAACCAAAGTGTGACGATTCAATTTTGATATGAGGCTGATTTATATATGATATACATGATATGGTAAAGAAGATTACGTATTTATGATTAAATCCACATCCTGACATGTATTTATTAGTTAAATTTTGATCAGAAATTATCACTGTATAATATTCAATTTATGTGAATAATGATCAAATAAATACTTTGAGAAAGAAGGATATTATGTTGAAAAAGAGATATTAGCCGTTATAAATAAATACTTTTTTCAGCATAAGGCTAATGAATTATTACTGATGCAACTAAACATGCTTATATACAACTACAGATAAAAAAAAAAAATTGTATGTCTAACCGCTATTAGGAGAAATTGAAAAAAGGGTTTGGAAAACCTAGTTCAAATTTACAATGCACTGTTTAATGTCATTAAGAAAGGAATACAATCAGTTATTTCGGTCTCCTATCTCATCGCCAGTTCTTTTAATTATAGCTTCTTTTTGCCGTTACAAGAATGCTCTGAAAATCTCCATTTTCATACATATATTAAGAAAAGGTTTTAATTATTTATAGAAATTCTAAATGTGCTTATTTTAATACGACTACTTCGTATAAAAAGTTAAATTTGTCTGAAATCTTTTTTACAATAATCAAAGAATTTAATTTTTTAAGATAATTTTAATTTGTATTTTTGCTTTCTTTTTTAAAGGGTTGTTGTCGTTTTTCTGGTTGTTATTAGCGTCGTATGGATTCCAGTCATACAGAATATTCCAACAATGTTTCACTATATACAAGCCGTAACAAGCTATTTGGCACCACCAGTGTGTGCCATATTTGTTTTAGCTGTTTTTTGGAAACGAACTACAGAACCGGTAATTATACTTAATATTTACTACCCAGCTTCCTACAAAACAAGGTTAAATGAAAAGAAAATTGTTACAACAAAAGGACATTGTCTGCTTAAGAAATTTATGCTTTTATACAGCTTCTTTTTTACGAATTTTTAGGATGAGAAGTTATCGTTATTTACATTACTTACATGCGGACTATTCTTCTCATGATTGTTGTGATTAACACAACGTTTCTGTAGAGGTGCGCCCTGGCTTGCTTTGATTTGATTATATATTGTCACTGAAGATAGGGTGCGGTAGGATATTATGACGCAGAAACACGTGTGTATATTTTAACGATACAATATAAGGAATTTATTTACAAATTGACACAGTTGTAATTGTCAGTAGCTTATTTCAAGACAAAAAAATCACTAATTAAAATTTGTAGATTTGATAAACAGCCAAAAGACAAAGTGTTCATATTAAATTATCAGACACTAAGTAAATTTCCAAAATTCCTTTTTCACATAAAAGTATTACAGTTGAATTCAATATAAAAAGGTTTTCTAAAATGATTAATACAAATTGAAAAAAGTTCTTTTTACACATAAAAGTATTACAGTTGAATTCAGTATAAAAGATGTATTTTTAGGTACTTAGCTTTAACCGTTGAAAAGAGTCCCTGATATTCTCAGTTGTCATTAGAGGCTGATAATGTATCAACATGAAATTTAACACCGGCGATATTCTGCTTTTCTTTCTTTGCCGTTTCTCTGACTCCAACTGACTACTGACCAACCGGACACGTTAATAAATAAACCAGACAGGTAAGATCAAACACAAACTTCTTTGGGGCGGGAATAAGTACGACATGTGTCATTGAAATTTCAATTCTTTTTTTTTTTTCGTAAATCACTCTTTTCATTGGTTTTGTAAATCACTCTTTTCATTAGTTAGAAAATTAATTCACACTTGCAATCTTTTTTATTGGTCAAAATAGATTTTCACACTTTGAAAAACCGTGTAGAAAAGAAAGTTATTTTTATTTCGTATTCACCATAAATACGCAAAGAATTTCGCATTAAATGGTTCAGTTTGGGGTAGATAAGTTTGTAGGGTAGATTTTTCTCATTCTACTAGCAGTATTTCAGCTAGTTTATATTTTAGTACCGCTTAGTACTGCTCGCCTTGTTTTCACTGAGTCCACGTATACACTGCCTTTACAGGGATTGAAGTCGCAATTACTATGTCACCAATTCCATGAATCAATGATTTAATTCACAAAACTATTGTCCTATTCTGTGTGAAGAACTTAGAGTTTTAAACCTAATCTGCTTGCCGATTATTGTTGCTACTGCTGTTTGTCATGCTTGACTGTATTCACTGAATATTTTCTTTTGTTACAGCTGCTGCTACTGAAGATTTGCTATCATTTTTCTTTCTTTATGGGGCTCCTATATCATATTTATTTGTATGATAGGCTGACTAAAGCGGTCCTTATAGTTTACCATATACCCTGATTATTTCATTCGTTGATTTCTTAAGTGTTATTTCTTGTCAAGTATTTCAACTTCATTCCAAAAAAGTTGATGATTATACATTTCACTCTATATAGGATCAGCTATATCTGATTTTATTTTTATTGTCTCATTCGTCACGACAGCTTTTCCTTGTTCCCCAGCCCTACGTTTAGAGGACAGCTTGTTTCATCACCATAATTTTTAACACACTGCAAAAAATGGAGTACACACAGGCATTGGCATATACTATTCCACATATTAGGCTTAACTCGGCAGAGAGTTCTCTGTAGTGTGAAGCTACATTTTAATATTGTCCTGCAAATATAAATCTTTTCTGATACGCCGTTGACGTTTCTGCTTCCACCTGCAGGCGCTGATGTTATGTTTGCAAGTTTGTTGCTATTCTGAAGGGTTCGCTTAATTCTTATCATTTCATGTTTGTATGTTTATGAGTCACCGGTGATTTTTTACCCGATGTTGTAAGCATTGAATTACTTCTTTTATTTTTAACTATATGAATGGTGAGAATTGAAGTTGAATAATTGCATAGTGATTCTTGGTTTGTCTTTCACGGATGTATTGATCCCGAGTTATTAGGACACCAAGAAGGCTAGCTGATTATTATATTTTTCCCATTGTATCGAAGGTCTTATCGAGTCCATATGGTCCAGTAGTATTTTTACAGCTTCCTGCTGAGGTCAAATATAATGGTTTCAGTGACGTATCTCACCCATACAGAAGGATGCTGAAGATACCATTGACTGAGCATGTGACTAACGACGAGGTGTTGAAGAGGATGGAAACGAGAAAACTCATACTTAATATAAGGAAGAGACAAATGAGGTTTTTGGGACATGTAATGAGGAAGGAAGGCCTGGAGAATTTAATACTCATAGAACGGTTAGAGGGAAAGAGAGACAAGAGAAAACAGTGTGAGACCTACTTGATAGGCCTGAGCAAATGGATGACAGCAGGGTTTGGGAGAGATACCAAGAGGAAGAATGTTGAAAGTGACAAGGGACAGAGTCAAGTGTCAGTCCATGGTCGCCTACGTCCTGAAGGGACACGGCACATGAAGAAGAATAAGACTTCAAGAATCGATAAGGCAGAAAATTAGATTGTTATGATACATATCAACAGTTGGTGTTATTTAAATAAGCAACATTTTGAAGGATTTTTCTTACTTTTACAGGGCGCATTTTATGGGCTGATGGCTGGCTTGGTGGTTGGTTTGATTCGCTTCATTTGGGAATTTTCATACCCGTCTGTTCCATGTGGCGAAGAAGATACACGTCCGCCAATTATAAAAGATGTTCATTATTTGCATTTCGGAATAATTCTGTTCAGTGTGACATTAATTGTATCTGTGGTTGTCAGTATACTAACGAAGCCAATAGAAAGCAACCAGGTAAGTACCGTATTTGTTAGTTTATGGTATAATCATACACCCGTTATTAACTTTTACCTGACAGCAAAACCAATATTTAGGGACAAAATATTATTACCAGAATTTTTCCTTTAAAAGCAAATTCAAATTGCTATGATTATTTGCATTGATGGAATCTTCCCATGAGTTGTGATTTTCACTGGACTTGAATGACAGCAACCCTTCTTAATATTATCGAATCCTTCTTATATTTTTAGCAGGACAATTCGTTTGGGTGGGTTCATGTATATCCTTGATTTCCAATCACTTCTAAGCTTTTCGTAAATGTTCCAGTAACAACTGTCACATTCCATAATTTTTTCAGTTGTTACAAGGTCAAGATACTTATGCAACTTGTTCATTTCCTTTATGTGATCTGCCGGAAGGCAAAATCCACTCCACTCTGTTTATCTGGTCTTTTGAATTTCACATTTCAGAGATTTTTATCTTTTATTTTCTCCAATATATATTGAGCCAGACAAATATCTGGATCAATGCAGTCATTGTTGCTCACTTTCCCATCCTAGTCATGACAGTTCCAGCTTCAAAATATTTTAAAGGAAAATATTATAAAAATGTATATTATATGCAAAGAAAATAGAGAAAATGAGGGAATAAAAGCATTTTTAATTAAATATTTGGTGCATAGTGTCCAAAGATTTCTAACTTTCGAAGACTATTGTAAAATTCAAGATTTGACATCTCAGTCTTGATAAAGAAAACATTAAATAAAAATGGCATTCTCTTGAAAGATTCAAGAGGTAAATGGTTAAACAGTAGTGTCAATATGCAAGTCAAGTGCAAAAAAGGAAAATTATCTTACTATTTTCTCACTATTTTGGTGAAGTGGAATCAGCTTTGCTGTACAGAAAGTATTAGATATTTTAATAATTGAGAATGTTTTCATATATGTTTCCTCTGTTCAACATTTTTATGACATACAAGCATCATTCAATCACTACATTGACAGTGGAATATTATGAGGATGTTAATGGTAAGCCACGTGTGCCTGGTGAGTAGAGCTCTCAAGTATGTTTGAAAGCAGTCTATGTAAAGAGTTCAATGTAAAGAGGTTCAATTTTATGATATACGAGTGTACCCCTGCTGTCAAAAAAAATGATGGAAAAATATTTGAGAAGGTTATTTGCTGTTTCCTCACAGGTTATTTTCCTTGAGCGTTACAGGAAGGAATATTTTCTATACGAAAAATTATTAAACACCATATTTCTGTCGCAATTCCTCAAAAACATGTCAAATTTATAATATATTATAGAAAATGGAAGACAGCAAATTTTGTTATTTCTAATAATAATAATAATCCTATCAAATCTAAACTAGCGATGACTAATATATTATATGAATGTCATTGCCCTGTACAAGATTATGTTTCTTGTCATAAATCAATTACCCATATTGACCATACTACCACTTCCTTGAGTAGTTGCCTTAGATGCCATCTATCTAGTAATTTTCTAGAAATTCTCATGGGGTGATATTAACCAATTCCACACTCTACTCCAGAACTTACACCTGAAAATCAAATTCACCCAAGAATATAGTTTCCTCGAATTACCATTTTTAGACATACTCATTAGAAATAGAAACAATCACATAACCACAGATATCTACTACAAACCTCCAGATACCCAACAATATCTTCATTTTAAGAGCCATCACCCAAAAAGCTGCCTAAAATTCATCCCCTATTCCCTAGCACGTAGGGTTTGCACTATAGTGGCCGACAAACACCTCCAAAAAATAAACGCCTAGAAGAACTACATGAAACTCTAAACTAATGAGGCTACCCCACAGCACTTATAAACAAAGGTTTTGAACTGGCAGAAAAAATACCTCTAGATGAACTACGAAACCCAAAGAAACGCAACATTGAGTAAACTCGAGCATACGTCTCAACATGCAACAGGAAGAACTCAGAATTATTCACAGAAATTTTAAACAATTTAGACCTACTTAACAAAAATGATAACATGAAAAACTTTAAAAACCACCAAAATATCTAAGCGCAAACGCCAACCAAAAAACCCAAAATACATATTAACCTCATCCAAATTTAACCAACACACGATACGGCGGTTTACAAAACGTAACAATAAAAAATGTAGGTTTGTGATATCACTATAGAAGAAAACAACTACACTTTTGAAAACCCCACAAAGACATACACAATAAAAAAATTTCAATTGCAACTATAAAATTTTGGTATACACACTCAAGTGTACAATATATATATATAAAATGAAATTTGTTTTTTTATTTAAAATTGATTTAATTCACATTGCGACACAATAATTTCTGTTTCGAGATTTTACATCGTCATCAGTCAATGTAGACTCATTGTTGTGAAAATCATTTACATTTGAATGTAGATGTGACACAATAACTAGGCGTATATTAAGGTGGATTTGTAAAATATGTATTTTATTATAATAGATTAAAAATAGAAAATAGTTAAGAATAGAAAAATAGTTTCAAAACATGTGTTTCGTTTAACAAAAATACTAAGTGAAAAAGAAAAGGAAAAAATAAATAAACGCTTTTTCTTTTATAAGTAAATTTGTGGAAGAGAAAAGGGCATCAGATTACTGTTAAATCCTACGAGTCTTCCAATAAAATAATTGACTAAGTGACTTGATGTGATGAAAGGTAAACATTTAGGAAATAGGTTTTAGGTGACCAGGTCAAAAACTGTCTTTACTGCATATTGACCACACATTAAGAAAATAAAGAAAAGATAATAGAATTTTCCCTTTCTCCAGGCAATAAAAAAATGCCTGGTTACGGGTAAAGTGTCAGAGCTATAAAAACATCCGACGGCCTTCACACGAAGCTTTATTAAGATAAAAAGATTAAAAAATCCTGGAAAATACGTCGTTGGAGGCTGAGTGCAGACGGGATGTCTGAGGGGATGTTTACACATCAAAGGAAGCAAAATTTAAGTACCTTGAAATGTTGAACTTACAATAGCCAATGCTTATCTTTTGTTTTAACCTGATGGTCTAGTGAACTTCCGATTATTTCAATATAAATACAAGTGATATTCCGAGCCGATCAGTTCAACCGGGCGTGTGCTTGAAGTAGCTACGTATGTCAGGCACACTGAAGAAGGGCAACTCCGTTCGTCTGAGTCGGTCGGGTCGGCATTTGATCTCCATTAAATAGAGTTAGAGCTGAGTGTCACATCGCCTTCCCCAACTGCAAGACTAACTCTGAATGAAATAAAGCATCGATTAAACTCATCCAAGTTGTGAAAGTTCGTTCCTTCAATAGTATATCTTGTGTCTCCAGCTTGAGACTTCGACTTTTTCATCCAACCCCCGGCAACATCACAGCGTGGAGAACGGCCGCCGGAGAAATTGTTCGGACCTTCAACTGGGGTGTTACATAGAAAACAATACGTTTCCTATTTAAAGAGTTAAATATGGACGGGGGAGACAGAAAAAATTAGATTTAATGTGTGTGTGTTTAATTTATCTAATCAGAACGAAGTTTAATTTTTAGATTTGAAAATATAGGATATGTGTTTGGGGAATACGGGTTTCTTTTTTCAATCTTAACGGGAAAGTGTCAACTCATTGAGCTACAGTCTAGACAGCTTATTTTCGGTGTGATGTATTCATTATTGCTACAAGATTATTGTCTTAGCTTTCTCCGTATCCTAGCATTTTTTAAAACAAAAAAGAAAGAAAACATTTTTGATCTGACTTAAAAGGACATTTGGAATGATTAAACAATTTTTATTTCAGTTTAGAGTGCATTTTTTACTTAATTTTTCATACACTTGTATACAACTTGTATAAATTTTAATATCTATTTAATATTTTATATTTTAATATCTATTTATATCATAATACGAAACAAATTACTGGATATATGTAAGTCAATCGATATTCTTTTATGAAGGAATTTTAACCACGTTCTAAGGTGAACATTTTGCAATGTTTACATATGACATTTATTTCATTACATTTATTTAATAGATTCTTATTCTTAAGAAATTTAATAATATATAGTTTTTCATATAAACAGAAGAAACATGGGTCGTTTAAAGACTTACATATTCTAGCTTTTTTAAAAATTTTCCGTTTTATTGGTTTCTTTTAGATACTAAAATATTTCGAAAGGAATTTCTATTTCGGTACTTATTATTATTAAATGAAAAAGTGTGTTGATAAAAGCTTTTTTCAGTGAATTCTTAGTACTAGCAACATAAATATTTATATTACTAGGGTTTTTCGTAAAAGAAATATTACATTGATAAACTATTGATTCTGTAAGGCATCAGTTTTGCAAAGAACAGTTTATAGGGATTCTACAATTACATTTATTATTGTTTAAATTATTGATTTCAGTAAAATAGCTAGAATATAAGAATATAAATTTAATTATATTATGCACTACGATATACACAGCATTAAGCACTTTTTAAAAAAGTAAATACCGGAGAACTCAGAATTCTAAAACTGTTGGTTCTCTTGACATATATATATATATATATATATATATATATATATATATAGTGGTTTTTATTATAATAGAGAGGACAATCGGGGAAAGACGTGACAAAAGGCTCCATTGCGTTTAATGATTACACGAATTAAATGTGGAAAAACTAATTAAGTAAGTTAAATGTTAATTAGCTGATGGGCTCTAAGAAATCAAGCCTGAATATTAACTTTGATATCTTTATATAATGGGATATATCCCATCTAAAATCACTATATCGTGTGACAAACCTACTAAACTGTACTAAATTACTTGTTCGGCTGAAATGGGAAAATACCAGAATGTACCTTGAGTTTATTATTGGCATGTAAATTATCCCTTCAGCAAAGTGTCATGTTTTGTTGTGCTTAACTCAGTTTAACAGAAAAAATAAATATATAGGTCATTCTTTTTGGTCAATAATCTGGTAGATTACTGATTTAGTTACAATCGTGGAGGAATTCATTGCCAGTTTAAGTATAGCAATGGTAACATTTCTGTGAAATTTGTCAGTGCAAATTTAACATTATTGAAAGACTCTAGTAGTACTTGTTCTTGTAGATTTTTTGAGTGTTTTTGGTTTAATTTCTCAGTAAATCTATGAAAGGTAATAATCTAATAAGATGAGTGACGACTTCTTTTTTTACCCCGGTCTGGCAGTACTTGAAATATCATATGAATTAGATTATAACTTGGCTTGACGATATGATGATTGTCAAGCTCAATATAATATTTTTCATGTCTGTTGCATACTCATTATCGCCTATGGCAACCGACACTCGACTATACGAGTTGAATTGACTGTTATCACAATAGTTCGTGCTAATTCCAACTGCCTGCACTTCCACAACACGTGATTGGTTTAGCCTACGTAGGCAGATTCCCATGAAACATCTCTCTCCTTTTGAAAAGAGACGTTTTTGAAGGGAAATGAGCACGAGATGAGTGACCAAGACATTCAATGGATAGACTGCCCTCTTGAATTACGGGGGATTATTCTGCTCCTTCACTCAGCATTTTCCCCCTTTACTTCTTCAGCCTTGCTGGTGTTCTGACTATTTTCACAGAAAGATTTTTCCCACTGAATCCGCCTGATGAGGTGTCTCTGTAGTTCCCCTCCTCTATTGTCTCGGTTTATAGCTGGTATAGGTGTCGAATTAGCTGCTTTGGACCGATTTTCTGAAGTAGTGCATAGGTGAAAAACTTGGACTGGGCATAGCTGAATCCCCGCGGATGAACTTGGAGGTGCCTCTGCTGTTTTATTCACGTCGATCCTGTTTCATTGGTTCAGCTCCCCATCGATGTAGATGTGGTATGAACTTGTATCTAGTTTTTGTGTGTTCACTCTTTTTTTGTGGAAATTTAGTCGCTCTTCTTTGTTTACGCTGACTAGGCTCATTTTTTGTGCGATCAATTTTACACGGCACCCACACATTGGTTTCATTTCCGTTCTATTCCGCATGATGAGTGTCTTGTCTAAGCGCTTCAGATTTCTCTCATGAACATGTTTGGCATTTAACACGTTCACCGAAGCTCCGCTATCAAGCTGAAATAAAATTATTTTATCGTTCACCACTATTTTACCTCGAATTGTTCCATATGCCAGATTGCCAGCCTTCTTTTAGTCGCAACCCTAATCCACGCGCCCATCATAAGTCTGACTGACTACCCAGTTTCTGTATGCGCACTATCTCATCACATTTCTTCACCGATTTGCATTTTGGCGGGAAGTGATTCTTGCTTCGGCACTTTAGACATGTTTTTCCATAAAGTGAACATTGCTCCTCACCTGGTTCATGGCAAGAAGTACAGAATCGGCTTTCTTTTCCGAGATTTGATTTTCTCCACGGACTTTTCTGCGTTTTCGTATCGACTTTGTGTACTTGTCCCGGTTTAAAATTTGAGACTGTTGAGCAGTATTCTCCTTTAATTTGCAGATGTCAATTCTTTCACTTCTAACAATTCTGGTTGTGTTTAGAAATTTGATCCCTTTGGTGGCAATTATTGCAAAAGTTACACGTCTTTATTAGCATCGCCAAGCTGTTATAAAAACTTCCACGCTCACGGACCCTTCTTGTTTCCTCGTATGAAACACAAACGTTCGTACATAACATTAGTCTCACCAGCTGCATACCAATTGAACGCTTTGAGAATTTCTTCGCTACTCGTCGGTTGTGGGAAAATTAAAATCGTTATACACCTTTAACGTATCACCACTCTAATGTGTGGAGAAGTAATGCTGCTTGGTACTGTCGTTGTTGTCTGTGCAAATACGTGACGATGAAATAAGTATGCTACTACTGTTTAAAAATTTTCCAATTTTTCGGTTAAATTGTCATTCGAACACAGGAACTATGGTGACCTTATGTCTATTACTGCCCGCTGAGCATGTAATTCGTTTCTAACCGAATTCGCCATCTTTTCCACATGGTTGGGACTTTTTAAATATCAAAACAAGAAAAGGAAAATTAACACTTATCTGTTTTCTCTTACACTGTTATACTTTCTCTTTTGTTGTTCAGTCGTCACTGACTAAGTGCAACGTTGCCACCATATTCCATGTTCACCTATGACCACCGACACTCGACCACTCTAGTTGGCATATCCGTCTTCACAGTAGTATGTGCTAATTCCAACTACCCGCACTCGTATATCATGTAGTCGACTTAGACGACGTAATCGGTCTCCCATAAACCAAGTTCAAATGAAACATTGTTATACTGTTAGCCATTATGATTCAGAAGCTATTAGAGATATCAATCTAAAGTGATCCGAATGAATTTCATTTATTATTTTTATCGTTCACTTATTGGATAGTTTTGCAGGTTTTTATTTAATTACTTCCTTCTACATTAATGGCACATTCTCGCACGTAACATCTTTTGTGAAGAGAATGTTTTTAGATTTCTTTTAACAAAACGTTTTCATTTTTATCCTTTCTCTCTTTCTATCCCAAGACAGGGATTTTACTCTTATTCTGGGTAGATTATTTGTTATTGATTACAAATATTTTTTCTTATCCCTTTCTGTTGATCGTTCGAGGAAGTCGAAGAATGGGGTACTGTAACTTTTAGCTTCTTGTATTTGTTAGTAGTAAAGTTTGTTTTAATTATCCACGATACGATTACTTCACCAGTCATAACACGATATTCCCTAATGATCTTGGAGAAATTGTTGCCATTTGTATTCCGATTGCAAATTCATAGATGTTATCAACGGAATGTCTCCCAGGGATAGTCGATACTTTCAATATTCGAAAATCTCCAAACTCATGCCATACTCCTGATTCTTACTAATGTTCTATGTGTAGACGGAAAAACAATGTATTTTTGAAAATTTTTAAAAAAACTATCAAATCCAAAGATCTTGAAGTGGTAATCTAAAAAATATGGCATAATAATTCCAGTTGAGGTTGGGGTCCTGGGTTAGACTGAAAAATTCCTGGCAGTGCATATCTTAAAGAAATACAAGATTATTCTAACAAGCACAGCTCACAACATACGAAGGGCTGTTAAAGTAACTGGGGATAATGTCGAGGGAACATACGTGTTATTTTTAACGGAACAAGATAAGGAATTCATTTATAAATTTACACATTTGAAATTTCAGGAGCTTCTTTCAGGACAAGTAATCAAACATTAAATGTTAGTAAATTCGATGAATTGTCAAGAAGAGAAAATGTTTGTATTAAATCATCGGACATGAAGTAATATTCCAGAATGTTTAAAACAAATTGAGTGAGTTCGGTTCTCACATAAAAGTTATACGGTTGTGTTCAACATTAATAAAAAGATATATCTTAAGGTTTATAGCTTAAGAGTTTGAGAGAGTTCTTTGAAATTCCCAAGCTCTCGTGAATTAGCGTGTAATTTGACACCGGCGTTACTCAGACGCGTGGAACTCTCTCTCTCTCTCTCTCTCTCTCTCTCTCTCTCTCTCTCTCTCTCTCTCTCACACACACACACACACACACACACACACACACACACACACACCTTGATTCAACTTTCTCCGCCTATCAAAAAGCAAGTTGACAACGGCTCGTTAATCTTTATTAGTTTGTAAGCCGCTCCCTTTTCATTGGTCAAAGTAAAATTTTCACGTAGGCTCGTTAAACTTTGCCTTGGTCTTTTCTTCAGCCTGAGGCAAATCCTTTTTTCTATTGGTCAAAATAAATTTTTGCACAGGCTCTCGAATTTCAAAACAGTGAAGTAAAGAGAGCTATGCAAAATGTGTGTACTTTTAGGTTACTTTCTTATTTCTTTCTTTTTTGCCTTTTTTTTTTCGCAAATGTGCTGCAGAAAATGCCACAGTGTCATTTCTGGCTTTAGGTCTCTGGTTGGGACACAGAAGGAAGTGAGTGTGCAACGGAAATCAAATTGGAAAACAACCCTTTACCTCAATCATATAAATGGAACCTGTAAGTCTGGTGAAATAAACATCAAAAGAGGTATATTTCAGGGTGACTTGCTATTCTGCATATCATTAATAGCACTAACCAGTCAACTTAACAAGACAGAATGTGGCTATAAAATAAGCCAAAAGAAAATAAGCCATCTATTTTACATTGATGACTTAAAGTTGTATGCTAAGAATGACAATGAGCTGGAAGGTCTTCTGCAAACTGTAAAATGCTTCAGCGAAGACAATGGAATGAAATTCAATTTGAATAAATGTGCTAAAGCTACAGTTTTACGTGGCTCACTACAAGAAACATCCTCACTTAGCTTAGACCCTGCTGTAACAATAAAAGAATTAAATAAATATGAAAAAGAATGCCAAAGATAAAGCTCTTGAACAGATGAAACAGCGCTGGCAAGACAAACCTCTGCATGGTCAATATCCAGAACGCGCCAATAAATCCAATGTTGACAAAGTTAATACTCATCGACGGTTACGTGCAACTGGATTAAAATTTGAAACTGAGGGCTTTATTCTTGCAGCGTAAGGCCAAAATCTTTTCACTAGAAACTTTCAGGCAAATATTATACATAATAATATGGATCCAAAATGCAGTTTTTGTGATAAACACCTAGAAACAATAGACCATCTAATCCCAGGCTGTTCTGTACTTGCCCCAAATGAATATAAAAATCGCCACGATAGAGTGGGGCAATATTTACATTGGACAATGTGCAAACATTATGGAAAATCTGTAAACAAACACTGGTATGAACATCACCCAGCACCGGTTACAGAAATAGAAGATGTCACCATTCTATGGGATTACACCATCTACACAGACTGAAAAATTGAAGCAAATTGGCTGGACATTATTGCTAAAAACCAGAAAGAAAAAACTTGCCTATTAATTGATATGGCTTGTCCAGCGGATTGCAACATAGCAACCAAGGAATTTGAAAATCTGTCAAAATATAAAGACTTGCAAATTGAAATAGAAAAAAATGTGGAAATTGAAAACAAGAGTTGTGCCAGTGATAGTAGGTGCACTTGGAATGATAAAAAATGGAACAAAACAACACATTGAAAGAATCCCTGGAAACCCCAGCTTAAGAGATATACAAAAAATTGTCTTATTAAATACAGCCCACACACTAAGGAGAACTTTGTCTATGTAACGCTAGGGATGATGGGGAAGATAGAAAAAACATGAAATGAAGCCATAACAACACACCACGACCTGCCTTAGGTCTTCCCGCAGACTTGGTGCGGCCATAGCAGAAATCGAAATATGAGGAAAAATGACATAGTAATAATGAATGTATTACACTCACTTTTTTAATTTGTTTTTATTTTTTTACAGCTAGAAGGACTGACGTTCTGGACAAAGGGAATGCCTCTCCGCTGGAAGAAAATAACCAAAATAAAAACACTATCTGGCCAAGTTTCTTCTCAAGAATCAACTACAACCATTGCTAGCATGAGCGTTGAAGGTAGTAAAGAACCTATTAATGAAGCAGGTTTGTACAGAACATTTTTATTAAATGTCTAAAGGTTTCTTAAAAAGGCACTGAAATAAATGAACAGTATATTTGGAATAATAAATCTTATTTTTTATTTTGTTTGTTATTATGTACGGTCGTTACGATTTTCTGCCTAGTATCAGAGTATAGTATATGCCTTATTTTCGTCTTTTCTAAGCAAGATTAGATTAAATTTATGAACTGAGAAACTAGCTGATTTTTTAGCTTCTTAGTATGTGGAACCGTTGTATTTTCCAGCCTTAGGATCAGAGTGTTCAACTCATCTAACAAGAATCGGTTACACTTTATGAACGAGAAATCTAAATTATTAGGTAAAACTGAGATAGAGGAGGACAGGAAGACAAGTTATTAACTTTAAACGTAACTGACGTTAGTGAAAAAATAAAATTAAGATAATTCTTAATACTAAAAGTAATTTATTAACGGAGACTGTAACTTTTATGGTGCTTTTAAAACTGCTAAAAAATTAAATAAACACTTTTTTTATAATAATAATAATAATAATAATAATAATAATAATAATAATAATATTATTATTATTATTATTATTATTATTATTATTATTATTATTATTATTATTATTATAAAGGAAGTACATTGGATTACGCAAGAGACAGAACGAATGAAAAATAAACCCGAACAGACATGGTCTGGAATTACAGAAGATGATGTTAAATATGCACTAAAAAAAACACACAATTGGAAATTCCCAGGCATAGATAAAATTCCGAACTTTTGGCTATATTATTTAAGCGCATCACATAAAAAACTAGCCAAAGAACTTCAAGAAATGGTTGACGACCCCACTAAAATTCCTGCATGGTTGACAAAAGGAATTACATTTCTTCTACCCAAGAATGGTGACACAAAAAATCCGAAAAACTACAGACCAATTACATGTCTTCCGACAACATATAAGCTATTAACATCTATTTTAACAAAGCAGACATATTTATTCTTAGAAAGAAATGACATGTTACCGCTTGAACAAAAAGGGTGCAAACGTGGCTGTTATGGTTGTAAAGACCAATTGCTGATTAACAAAATGATCCTGGAAAACTGCTACAGTACAAAGAAAAATCTTAGTACAGCCTGGATAGACTATCGAAAGGCATTCGATAGTGTGCCACATGACTGGATTTTAAAGACTTTAAATATATACAAGATATCGCCCGTCATCATCAATTTCATCAAACAGTGCATGTCTATATGGAAAACAACCCTTTACCTCAATCATATAAATGGAACCTATAAGTCTGATGAAATAAACATCAAAAGAGGTATATTTCAAGGTGATTCTTTATCTCCCTTACTATTCTGCATATCATTAATAGCACTAACCAGTCAACTTAATAAGACAGAATGTGGTTATAAAATAGGCCAAAAGAAAATAAGCCATCTATTTTACATGGATGACTTAAAGTTATATGCTAAGAATGATAATGAGCTGGAAGGTCTTCTGCAAACTGTAAAATGCTTCAGCGAAGACATTGGAATGAAATTTAATTTGAATAAATGTGCTAAAGCTACAGTTTTACGTGGATCAATACAAGAAACATCCTCAATTAGCCTAGACCCTGCTGTAACAATAAAAGAATTGAAACCAGAAGAAGCTTATAAATACCTAGGTGTAAATGAGAGCGAAAACATTCACCATAAAAAAATGAAGGAAATAGTGCGTAAATAGTACTATAGAAGGCTACGAATGATATTAAAAACTGAATTAAATTCACAGAACAGAGTTATGGCCATTAATAGCCTTGCAATCCCAGTTGTCCAATATAGCTTTAACATCTTAAACTGGACTCTAAACGACATCAGGCGAATGGATGCTAAAACAAGAAAGCTTCTTTCTAAGCATAAGATGCATCATCCAAAGGCTGATGTAGACCGTCTATACATACCCCGTAAAGAAGGTGGAAGAGGTCTTATTCAGCTGGAATTGTCATACAAGACAACAACTATTGGCCTACTAACATACATAGAAACAACAAAGGATTGGATGATACAATTAGTAAGGCAACATGAAGAAAGAAAGAAAAAATATTCAATAATAAAAGAAGGCAGTAAATACAAACAAGATTTACTGTTAGTAGATTCTGTAGAAAAGCAAAACAGAAGCCAAGAACCAACTATTGCGGCAAAAAATATGAAAATGAAAGCCAAAGATAAAGCTCTTGAACAGATGAAACAGCGCTGGCAAGACAAACCTCTGCATGGCCAATATCCAGAACGTGCCAATAAATCCAATGTTGACAAAGTTAATACTCATCGATGGTTGCGTGCATCTGGATTAAAGTCTGAAACTGAAGGCTTTATTCTTGCAGCACAAAACCAAAGTATTTTCACTAGAAACTTCCAGGCAAATATTATGCATAATAATATGGATCCAAAATGCAGGTTTTGTGATAAACACCAAGAAACAATAGACCACCTAATCTCAGGCTGTTCTGTGCTTGCCCCAAATGAATATAAAAATCGCCACGATAGAGTGGGGCAATATTTACATTGGACAATGTGCAAACATTATGGAAAAGCTGTAAACAAACACTGGTATGAACATCACCCAGCACCGGTTACAGAAATAGAAGATGTAACCATTCTATGGAATGAATGTGGAATAAATGAAGGAAGGAATTTTAACACGGATATATTTTCTTGTATTTTATACAAAGTAATAAAGAATTAATAAAAAGAGAGAAAATATATTAAAATCATTAAATTTCTGCACGCGTGTGAGTAAAAGTTAAGTCGCCCAAGGAACGAGTACCGTATTGGTGTTTTTACCTACCGCATGTTAAGAGGAAAGGGTTAAAAAGATAAATATGCTTGTGCTTTTGTTTTTAAATTCCGCCACCTGACGGCGATTTAGGTAACCAAGTGTAGGTAATTCCAAAACGACATACGCACATACGTTACATAGATATCGTAGCTTTAAGAAAAAAAAGTCTATTTTTCAGCGTGAAATTTTGTCATTCTTTATATTCCTCGAAGACTGTTATGATTCATATTGGCAATACTATATTAATCACTATTAACAGTGAATTGCTTCCTGAGTAGGAAATATGCCCAAATAGATTCCATGATAGCATGAGCTTCTTTTTCTACAGAAGAATGTAACTGTTCACTTTCTTGGAAAGTACGGGAATGAAAGGCAACAAGTCTCCGCACTTGGCTGCAATTTGCTGCAATTGCAAAATAAAAGCATCGGTTTTCACTATAAAAGGAATATTCTCATCAATAGCTTGGACTGGTACTTTGACCATGTTTCAAATTTTTGTATTTCAAATTTTTGTATTTCATAGTCCTTAAGTAAATTTCTTTCACGGAATTAAGAGGTCTTATTTTATAAAGGGAATTGGGTATCCATTTGGCATAATATGCGAATATACCCGCAAGCCACTGCAAATACCTTTTATCAGTAGAAACAGGTAAATCAAGAAGTGGGTGGAAACTCAGTAACACGGTAGCCCAGCAGGACAATGGATGAAACTGAAAAGACGCATTAGTCTTTATGGAATGTATCAGTCTTAGGACTTCAAGGAAGATGTTTAAATTTGTGTTGTGTTCTTCTCTATTATTTACACAAATTGTAACAGTATAAAGATAAACAAACAAGATTATGTTTATCAATAAATTAATTCATCCTCCTCTGGAAAAAAAAATTGATTAAGCCTTCCATTATCTTAAAATGTATCACCTTTGCTTAGTAATGTGCAGATGATTGGTAATATTTGATGATGCCCCTACCTCCTTGATTGTACGTCCCTAACACTCAAGTAGGGAGTGGCCTTTAGAACCTAATGCTGAGAAATGTGAAAAGGAAGAAATTTTAAATATGTAAAAACAGATGAAACATGAAATATTCAAATTAAATATAAACTAAATTTTTATTTCACTTTTTGATTAAACATTCTCGAGATATGGATGGGCGAGGCTGTCCTGCCCCTGTCCCCCTTATGCACGTTACTATCTTCGTATAAAGACGATCTGCTTTAAACAAATGACTATGTAATACCTACAATGGAAGACAATAATACTATACTTTTATTGTGTGATTTTATTAACTATTTTATATACTTTGTGTAGTTAGTAGACATTTATTTCTGTGTACTTGTTCATAGTCTATAAAGGCAAACATTGTATTGTGGTTAGTTAACCACAATACAATGTTTGCCTTTATCCTTTACAACAAGTACCTACGATCACCACTGTGAACTATTCCAGTCTTAAAAATACTATCTACTTCGCATTTTATATGGTCTTTGCCACTTTATGTATATTTGCATTAAGTAACTACTGACTCATAGCGTTTGGTCAAATGTCTAAATAACATTGACACTGAAGCTAAGAGCTCCGTACTCAGTGGTAATGGATTTAAATTAGATTGTAATATTTCATATCAACTTTATCAGGAGCGGTTAACACCTGAAAGTACTACAAAAATACATGTCAATTTTTCATAAACAAATATATATCAGAGATTGTTTTCCTAAGGAAGCAAAAACAGCATATTTTATATAAAAAAAAACAAAAAAAACTTTCACGTGTCAGAAGTGCGCGTGATTTTGGAGGTATTTTATATGTGAACTGTTTTATTTGTGCACAAGTATCTACCAACTCATATATTAAGGTTTTCTTGTACAATAGAAATTTTTCCCAATTTTTTTAACTAAATTTACAAAACTCGAATGAACATTTTCATACAATTTAACTAAACTTTAGTTAGAGTGTTTGTTTATTTATTTATTACGCTTTTAATGTATTTTAGTCATCTCTTAATTTGCTTTTATTTATTTATTTAATATTTGCAATGCTTTCTTATTACAGCTGAATTAACTCCAGAGCCGTGGTACAGGGTTGTGTTCAATTGGATCTGCGGCATTGAAAAAATGAAGGACACGAAAGAGTTAACTGAAGAGGAGAAAAGGGCTTTGGCTTTGAAAGCAACAGACATCAGTGAAAAAAGAAAATGGAGAATAATCCTTAACATTAATGCGATTGTATTAATAGTACTCACAACCTTTATCCTTGGGTTCTATTACTAAAAAAATAAAATATGTATTTCAGATTAGAAACCGGTAGGTTGATGAATAATAAAATATTTTTTGCAATTTACATATGTTGCCGAATCAATAAGTATATAACCTAATGAGGAAAAACATTTATTTTAATCAATTAATACTTATATTTTAACATAGTAGTATTTCTTAATACTTATCTATTATTCTGTGAAATTTCCAAATCTAAATTTAGCTCGTTTCTTTTAGGCGGTTGCGTATTTGAAAAAAATCAGTTATAACTATATATATATATATATATATATATATATATATATATATATATATATGAAAAAAAATACAATGTGAATAAAAACAAATGCAAAACTTTCTTTTACCAAGGCTTTTCTTTCTCCGATGAACTTTATCAAGCCAAATGGAAGGATTTTGTTTTGTAACAAAAGTTAAACTGTTTAGTTTTTCACAGATACCACCAAAATGGATGCTTTTTTCTGAAATGAAAGCAAAAAATCGCTACACACATTTTAAAATATTTGCAAAAACCAGAGAAAACGAAATTTTTAGTACCTTTTATTAATGAATGAATTTTATACTGAATAAGTTTTTTTATTAGAAAACTTTGTAAAAATATGATTTTGATGTACGTTCTCCCACTCCCACCACGCTTTTCGATATCTCATGTGTACTTTTTAATTTGGGAATATTCGTCAGTTTTTTACAATTACATAAAGAATAATGCCTAAAGATATGATTACTGTCATGCCTCTTCATATTTATATTAGTTAAAAGCGGGACTCCTTGGAGAATGTAAAATATTTCTGTTTATTAAAACACATTATGTAAATGTGTAGATTCTTTATTTCTTTCTTGTTTGTTTTTTTTTTGTTTTTTTTTTGTTTTTTTGTATAAGCTTTTTACAAAGTATTATTTATATTATTTTGATTTGTTTTGCTAAAACATAAATATGAATAATTTGCTTGTATTTAATCACAAGTTAAGCTGAACAGTTATATAATAAATCTTGAATTCTATGAAAATAATCAGAAACGCAGAATGGATAGAAAAAACAAGAAAGCATAACGACATCGAGAGGGGAATTTGAGCTGATATCACTACAGCAGGATTTAAAGTGAATCTAAAACTGATGCATAAGTGGAAATATGAAAAGTACTAAACCACTAACTCCATCAACTAGCCTCTACATATATCTAATTGGAGTAGATAGACTAAACTATCGCCCGGTTAACACTTCACCCAGGTCTATTGAACAGGTGTAGAGGCTCATCCCTTGTTCCCTGTTTAGGATGTGGTTTCCGGCTTTCTCTTTTCCAATCTTTTCACTTTCCTTTTTTGTTTTTTTGTTTTTTTTTCAATTGGAGTAGATAGACGAAACTATCGCCCTGTTTCACACTCCACCCACGTCTATTGAACAGGTGTAGAGGCTCATCCCTTGTTCCCTATTTGGACGTGGTTTCCGGCTTTCTCTTTTCCAATCTATTCATTCTTACGTAACCCTCTGCACACCAGTTGCCTTACCGCCTTGCTCGGGGTGATATGATTAAAAATATATATATATATATAACAAAACTTCTATTAGAAAGAACCAGGAAAATATATAGCTGGCTGTTTGAAAGGTGTACTTACCCCTTCATTGTAGTAAATAAAATATATATGCTAAAGAATTACAAAATAATTAAATGTAAGTATTTTAAAAATGAAACTCAAGATCAGAACTTGTTAAAACAAAATGCATTATTTTTGCCTTGTCTTCTCTTGCCTTAAGAGAATTTCATGGAAAGGAATTGTATTGAATAAAGTTATGATGTTATTATATAGTGCAAGTTTTTGAATACACTGGGTATTTTAAGTTACCTGTTAAATCACAGTATATGTAGGCACACAAAACTTCCTCAAAATTTTCGCACTACCCAAAAGAGCCGATTTTTTAATAAATCCAAGTTGGTATATCATCCCCAGGTGGTCAAGGAAGTCACTCACTTTTAATGAGATTGATCCCAATAAGCCAATAACCACTAAAATCACCTTGACATTCCCTTCTCGCATTCCAAGAGTAGTTTGTAGTTTTCACAATCACCTTGTTTCTTATATGTGTTTATTTGGTATGGCAACATCAATAATACAAGAAAGTTATTAGTTTCTTTATCTGATGCAATAATATCCAGATGGTGAATGGATATTACTTTGGCTATCTGAAAATCATAGTACCAGAATATTTTTCTACAAGGCACATGCTCGTAGCAACATTTTGCAACTTGGTATCCATACTTTCAATACTAAACGCATACCTTATCATGGTGCCTCGTGTATTATTTTTGATGTAGCATTTTGCAACCACTGATCAGGTGAGTCACATTACCAGAGTGTTCACAATTTGGAGTAATTGCTGTCAATGTAGTATTTTATGGCTTTGGTAGCAATGGCTTTGTTTTATCAAATATCAAGCTTTTAGTTGTACATTTCCTCAGGCTTATCCGTGGTACTGCTTTGTCCTTCACATCTTATCTACCTCTGTCAAATTGGTCATGCAATCTCATTCCTAGTAATTCCCCACTTCTCTTTTTCTCTGACTTTCTCTTCTCTTTCAATGCATAAATGCCCATATTTTGCACCAGATATTTTAACAGATTTTCATCACTGTTGGCCAAATGTTCTCCACTCACTTTCAACATAATATAACACTTATAAAGCCTCTATCTCCATTCTTTCTCTTTACATATAATCTGTTAACGTTTGCTTTAGGGTTCAAAACGCCATGCATAGTTATCAGCCTCCTGGTCTGTTGATCAAATCCTAGAATTTCTTTTGTCCACTTAATGGATGTGATGTACCAGATCACTGTCTACATGGTCATTGTTGTAGCCAAATTCTTTAGATTCAAATTAGATTTCAAGATTAATTTCACTCTCTTCAAATAGATCTCCTTAATCTTTTTCTTTATTTCTGTTTGAAGCATAGCCAAGTTCTGATATCACCAAATACTTGTACTCATTAGCATCAGGTTCATTTATAAATTATCTAAATAATAGAAATATACCTAAAAATACGTTTTCTGGTTCCGTTTCATATTAAGCCTTGCCAATGCCATTGATATATATCTTAAATATTTTAACCAAGGAAACAATTTGGTTTTCTGACTTCCCAAATAGTTTCAGACTATCAATAAACAGTGATTACTGAATGGACCTTCTTTTTCAGTCTGATAACCAATCCTCACCTTCCTCAGTACCAATGGGATTAGAATAAGTACAATGACAAATAAGAGGGGTGAAATTTCTGTTTTGACATTTCCTGGAAATATATTGTTTGAGAACAACGTAGTTTTTAATTCAGTCATGTTATTCCGTAGATGAGGTTTTCAACAACACCAAATATTTACAAGGTCTGCTCTAAGAATGGGACATCATGTCATATGCCTTTTTGAAATCAATCCAATCCATTAACATTCAGTATTTTGTCTTCTACAATGCTCTGTGATTATCGATTGCTAAATGATCCTTTGTATCCTATGAACTATTCCTACACCTTTGCTGGTAACTGGTAAAATTTCTTTTCATATAGTAGAAATATGTATGTCTTTCTGGCAAATATTCCTGTGAGCATCTTCCACAACAAGTTTAAGTATGTAATGGGAAGATAGTTTTCAACAGCATTACAGTTTGTTCTGTCCTTCGTCACCATCATTGTTTTTCCTGTTACTATCCAAACAGTTACTTCCACTCTTTGAACACAATCATTCAACTGCTATTCTAATCATTTCATGACTCATAATAAGCCAAAACCCCTGCCTGAATACAATTCAGGGCCTGGGAGCTTTCCAGTTAGATAGCTTCGCCACATGCTTATTTAAATCATCCATGTGAAGTTGTGTTTTTTTTTTCGACCTCTATAATTCCATGTCACAATCACATTCCACTTCACATATCTTTTATGTAATACTGTTTCTAAAGTTTTTCCTAAAATATTTGGCTTTGTCAGCATAGGAAATTTGATTTCTTCCATCATGTTCCGTCAATGTGCAGAAGAACTGTTTAGGACTATATTGGAAGATTCAAAGTATTTATTTCGTTTCAGAAACTTTTAAATTTTCTGTAATTGTGATAAAGCGTGAACTACCGCGTCCAGAATATGCATTATTAACAGCTGATCAAGAAATGTCACAAGATTTGATAGATGCAAGAGAGACAACTGAAGAGCTTGATTTTAAGTTTGAAGTAATTCCCTTTGAAAATCAAGAAAAAGTATAATCTCTGAAATTTGGTACCTTAAAAAGTGTTCTATGGATTAAATGATGCTTCTAAGTTTTGATGAATAAAAGTGAAAAGTATTATTCTACTTGGGAGGTAAGGTTACTACATAGGATAATACAACATATGTTCAATGCTATACAGAAAATGCATCCCTAATAAATGTTTTAAAAACCTCAAGTGACAAAAGATTACCAGTAAATATAAGAAAAGATGGTATAAGAAAATGAAGTTAAATTGTTTGGGTGGATGTAAATTAGCAAAATCTTTAATAAAGTGAGTTGCTTCTACACTGAAACTATCAGATGTACTTGAAATCTCAGAACTGAAAAAGTAGTAAATCATTTGTTTTTCAATTTGAATAACTTTAAAGGAGAGCTGCAATGTCGATATTTTGAAAATATCGGGTACCTGCCATTGACACAGTTGGGCAGTGAAAAATAGATTGGATTCCCACTATACATACGGACACAAATTACTTGCATGTATTCATGGCACACACTCTTTCTACAATGCTCTTTTGGTGAGTGTGATGTAGTGACATCATTGACCACAAGAACAGGAGATTCCTTTCTAATAAAGATAGCGCAAACATGGCATATATGATTCAGTACATTTGAGACAGACTCTCGTACGTGCTAGAAGCCTTTAACTAGTCACTGTATTTTCTTTGAGTATCACTAACAGGTCTTTACCACATTCGACACTTACCTTTTACCGATGATGGTAACGAGATCTTTTACTGAAAAACACAAAAGGGAACACCCAAAAGATCCAGGCAATTATATCCAGTCGCTCACCAAAGATGCTCGGATAAGTCCGCTCATTTCTAGGTATGACTCAGTAAGTCTCCAGATCCATCACACATTAAGCTATCACCAGTGAACCGATTGGACAACTTACAAAAACGGATGTGCTGAGGAAATAGTCTGACGTCGAGCAGAAAGTCATCAATAAATTCAAGAAGGCCAGTATTATGCTATACATCAAAAATTGATATGACGATATAGGCCATTTCACTACATCCATTTGCAAATGTATTTGTGTTCGGTGACTTTAATGACCATCATGCCAAATTGCTTAAACACTCTGTCACCAAAAACCCCGAACTTCTCAATCACTCAGTGTCTCACGCAAGTGGTGGATTTCTTCTTCACACGTTTACCTAGTAACCCTGAAAGACACGCTTCTCTTTTAGATCTCTACTTTACTTCTTCTGAGTTTTGCCATACCATGCAACTCTGCTCTCTGAGCAACTCCGATCATGCAGTGATTTCTGTAGCCATCTCTTTCTGCTCCCCCTCTATCCAGGAAACTACCTGCTAACAGAATATCTTTCTGTGATCAGCGTGCAGATTTGGACTCGTTCCGTGATCTCCTTAATGTCCCTTGGAACAAAGTTTTGAGTATCCCTGTTCAAAACTACACCACTGTGGTCTCCTCCTGGATAAAAGTTTTCATTCTAGCATGGAAAATCCGGTTAAAACCTTGTTCATTTGCTTGGTTCCCTCCTGCTTGCTCGGCTGCCATTTCCCACCGGAATCACTTCTTCTAGCTTTGCCGGAGCGATACGTCTGATCACAACATGCGCATCTATTCATAATGAATGCAGGCGCGTCCTAAATGATACAAAATTATTGTTTGCTGATAGAATGAAACAACGTATAGCATCTCACAACTTCGGTTTTTCGAGATTACTGGCGGCTCTGTAAAAGTGTGCTGAACAACAGTAAACTCTCAATATCTCCTCTGTTCATTCACATTCGAAGTCTCCCATCTGCAGTAGACAAGGTTGAATTCTTTACTCACAAATTCTCTTCCAACTCCATACTTGATTCATCTGGAGCACCAACACGAAAGTTTTTCTCATCAGAATTTATCTTTCACATTTATAAATCTACCATTCGTCCCTGCATTGAATACTGTTGGCATATCTGGTCGGGTGCGCCTTCTATTCATCGCGCAGTTCTCGACAAAATCATAAGAAGGGTGTGCAATGTGATCGGTCTTGATTTAGCATCTCGACGTTAGTCAGTTTCTCACCGACGTGACATGACTTCCCCTTTGCCTTTTCTACAAATATTTTCTGACGTTTTTTCTTTGTGCCTCATCCACGTGAATTTAAGCGTGCTACTAGATCCCACCCTTCTACTTGAACAGTTTCTTTTCTTACACTTCATGCCTGTTAAACTCGCTTCCGTTTACTTGCTTCCCTGATAGCTACAATCTCAAAAAAATGCAACGTCAATTATCATCTTCTTGAATCCTATTCATATTTTATTCTTTCTTCAATACCCCCTGTAATGTTATGCTGTGTTGTTGTATGTTATTACAGTTAAGCCCTAAATATATTAATAAACTTCATTTATATTTATGCACATTGACAGTGACAAACAGTACGCGTGCTCCAGGCCCTGCTTGACAGAGAAGCAGTCCAAAGTGTTTCAATTTATTCCTACGCTAGGGGATTACATTAATTACGCGTAGGGAAGTAGTACCGATGATATTGTTACATACCCCTTACAAAACAGAAAAAGTAATTATTGTTATATTTGCCATTTAATGTCAATTCATAGTTTTATATCTGTGCATTTCACAGCCACTTCTGGTTGAGTTGATTGTTGACCGTTTTGGGGTTTTCTGGTTTGGGATGTTTTTTGTGTTAGCGTATTTTTTGTTTTATAATGAATTGTTGTAGTCATTCAAACGTACCTGTTCATGGCTGGTTGTTTCTGCCTCTCTTATTTGGACTGTTTTGTCTTTTTGATGAACCGTCTTGAGATTGAAAAATATACGATCTCGGTTCTGTACTCAATACTGTTGCTGGTTTTCTTTTCCCTGTTTAGTTAACTAATATCCGTACATTTTCCAGGCACCAGTTGTGATAGGTCATGAGTTGTTTTATCACGATATATTTTTGCAGATCCTGTCGGCGTTTTAGCTCTTCACGGATATGATCAGCGTTGGAAAATCCTGGAGTTGGGATATTCGCAATTATGTTTGCTTTCTTAATGCGTTTAATAATTTCGTTGGACTTGGAAGGTTGTGGTTGATGGGCGTTGCTTGTAGGCACAGCATTGCGATGTCAGATATCTTCCTGTTTGCTTTGCCTTGGTTAGTTTCCTTTTGACAGTTTGGATCTTTCTCTCAAAAAACTGTTTGATTTAGGAAACTTTGTCGTAATATGATTGAACTACCATTATTGGGTGAATTCTTTAAATGCTTCGCTGGAGTATTGTGATTCATTGTCACTGATTACTATGATGAGAATACCATGTTCAGAGAAAATCTGTTTCCTTGTCGAGATAACCGTATTGGTTGTAGTCAGGCCTGTCATTTTGCGTATGATAAGGAATTTGCTGTAGTAATCAGCAATTATGAAGTTTTCATTGTCATTGCAGTGAAACAAATCTATGCCAAAAACTTTCCATATTTAGCCAGGGATGTTATGTGGCTGTAAAGTTTCCTTTGATTTTGCCGGAAGATTTTCTTGGTATATTGAGCATCTCTTGGTTATGTTCTCAATATCGCATCCATTCCCTTCCAGTATACTGCGTCTCTGGCTTGAAGATGTGTTTTTCAACAACTTTATGGCTGTAATATAGCTGGTCCATGATGAATTTCTGTTGGGATTCAAGAATAACAATTCGCGGTCCCTTCATGAGGATGCCATCAATGACAGTTCATCTCTGTATGATCAGTATGACCGTATTCCTGCAAAGTAGCTCTTTAATTGAGTCTGGCCATCCTGCTATTATGACTTCTTGTAGTTGGTCGAGTATTAGATCTTCCTTAATTTCTTTTCTTATATAACTCAGGCGATCACTGCTGAATCTTACTAGATCGACTCTAGCATCTAGATCAACCGTATCTGTGTTTTCAGTGCTGGTGAGATGACTTAGGGTATCGTCTAGAGTCGTTTCCCTTCCTAGTCTGTACTCTATTTGTATCCGGTACCCCTGTAATTTTATTATCATCAGCTGTAATCTAGGAGGTGCACTAGTTTGTGTTTTTGTTTGTAGTATCATGACAAGTAATTTATGGTCAATGAGTAATATGAATTGACGACCATATAGATATATGTGAAATCTTTGGATACTAATTACAATTGCAAGAAGTTCTCTTTCAATACCTGCATATCTTTTTTTCTGTCTGATAAGAACTTTGATGCGTATGCGTTTTTTTTTTTTTTTTGGTTTTTTGTTTTTTTTATTTGCATAAATACGACCCCATGTCCTTTCAGGCTTGCATCAGTTTGTAGTACTGGCATCTCATTTGTGTTGAAGTACGTTAATGTCGCATCTTGACTTATTTCTGTTTTGAGTTTTTCAAAACATTGTTCTTCCCGCAGGAAAGGTGCATCTTTCTTTAACAGTCCTCATAGGGTGTGTGTATCGTCAGCCAGGCTAGGGGTGAATGACGATAGGTATGTGATAAAGCCTAATAATTCTTGTAGCTATTTCTTGCATGTTGGGTATATCATGTTCTATAAGGCTTTGAGCTTTTCTGAACTGACACAATTTTCACTGTATATCATTCCAAAGAAAGATATGCTTTTTGACTTAATT
This sequence comes from Ascarosepion bandense, assembly GCA_037127315.1. Taxonomy (NCBI): domain Eukaryota; kingdom Metazoa; phylum Mollusca; class Cephalopoda; order Sepiida; family Sepiidae; genus Ascarosepion; species Ascarosepion bandense. The sequence continues at coordinate 6,640,909 of JBBBDQ010000809.1, forward strand.
TTACATTTTTCTTAGTTGAACACAAAACCATTCTCTGCAGTTATTTCCATGAGTCTGTGCAAGATCTGGCCATGTTCTTCTTCTGATTTGACGTAGACAACAACGTCATCAGTGATTTTTCTACACCATCAACTTGTTCAAGTATTTAATCCATCTTCATTTGAAAAATATCTTGTGATACACTCAATCTAAATAGTAATCTCTGAAAGTAGTACCTACCATAAGGCTACTGGAATGTTGTTAGCAGTTGAGAGTCTCTCTCAAGATGTATAGGCCAATAACCAGCTTTGGCATCAAATTTAGAAAATAGCTTAGAACCTGAAAAGTAATGCGTTATTGTATGAATTTTGTTATGTGGTTTTTTGAACGCTGTATTTAGGTGTCTTGGGTCTAAGCAGATTCTCAAACTCCAATCTTTTTGTGTGAGTAAGCTATGCTTGAAACTCGGTCATTTGGTTCTGTCACCTATCTGATGATATTGTTTTTGACCATGTTGTCAAGCTCCTGTTTTATATTAGATATTAACAAAATTGGAATTTTCCTAGGTGTATCAATCTGCAGTTGTGTGCTTTTGTTGATAAATAGTCACACGGACTCTGACATAGAGTCAATTTTATCAAAGCGGTTCGTGTACATCTGCATCAGGTCTTTGATTGTATTGATCTGTATTAATACAGGTATTTGGTTTGCATCTTCTTTCTTGACTGTGCAATGTAAGGTAATTAGTTTAAGCTGTCCTAGCGATAGTAGTTCCAGGACTGCCGGTCCTTGTACTTCCCCTATATAGAAGTTGCTGTAATGTCAGTCTGACTCGTTCCATTTGCATGGTATATTGATGCTGCCATAGCATCTTGTTGCCGTTGTATGCTACCAGTTTCTTGTCACTTGTTTTGGTTTTCAAGTTTGGAAAACCATTGGTGTCTGATTTCTCTGGAAACATTCTTCGAAATATAGAGACTGGTAATGTGCTTCCTTGGGCTCCTGTATCTATTTTGTAGCCGTAGCTTGTGAATTCTATTGCTGCTTGGCAGTTTTTCTGTTGATATACACAAAAGCGTCATCTATCTGAGAGATAGAGGAAGTTTTAATACTATTAAATCAAGCTGTACCTTTGGTCTTTTTGTGTTGTATACTACATCAGTCCAGATGGATTGCCTGTTCTAATATTGGTTGAGGCTGAGGCTGTGACTTTCGTTTGTTATAGTCTCTGCTTCTTGACCTTTGATCTTGGTCTTAGTTTTATTTTGCTTGACAAACAAAATGTTTCCCACACGCGTTTCGTTTTTTTATCCAAATGCTAGACAGGTTTCACGGCAGCGTGCATGAATTTTGCCACAAATAAGGCAGTTTTTCACTTTTATTACATTAATATTATTGCAATTATTTCTGTGGATAGTAATATTGTTGCATAGTTTTGAAAGAAAAACTTTAATTTGACTTTCTATAATATACTTTCGGAAAACATCGTTGACTAGAATTCTTTGAAGAACAGCATATGAGGATGATCTTGCTTTAAAATTTTATTACTGATAATTTTTATCTAAATATACAACTATTATATTTCATTCAACTGACAGAGAAGAATTTGTTTTGTTTTGTTTTGGTTTTTCTGCTTTTTAGTATTGTTCACCAAATACAATGTCCAATTGTCATTCAAAGTAGAGGGTACCGAATGAAATTGTTGTAAGTGTAAGGAAAAAAGTTAATATTATGAGGATATGCGGGATGGATATTGGTTGACTATAGACTTGAAAAGATTAAGATTGTAGTAGTCAGGGAAGAGTCAGTTCCACAAAGCGACAATTTTAGCAAATAAGCTATCAGGGTAGAATTACTTACTTACCAAGGGAAGACAAATAAAATGAGGATAATGTATGTAGTATGGCAGATCCTAACAGGGAAAGTTTGAAACTAAAAAACGTAGATTATCTGAATATTTGCCATAGTAATAGTGATGGAAAAACAAGAGGCTAGTACTTTCATAAGTGGGAAAGAATTACGTTGAAAAATAATTGATCAACTTCAAGACTGCATAATCGTTTTTTTATCCTGGCTGGACAGTGTAAACTGGATAGCACCCGCCTATATATGACAGCAATACTTCATTCTTGATTTGATCTGACGCGTGTAAAGATAGAAAATGCCAATAAAGTTAGGTATTTTCTGGAGTAGTAAAACTAACTAACCATTCTTCCTGCATCTTTAGCGATTATACAAATATACTTGAGGTCTGGAGTGAGTTCATCATGACTGGAATAAATTTAAGGTTTGGTAAGTGATGAAACTTTACTTTTGTTTTGTTTGAGAGGTTTTAAATGAGACAAATCCCCTTTCCCCCCTTTGATCTATGAAAAGCTAAGTTAGCAGAAAGATCAGCTGCACTTCTCTGGTTATCTAGATTTTTAGAGGTGTGCTCATAATCCAAGATTTTTTTCTTCTAAAATAGTGAAACAACTGGCCAAGTCATACTAAAAAAGATTGTGTCGCCAACAAAAGTCAACCTTGTATTCTCTTTTACTATCACAGAAATTAATTCTAACCCCTGCTTCTAGTCCCTTACTACTATGCAATAGCGCTTCTTTTGTAATTATTCCCTCATTAATGAGTGTTTAATGCAATCTCTTTCAAAACTACTTAAATACTTATAACTTCCGTCAGGCTCCAATGCTTCTATTTCAGTATCTATATCTGCAAAACGCCATTTTTGTAATCTATCCAGGCTACTGACAGATTTTTGTCTGTTATAACAATCATCAAGAATCAATTTGTTAAATAAAAATTGATCTTTGCATCTATATAATTGGTGGTTGAAGCATTTTTCTTCTTTAGGGAAAATACCATTAATAGCGAGGAAAGTATATGTGTGGTTAGTTAGAATAGAGGTCAGAATTTTGTAAATTGTCGTGAAACTGGTCTGTAGTTCTGAAGAATTTTAGTTTCATCATTTTTGAGAAAAAATGTGATACTATTTACCAGCCACTCTGGGGTCACTTGTGATTCTTTTATAATTAAGTTGTAAAACCTTGCTAGTTACTTATGAGAGATGTGAATTTCAGAATAACTCGTTGTTATAATGAGCATTTGGTTGTGAAAGGAAAGGAATAACAAGAATTATATTTTCAAACAACATTTATTTGTTTAATATATTATATATTTACAGTTATTAGAAAATTGGAGAAAATGATGAATTTCGGTTGTTGAGCATCAGGAAAGCGATTAGGTGTAAGGATAGTGCCGGGAGTTGACCGCTTTCTTGGGTTGGTTCAGCCTAAGTCATAGGATAGTTTCGGAGTGGATTTAGTCATGGGTTGCGCTCGACGCAGGTGTTAATCGATTCAGGTCATGGTGGTAGGTTGATTTGTGGTAGGGTTCATTAGTTTCCGATGTGACTGTAGTGGTGACGAGGGTTTAGGTGTAGCTGGCAGGCCTGTAATAGAATATTTAGCTTGATTTCGATTCCGATATTGTATGAACACAATGGACTTGTGGTGATGACTACAAGGTATGCCTAAAGCGAGTCGGTTGTCAAGGTGATGACAGTTGCAACAAGTGTGGCTGTCTCTTGATTCAGTCAAGAAATGTGGTTGTGATGGTGATTGCAAGGGTGTACCTGTAACAAGTCGGATTGCCAAGGTGACAGCGGTGGCAATGTGGATGGTCCGTAGCTAAATAGTGATGACATTGAGGTGTTACAAATCACGGCGGTTTGCGTCGGGAGCCTGGCGGTGTTAAAGATGGATTGTCAGCCACATTTCACGTCTGAAGAGGCAGGTGAGATCAATGAATCCTGTAAATTATCATGACAGTGACAACACCCTGCATGTCAGCATGTGGCCTTTCAGCTGGCAGCTCCCTTGATCGTTACGAGAGGCCTGTTTTTAATCAGATCTGGCAGTCTTTAGAGTCCTCTTCTTTGTTAGCGGGATATTTGCGTTTAGCCACTGTACCACTTTCATTCTGGGGAATTTTTGTGGACTGGTTGTGATGGTCAGTTCCTATACACAGAAGCTACTGTTTTATTTTATCTTCTGCCTTCTTGGCATTCACATGTGGATTACATGCAGAAGAATCAGAGTATAACTGAGGAGGATATCCTATCAATAATATCGGGACTATTGTACTGCCATTTTGTTAATATGATCTGGATCATGAAATAATATCTAATAGACCCTCTTGATGACATAATGAAATGTACAGTTACAACTGTACTTTTCACCAATCTAGTGAATTAATTCATGCATTGCATGAGGGTGTGACTGCTTTGCTATCTAGTTTTCACTCATTCAAAAATCTCTATATATGTATGTTCACAACAAAAACAAATAAAAGATACAAACTCAGCAATTCAAAAGCAAAAGTAGATTCTAAGTTCCATATATATATATACAAATGTATGGGGTCTACATTTCAACTTTTTAGAAGGAGAATTTAATCTTCATGAAATCAAACTCAGTCTCATGTTCCAGTTGGAAACTGGTCGTAGCCTGTTTAACTCAGTACAGGTTTTCGCAATCCTGGATTAATGGCTTCTAATAATAAAACAAAACCTTCAAAATAGTCATGCCTGTATCAAGGATGGGTTTTCATGTGACATAAATCTCCAAAACAAGGACCTGTATTTTCCTTTCATGTGGTCTTCATCCATGGTCCGTCTTTAATTTTCACTGTCTGTCATCCACAGGATGTTGGAATTGCAATGTTTGACAAAATAGCTGAGTAGATTGATGATATCCTCTCTTATTATCTCTCATCTTGCATTTATATTTGTGATGACTTCAATATTCACCACAAGCAATGATTACTCTTTGGACACTCTGATGAAGAAGGTAGATACTGTTATAACTTCTCTTTCACTTATGATCTGACCAAGATAGCTGAGAAACCAAAACATGTTCCTGACACAGTGTTCCTAGACCTCTTTTCTCATATCTTTTCTCTGTTAAAATGCTACCTTCCTTCAGTCATTATCCCCCACTAACTTGTGTTACGTTTACGCGTATAGAAAGGAGGAAGACGCGTATAAGTAGAGAAAAGACAATGCACACCTTCCACTATAAACTAATAATAGCAGTAATTGTTAACTAACCATCTATAAGCAAGGTATCGCCCGTGGGTTAGAAAACAAAGACCCTTTTCCTTGGTAGACACGTTCCCCTGTGGGTTTAAAGCAAAGACCCTTTTTCTTGGAAAACAACCCACGTGACGAGAGAAAAAAGCTCAAAAAGGCCAGAGATGAAAACAGTCAGTTGTGCCATACGTGATACACGCTTGGGTGATCATATCTCGAAAGAGACATGACTGACTGGGCAGAAGATTATCCTGCAGTAGGTTACCATTGCTTTCTGTGGTAGACTGGTTACCAGCCAAGACTATAGAACCCAATCTGTCTTATTATTTAACCCATAACTGGAGAGAAAAGATAGATTAATACCTTTCATAAGGGTATTTGTGTGCAAGTGAATACAAGGAATTCAACTGGAATTCAGCATAACTAAAAACATAAAATTTTGAATTCTTAACTTCGCTGACTTTAAGCAAGAATATTGGCTTCTGCTTAGAGTTATCCTCTCTCCTGAAAAATATCGATTGTTTTTTTTCACCTGAAGCTCAGCGACAATTCAACACAAGTAAAAATATCGTTTTCTTTATATATATATATATATATATATATATATATATATATATATATATATATGAACATTCTTTTGTCAACTAAGGTAAACATCTTTAGTATCCTTGGACAATTTATATTTCCCTCCCAAATGCACATATGAACTTTTTATATGTATCGCACACATTGCATACACATAACATTTTCCCTCCCCGCTATTGAATATTGATTCTTGAACTTTTGAATTCATTTCTGTTGTTTAAACTATTTATTTGGACAGGAAATAAAATATTTGAAAGTACCAGAATTCAAATGTGTTAAGCATTCAAAGTTGAAAAGTAGGATATTGATGCATTTGTCGAAGTGAACTCCTCTGCACTGACTCTATAGGATACAAATCCTATATTTTACAGCAAATAGCTGAAGCACAAAAAATCGAAAACGCATACACATAAAGTTAGATCAGAATCACTGGAAAAAAAATTCGGTATAAAATACTAAAACATAAAATCCAAAATACTGATTCTGGTTACCGATTGGACAAAAAACAAAATGAACATTCAAGAACCCTCTCTTGACACACTGCATAGAACATCCAGTAATTTGTTTTTAATGATGTTCCATAAAAGAATCATACTGAGGTTTAAAACCTTAAATACAACTTTCACTTTAAAAGTTTCCTATGGTATAATTCTCACTTTTATTTTATTTTATTTTATTTTTAGGCTGTTTGTGATACAAACAATATTATATATTTATAAAGGTTTAAATTTCATTCCTTTATATTTTTTAATCAATTAATTAATTTTTAATTTACTTACTACCATAAGACAGTTGACTAACCCAACCTCGCCTCAATATTCACTTGGTGTGACCAAAAAGTAAAAAATAATTTTTATCTTACTGGTAGTACCCTCGTGTCGGGATGGGAATCAACTTTGTTTGAAATATTCTTAAAAGTAAGTCATTTTTTTATTTTAATTTTAAACTTTTCATGTTTAATTGCTTTTCTTTAATTTATTTTTTAAATTCTAGCAGAAATCTCTTTGACTGGACTTTAACTAAGTTAAAACTTAGCAATCCACCAACATTTTTTTTTTACTTGGAGTAGATATCGCCCGGTTCATACTCCACCCACGTCTATTGAACAGGTGAAGAGACTCATCCCTTGTTCCCTGTTTAGGATGTGCTTTCCGGCTTTCTCTTTTCCAATCTTTTCACTCTTTTCTTTTTTTATCTTTTTCAATTGGAGTAGATAGACTAAACTATCGCCCGGTTCACACTCCACCCATGTCTATTGAACAGGTGAAGAGGCTCATCCCTTGTTCCCTGTTTAGGATGTGGTTTCCGGCTTCCTCTTTTCCAATTTTTTCACTCTTTTTTATTTTTTTATTTTTTTTATTTTTTTTCAATTGGAGTAGATAGACTAAACTATCGTCCGGTTCACACACCACCCACGTCTATTGAACAGGTGAAGAGGTTCCTCCCTTGTTCCCTGTTTAGGATGTGGTTTCCGGCTTTCTCTTTTCCAATCTTTTCACTCTTACGTAGCCCCCTGCACATCAGTGCACATCAGTGGCGTTACCGCCTTGCTCGGGGAGATATGATTTTTTAAAAAATGAATGTTTATTAATGAAATATTACCATATAGAGAGACCCTGACCATCTTGTATATAAATTACGAAAAAATATTTTTAATAATACAAATCAATAACATAAATGAAAATACATAAAATTAAAAGAATTTATCTTATTTCAAAAAGAGCAGAAATTTTATCAATTTTATCAACTTTTAATTATTTATTTTATTTCGATTATCTTTCAATTATTATTTACATGTATACCTTATGTGTGTAATTTGTTACAGGTGAGGCGACGTAAGTCGAATTTACTCGTCTCTGAATGGACTTGTCGCCAGACTAAACCATAAATAACTATAATAATTATTCCCAGTTTTGTATTTTATATATAAATGCATTTTTTAATAATATATAGTCAATAAGAATCTATTTTAAGCTTACAAACTAATAAATTTTAATTTTTAATAGAGTAGAGAAAAAAAAGTAATGCAAATCAACGAATACATGTACGTGCATGCTTGTAAGGTTAACTTTGCATGCCAATGATTGAAAATATTTTATATTAAAAATATATTAACACTGGCTGTGAAAGTAAGAAACTTATAATTTTAAAATATTGCACCATGAACGATAATTTACTCCTCGCATAACGTATGAGTGAAGAAAAAAGTTCCAGCAACAATTTTTTAATCTCACGTAATGATATTAAAAGATTTGTGCAAACTAAACATCGAAAGAATCAGACGGCTCATTTTAAAAATAATGTTGCTGATTGGTCTATTAATCGTAGGTACGAGAGGACACGCCTGAGAACATGTTCTGACAACGTGTTTTGGTGGTGTATTTTTTTCCTTTTATATACATAAAAGGAAAAAAACACACCGTAAAAACACGTATATATGCATAAAGGAAACAACTAACTAATCTCCTTTTTAACAACTCCAAAAGACTCTGTCACCCAATACTGAACGCTTATTAAGTAATTTACGTATATGTTATTCGTTCAACTAGTCTTAACATATATAGCTTGTTCAATTCACACTCACACACCCATTTCAACTGATATTTACTAACATCATTTAATAATTTGTTGAAAAGAGTTCATGCGGACGTATGTATGCATGTATGAGCGTTTGTTTGGCAGGAATGTCTTTGGATGGAGAAGTAAAAGGAATCAGCACACGAGAAAGAAGAAGAAAGAGGAAATGTGCAACGCGACCTTACGTCTGGGTCGTGGTTGAAGTTTCTCCCGTTACATTTTACTGTCAACTTGCTGCTCCCATCCCACTGACTGATGCTGATCGAAGTCATTTAGAATTTTCGCACTGGATCGCTAATTTAACATCTACTCGCGAAATCCGATTTCGGCTTTTTCTTTAAGTATGTGGTCAATTCTTTTTCTATTTGGCAAAACCAGGATTTCACGCGTCATTGTGAATTTTTGTAAAAGCGAAGAAGAAAGTTAATATACATTCTTAATTTCCTATCTCAGTTCTCCTTTCTTCAAGGATTATATGAGCAAAAGCTACATTATAAGTGTGCATAATTTTTGAAAACATTGACTATTTGGGTCCATATCTTCGCAGATTTGAAGTCCCTTTTCAATAAAAGCGAATGCTTCTATCATTTTATTTAAGAAAAAGTGACAGCTCAGATTCAGTCTTCTTCTTCTTCTTCTTTTTCTTTTTCTTCTTCTTCTTCTTTTTCTTCTTCTTCTTCTTCTTCTTCTTCTTGCTGCTCGTTGAGCTCTATCAAATCTTCGTTCGCTAGGGGATACTTATCTTTTTCAAGTAAATCCTCTTACTCTTCCAAATCCATTTCCAGCTCTTTGCCAATGTTTTTTTTTATTTCAACATTATCAAGCCTCTTGACATTATTTATGAATTCCACATACCATTCATAGTCGTTTTCTGAATATCATTCTATGCCGTTGTTATTTTCTGTACAGCTTTATATATGTAATACTGTATATATGTAATACTTCTTCCAAAAGTCACGAAATGTGCATGGCTCATCAAGATCAATTATGCCACCGCCAGGCCGTTCGCTCTTGGTTTCGATCCAGATAGCTGGTCGTAGATTGACTCTGTTTACGGTGATCTCCCTTGTCCCACGTTGTGTTGATTGATCACAAGGTAGTCACGTGAGCTTTCCACTAGCTGTCTCTCTGCCGAACTAAACCAAACCGGGAAGTGTGCACACAATTGAATAATAAAAGAAAGAAATATAGCACCAAGAAAAATAAGTGGACCGACGTCTGAAGTGTTGTAAAATAACGTCTTTATATACAGAATATACACAATAGTCTCTTGGATAATGCCCAATCCCTGCTTCTATCAAGCTGGTAGCGGAACGGAAGTCTCTCAAGTAAATCGAATTATTCTCCTAAACAATAAACGAAAAATTTGACTAACCGCAGCTCGCTGCTCCGAACAGAGTTCTAAGTTCGTCGTAAGTCTAGTCAACTTGATACTTGCTTTCCGGAATGTTACGGAAATTGCCGAAATGCCGGGTTATGGGTAGGTTAGCGCGGGTCGTCTTCGGAAACAGAATCGAGGTGGATTTCTTGTTCTGGGCTGGATCACTCTCACCAAAACCTCGCTTCATTTGCTAATTTCAAACTTTGTTTGCAAAGTCTCTTCGTGTCTGTCTTTAACTCTGGTTAGCCGGCAGACCCTGCGGTTGGCGCCCAACAACATGGCGCCTATCTTCGTCATTACATTTCTGGGTCGGTAACTTCAACTAATTGCGAACTGCCTCGAACCGCCGCTGACTCGAACTCAAACTCCGACTGATTTTGGTCCCTCGTGATCCTGTATTTATGCCCATGCCATGGTGTGGGGATGACGGACGCTGGGTGTCTAACCCCTCATCTCGGCAACCAATAGAATGCTGAGGTTAGCTGATACTCGTTGTTGCCTTTGGTTTACCCAATGGGATTAGTCTTATTTCCATGGCGTCAACTGTTGCTCTCTTTCAGGCGCTGGTTTACAGGACCAATGAGATTCCTCTCAGTCTTATGACGTCATCTTCCCCTCTTCTGGGCTGGACTTAACCGGCGAATTTTCTTTCTCACGAAACAATTTCGGGGATTTTTTCTTAATCAGTCACTATTAACCTTTTTGAACTTGCTTCGCCCAAAACAAGTTGACAAGGGTCTATTGACATTGTCACTTAGATTAGAATTTTCCGCGTCTGCATTTTTAACATCCATTTCCGAGTCACATACACTTTAGGTGACGGAAAATATTTTTGTTATCTGCTTTATTTTTCCTTTCTGCTTGATGTAAAGCTAAATATCTCTTCTGTAAATTACTAATCCAGTTTTCAACTCGAAATCAGATATTTGTTATCTCTTTTCACAATTCACGCGAGCAAGACAATGCCTTTGAATACAATAAAAAATGATGCCATGTGGTTAATTTCTCTCTCTCTCTCTCTCTCTCTCTCTCTCTCTCTCTTTCTCTCTCTCTTTCTCTCTCTCTCTTTCTCTCTCTCTCACTCTCTCTCTCATGACAACAAAGAGCAAAACTTGTTAGTTTTCATGTTCGTGGTACTCTATGACATGAAAACAAATCTATTTCTCTTTTCTTCCTCTTCTTTCTCTCCCTCCTTCTCAGGTTTAAAATAACAACAAACACCATTTGTTATCTTTTGTTCCTCTTCCTTCGCTCATATTCGGAGAATAAAGAAAAATGTCTTTTTCGTTTTCTTCTGATCTATAATAGTAATAAAAAGATTTTCCAGTTATAGTTAATAATTAATTTATAAATTTAATTACCTCTCTTTTCCTTCGCTCATATTCGGAGAATAAAGAAAATTTCTTTAGTACGTTTTCTTCCGATCTATAATAGTAATTAAAAGATTTTCCAGTTAATTAATAAAATTGATTATCTCCGTTCCGCCAAAATATTTTACAAATTGCAGCTATTGCTTACCGTAATGTACGCTTCATATAGTAACGCTTGAATATTGCAATGATTCCCTGATCTGTTGGTTGTATAAGAGACGTGATGTTCGGAGGGAGGTACACGATGGTAACATTCAGGTGAAAATCCCCTTCTTTTTCCAACAGTTTTTTGCTACCGGGATAAAATGATTAAAGAACCAATCTTCAAAAATAACAATAATCCCCCATGATTTTGGATTAACCATCTATATAACAGGATTACGTTTTTCTGGACACGGGGGTTGTGTGCATGATACACCTTCTTCTTCTATGTGCCCTATCTTTTCAGGACGTAGGCGATTATGGCTTTCCACGTCTCCCTATCCCTGGTGGCTCTTAATATGTTTTCTCCTATCACTCCACGCAACCCCCATTCCTGATCAGGACCCACAAATTTTATCCGCTGCCTTCCTCTGTCTCTTTTTCCTTCTATCTGACCTGTCAGTATCAGATTCTTCAAGCCCTCCTTCCTCGTTGCATTTCCCAGGAACTTCAGTTGTCTCTTCCTGATACTCACTATTAGTTTTCTTTTCAATGCCATCCTTTCCAAAACCTCATCATTGCCTACATGTTCGGTCCATGATATCCGCAGCATCCTTCTATAAAACCACATTTCCGCTGCTTCAAGTTTTTTCTCATTTTCGATTATATTGTCCAGCATTCACTGCCATATTGAAGAACTGACATCACATAGCAATCTAGCATTCTTTTCTTTGTTTCTAGGGAAATTTTCTTGTGTTTTAGTACTTTACTCAGGTTCTGGAACGCGTCCTTCGCCATGGCAATTCGCCTTCGGATCTCTGTGTCGCATTTTCCATCTGTTAATTTAAAATCTCCAGCATGATTACCTCCTAACATAACAGTTACACGTTCTTTTGAAACCCTGTAGCCTGGAATTGATTTTTCTTCTTAGGAAACGAATTAATGGTCTGGCAATTTTTCCAATATAATCTAGTTTCCTCAGCGTTAAAAATCTGTTCAGGAATAAGCCCGTTTTCTTCGATGATTTCAGCCAATACTTTAGGAAAATCGGCTGCTGCTTGTTCATCAACTGGTGCACTTTCACCTTGTTTCTTAATAGAGCGATAATTTCTATGTTCTTTAAATCTCATAAACCAGCCTTGACTCGATTTAAACTCTAGATCTTTTTCATCCTGGGTATTTTTTTAATCAGATCCTACATCAAAGGCGACACTTTCGCTTGAATGATTTCTTGACTAACAACAGCACATTAATGATTCAACCTATCAATCCAAAGAAAAAGAAGTTATTTCTTTTCTTCAAATATTTTCCTCTTTTCTTATTGATAACAGTATTCTTTGCTACTAGGACGTCAGATTTTATATGTGCCAAACTTTTGTTCTTATTGTGAACAATCGTCGATACAGTTATCCGATTATCCGAGCAAAATTTTCTCACACTTCCCGCCTGTGAAACTCTCTTCCCTATATTGCTTTCCTGACGGCTACAACCTCCGGTAATTTAAATGCCATGTCAATTCCCATCTCTTATCCACTTGACTCCGGTCCTTTCTACGTTACCACGAATATTTTTTTCTTTTCTTTTCTCTCTACCTTCGCAACTGTCTTCACACCTGTGTTGCCATCTTTCTCTTGCCCTTTTTCTGACACCTCCTCTAACTAGTTCGTCTTTCTCTTCATTCTCCTCCTGATTAAACATTTACTCTGATGTAGCCCCCTGCGCATCAGTGGTGGTACCGCCGTGCTTGGAGTGAAACGATTTTTTAAAAAATCAATATAAGCTTTAATGACGTTTTATCATACGAAGTTTATCGTTCCGCGTCATAGAATGACGCGTAGCACTTGCACTAGTAAGATTTTAAGAGTCGTTGGAGAAAAATATATAGTCACAAAGTAATAAGAATGAGAGAGTAGGCTATAACCAGATGTATACCGTGCGTATCTCTAAACTAAACTGGATTTTAATTTCGCGAGAATCACGAGTGGTGTTGAAAACGACGTCAAATAGTAAATATTTGGAACTACGCCAATATTTAGCTCTTAAAAACAGCTAAATAAGACAACACAGAGTCACAGATGTTTTCATATTTCGTGCTCAAGGATTTATGATGATTATATTTTAACATTTACTGTAAATGAATGTATTTTAATATGATTTTATATACTTTTATTCTTTATTATTGTATAGTAACGTGATTGCATTTGCTTTTAATGCGTTTCTAGTGATATTACTTCAGTATTTATGGCGGACAGACGTAAAATCGAATAAAATGAGTAAAACTTGATTTTATTTTTCCATATATTTTTAACAAATGACGTGTAATTGAGAATGACAATTCGAAACGGCATAACCCGAGATATACCTGTATATTATATCCATTTCTATTATATACAAGCTATATAGCCTGGCGTTGCTCGGGGTTTTTTAGTGGTTATTTTTAAATGGTAAGGTCAAGTGCTTATTCAAAAAGATCCAGTATGAGGTTGCCTTGACGTGTAAGTTAAAGAATGCGAAGTAAGTATTGGTTTTTGTTGTATTTGTAAAACAGGATTCATGCTTGGTTACTTTTGCCAAAAAACGGGAATGTTGTATGTACATTTGGAATAATGGTGGTGGCCATTACGGAAGCCTGTAATGTGATGCGATGGTGTGGTGACGCAGAAATCGATGCATTGTCCTCGCAGCCTCGTAAGAGTTAGCACCTTGTAGAAAACGTGAAATTGTTATGGCATATGATAAAGTAGAAGTTACAAAAATGACTGATTTTTGTTGAATTACAACTAAGCGTTTCGGAGAAATAAACGATCGCAAAAAGCAACATTTTCCATTAATTTTTGCCCCACCCTGTATGCCAATTGAAATTTTTGTTCGCCTATCAGAGCATCGGAACTTGATCCACTCGTGACTCGATTTCGGTTGCATTTGAGTGAAGCGTCTTTGAAAAATGCATAAAAGTGCGCAAAAAAACACCCGAAATTATGTTTGCCGTTGATTTTTTACGAACCCTGTACATTGATTCGAAACTTTTTGTGTACATCAAAGGTTTGGGCCTTTATATACAAGTTACCCGATTTCGGTTGAATTCATACAAGATGTCTCGGAGGAGAATAGTTCGAAAATTCTAAGTGTTTCGTGAATGTTTGCCATAACCTGTAAATCAATTCGAAAATTTTTTGCGTACATCAAAGTTTCATGTCATGATCGACAAGTGACCCAATTTTGGTTGAAATCGGACCAAAGGTTTCGGAGGTATAGGTTTTATTAAAATGGAGACACACAAACACACACACATACACAGACAGACATATCCATACACACACACACACACACACACACACACACACACACACACACACACACACATATATATATATATTGCGGCATATATTCCATTAATATTGTGTTTTCTTAAAAAGAAATTATAATAGAAAACCTAAAACAAGAGAAACATACTAAAAAGATGAGTAATTCATTAACAATGTTTAAGTATTCTATAAAGATAATTTCAATAAAAATAATAAAAGACAATTCTTTATTCTGTTTATTTTGCCTTATATAAACTCCTTCCCCAAATGGAAAAGCTGAAAAATATTATGAAAATCAGCGTAAATCTGGAAAAATATACTTTTATATATATATATATATATATATATATATATATATATATATATATATATATATTCACTTTGTCATTCAAAGAGTGTGCTGAACAACATCAAACCCTCCTTTGAATTGATTGAATCGATTTAATCAATTTAAAGTACTCACGCTTACAAGAGACAATGCTTTGATCAAATATTCTCCTCCAACTCCACAGGTAACTCATCTGGAGTAACCACACCCACGCAGTAGTATATGCATAATCCTGTCTATGGTCTCAGACATCATTTCTAAATTAGTCTCCCATAAGGCAAGTCGAGGGGATAAAATACCAGTCATCGTCTTAAAGAAATGTGTCCCTAGTCTCTAGTCCTGTCTCTAGTCCTCTCCAAACTCTGCAACTACTACCTTTGTGATTCCTGCTTTCCTGCTTGTTGAATGTCTTCATCTGTAGTTCCTGTTTTTAAGAGCTGGTGAACCCTATAGCCGTTCTAACTATCACCATATTAGCCTCTTACCACTTTTGGGCACAGTATTCGAGGCTCTATAATCAACGCTGAAGTAGTTAAGCATCTCACCTCTTACGTTCTACTCTTTGACAAACAATCTAACTTCCGCTTTGCCGCTGATGTGCTAACGACCATCACTGAATATATATACCTGGCTCTTTATAATCATAGCAAAGCTCGAGCTGTTACCCTAGATATCTCGAATGCATTTGACAGGGTTTGGCATGCTAGTATTCTGTGCAAGCTCCAAGGCTACAGTATTTCTGAATGAGTGTTTGATTTACTCCAATTGTTTCTATCAAATCCTGAAATAAAGTTTGTTTAGAACCGGCAAGCTTCCAGATCCTTTCACACGAACATGGGTGTCCCTTAAGGCTCTATCCTAAGTCTTACGCTGTTTCTGGTTTTCATCAATGATCTTCCTAATTAATAGGCATTTATGCAAATGACACCACCATTTACTCCCATCTCAATAAGAAATTTGTCAAGGATGAAAAGGTTAAGCTGGCTGCTGCCCTTAAAACGGACCTTCATTAAGTGGTTAAATGGGGCAGGAAATTACTAGTAAATTTTAATGCCTCCAAGACGAAACTGCTCTTCTTTAACCACCATAGAAAAAGTTTCCCGCCAACCATCATGGCGGATGCAATTCTACTTGAGATCAACATATTGTGCCTCCTTGACCTCTCTTTTTCAACCGACCTGAAGTGGAATGAATACATCGGAACTATAGCTGCATTACTGCTAGGAATGTTGGGTCTCTGTCGGGCCAAAACGTTTTTCTAGTCAGAATCCTTTCTGTACATTATAAATCTACCATTCGTCCTTGCATTGGGTACTGTTGCCATACATAGGTCTCTACTATTCAAGATGAATAGCAGAGTGCTCCTGCTATTCATCTTGAGGTTCTTGACAAAATTGGTTGTGGCTTGGCATCTCAACTTCAATCATATTCTCACCGACGTGACATGGCTTCCCTGTCTTTTCTACAATTGTGTTCATGGCAACTGCTCGGATCAGCTTTATACCCGGTATCCCGTCAACGTGAATTTAAGCGTGCTACTAAATTGGCATTTAGGTCCCATTATTTTACTACTGAAATAGGTAAAATTCAACCGACACTTTTACTCAGTTTCTTTTCTCGCACTGCCCGTCTATGAACTTTCTTTCCATTTACTTGCTTCCCTGAGATCTACGATCTCCAAAAATTTAAATGCAACGTCAATTGCCATCTTTTATCTTTTTGAATCCCATTCATCTTTTATTGTTTCTTCAATAACCTCTGCACACAGTCTTTTCTCTTACTGTAATCCCTGTTTACTAGTGGTGATCCTGCCTTGTTTAGGGTGAAATGATTAAATAAAAAAGGAAAAACTGCCTAATACTTTTATAAAAATTGTTTGTTTCTAATATAAAGATTACATTAGTATCCTTGGACACATTAATGACTACTCTTAATCCAGTATTGATTACGAAAATGTAAATCAAGTATTAATTAAAGGAATATGAAAATAATTGTGAATTAAAAATTTAATAAAAAAATAAATTTCTAATTATAGGTTTCTACTTCTAGGGAATTAATGTGCACTCTCCTATATTTTGAGACAGTCTGTATTAATAAGTTAATTGTGGTTCCAATTATCTAGCACCCAGAAATAAGCTATTTATAAATTTTACTTAATAATCTTAAATCTCCAAAATACAGTGATCCTGGAAATTAGTATCTGTCACAAAAATTGCAAAGTGCTTCCTTTAAATGAAAAAGTAAAAATTCTCAGCTTAAAGAAAGAAAGCATAATCAGAGTTTGCAACAATTTATAGTATGAACAAATCTTCTATCACATGACTAGATTTCTTAGAATATGTTGTCATAATTGTTCTATTTTATTATTAGTTATTGTTCTTAATCTCTTCTTTGACATAATTTATTGATTAAATTCTATGAAAGGCATGCATATGTTAGGACATATAGAGTTCAGTACTATTGACATTTCACAATGAACTATACCAAATAGCAGAAATCATATGACCTGAGGGTTTTCAACTTCAACAAATGACAAATCACACCAAAAATATCATGAGAAATAAGGAGAAGAACATTAGCCTATAACAATCAATCCAAACCCTGTAAACTCTGCCTGGAGGATAAAAATTATAATTACTTTCCCAGAACAAAATAAACTACTAAATAAACGATCAGAACTCATTTTAAAATGCAGACACGCAAACAAATTTTTACTTCTTCGTTCTTCTTTTATGCATCGTGTCTTTTCAGGATAATAGCCCTCCGCATCTTCCTATCACTTGTAGCTCTTAATACCTTTTGCCTGGGTCTTTCTCCCAAACTACTCTCTGTCATCCATTTGCTTAAGTGAATCAAGTATATCACGCGTTGTTTTCCTCTGTCTCTCTTTCCATCTATCTGTCCTGCATCAAATTATTCAAATCCTACTTCCCCATTCCTGATATTAAGTATAAGTTTTCTTTTTGTTTTCATTCTCTCCAAAACCTCGTCGTTACTCACATATTCACTGCATGGTATCCTAAGCATTTCTGTTAGTTCGAGTCTTTCTACATATTTCACTGCCATATCTGAGGACAGATACCACGTAACAATCCAGTACATTTTTCTTTCTTTTTTTTTTTTCAAATTAAGTTTTCCCGTGTCTCAATATTCTACTCAAAATTTTGAATGTGTCCTTGGCTATACCAATCAGTATCGCAGTTTCCGTTCTCTCTTAAAATACTTCTCAGGTGTTTAAATTTCTGTACCTGCTTGATTTTAGTGTACCCGACCAGTAATTAGCATTTTAGGCTCCTCTTTTTACTGATGACCATGCATTCACTTTTCTTGTAGTTTATGTTTATTCCTTTCTTTTTGCTTTCTTTAGCTACCTTCTGCGGGAGGTCTTGTAGTTTCCTTTCCATGTCTGCTATCAGCACTGTGTCATATGTGTATCTTGTACTGTACAGTAACGAATCCTGGCAGAATTTCTAGTTCTCTCAGAATTACAGTGCTGTATAGGTTGAATAAATTCGGTAAGACGACACATCCTTGTCTTACACCCCTTTCATTTTGTGTATCTCTGCTGAATTCATTTTTTGTCCGTATGCAGGAGTTTTGCTGTCATTAAAGGTTCTTGATTATTCTAATGTCTTTATATGTCAAGGTTGCCGAGCTTCTCTATCAAGTCTTGGTGGCGTACTTTGTCGAAAGCCTTTGCGTAGTCTATAACACACAGGTACACATGTCCTTATGCGTTTGTATTGCTCTTTCTGATAACATTCTGATCATAAATATTGCGTTCCTTGTTCCGGTGTCATTAACGAAAGCACATTGTTCTTGTCCTATCTCAAAACTTGACCCTCATAAAACGAGTTTAATCATAGTTTTGAAGAAATGTGCCTCTAAACTCTCTAGTCGAGTGCCCCTGCGATTCACATCGGCGTTCTTGACAAAATCCAACGGAGAATCTGTAATGTGATCGATCCCGACTTTGAGGATCGGATGCAGTCGCTCTCTCACCGGTGTGATGTGGCTTCCCTGTGTCTCTTCTACAAATACTTTCACGGCTTCTGCTGCGATGAACTTAGCTCACTAATGCCCCCTGTGCATGAATTTACTTGCGCAACTAGACTAGCAACTAGGTCCCACACTTTTACAGTAAAACCGATAAAATGTAACCACTCCATCCCCCATCTCACCAGTATTCTCATCCTTCTATCACCCTCTTCCTGACACTCCCTATAACCTCCCCTTCTTTCTCATCACATTCCCCCTATGTAACCCCTGCGCAACAGTGGCAGTAAAACTGCCTTGCTTGGGGTGAAATGATTAAAAAATATATCTGGCTTGTTTCTGCTGAGTGCTCTATTCCTTAGAATCTGGATGACTTTTGTTGTGCCTCATTTCGAATTTCCGTTTCCAATTTGTCCCTAATATCTCTTCTTTGTTTTTTTTTCACACTATCCAGATATTTTTCCAGCAGATTCGGGTCGTTCACGAGTATGTTGCATTGCAATTTAGGTGCAGTGTTAGGCTTCTTTTGCTGACCATGCATGGTCATCAGCAAAAGGTGCAACCCAAAAGGCCAAATACAGGTGGGGGATGCAAGTACAAAAATTTAAATACCTAGGAAGTGTTCTGACAGGAGATGGAAAGTGCGACACAGAGATCCGAAGGCGAATTGGCATGGCAAAGGACGCGTTCCAGAAGCTGAGTAAAGTACTAACATACAGGAAAATTTCAGTAGAAACAAAGAAAAGAGTGCTGGATTGCTATGTGATGTCAGTTCTTCAATACGGCAGTGAATGCTGGACAATATCATCGAAAATGAGGACAAAACTGGAAACAGCGGAAATGTGGTTCTACAGAAGGATGCTGCGGATATCGTGGATTGAGCATGCAAGCAACGATAAGGTGTTGGAAAGAATGGCAACAAAAAATAAATTAATACTGAGCATCAGGAAGCGACAACTGAAGTTCCTGGAACATGCAATGAGAAAGGAGAGCTTGGAGAACCTGATACTGACAGGCCAGACAGAAGGAAAAAGAGACAGAGGTAGGCAGCGAATAACATATTTGCAGGGCCTGATCAGGTGGATGACTGAACGGATGTTGCCAGGAGTAACAGGAGCAAACATACTAAGAGCCATAAGGGATAGGGAGACGTGGAGAACCATGATCGCCTACGTCCTGAAGGGACAGTGCACATAGAAGAAGAAGAAGAAGAAGAAGAAGAAGAAGAAGAAGAAGAAGAAGTTAGGCTTCTTCAATCTGCTAAATTTCATCTTTGGTTTACATTTAATCTGGAAATGGTCGCTTCCGTAGTCGGCACTTAGATTTCGCAGTCAACAACTGCATACCTGAATCTTTTGTTCAGAGCTTTGGTATTTGTAGTTTTGTTTAGGTCGATTCTCATTAGTTAATCATGTATCACGTGCATTAAAACAATAGATTATTCTCTATATATGTAAGTTTGTAAAATTCTAGTATATATATATATATATATATATATATATATATATATATATATATACTAGAATTAATAGATTATTCTCTATATATGTAAGTTTGTAAAATTCAAGTATATATATATATATATATATATATATATACTAGAATTTTACAAACTTACATATATAGAGAATAATCTATTGTTATAATCTATATGTAATCTATATATATATATATATATATATATATACGTAATAATCTATTGTTATAATCTATATATATATATATATATATATATATATATATATATATACGTACTCTTTGATATAAATTAGATTCTTTAATAATGAATTCAAAGAAGGATGGCGATGTAATGAAATTTTTAAGGGTGTGTTTATAGTTGGCAATAATATTATTAAATTTTCAAAGTATTTTCTACTTAAAGAATTAGGTTCTTTTCTTAATTAGGGCGACATTAGTAAAATCAAAGTTATGTCCAGCATAATGTGTAATACAAGTGAATTATACCGTTTGTCCAAATGCAAATCTCTACTACGTTCGTAGATGAGCGTTTTTAGATTACGTGATGTCTCCATCACATAAATACGTTTGCATTGTAAACAATTTATTTGATAAATCCCGGCATTTGAATTGTTGTTGGGTTCATTCTTCTTTCTCTGATTGACTTGAAACTACCCTAGTATTAGGATGACTAATTGTTTACGACTTTAGTAGAAAGTGTATTAGAGTGTGGGATTTATTAGTAGTGTCCGTTTTTTTCTTTTTGTTTTATTTTGTTATGTTTTTATTCTTGTGAATTTTTAAGCTCGTTTTTTCAACCACACCGAATTTGATATCATTTGACAAATATCTGATCCTAGATTCTAAATTTTCTTTTTATTTATCCCCCAACAAAAACATTAATTTTTGTCCTCTTATTTGTCCTTCACTACCTAATATCTCTTGATTCTCAAAAACTCTTTTAGAATAGCCTTAAGCTTTCCCTTCTTAGTTTTTTATTTATTAATTATTAACGTTTTATTGTAACGTTTTAATCCCGGACGAGCCCCCATTTATGTTACGTTTAATTGTAACAAAAGAAAAAAATGATTGAGCAAAAACTCAGAGTTAAAATACAGACAAATATTTAATTCACAAAACATTAGATAAAAATATTTACAAATATACAGTTTTGCATTCAAATAGAAAATGTATATAAAGACTAATTATGGGCTTGGTCAATGAAAATGCAAAAATATGTATTTACCCTAAATATAGATCCTTGAATCTTAACCGGAGCTGATATGACAGCAAATCCTTTTAACAACACTTTCAAGTTTTAGTTTGTCGTCGATATTCTTTCGGTTGGATATAAATCCTGAATTGAAACCAGTGCTGATGAGGTCAACCCATCCAGCTATCAACTAACTGCTTCGTGCCCAAAATCTCTTTTTATAGGGGCTAACACCTAATTTGCATATTTCTAGAACCTTTCGAATTCTCTCGACTCTACTGGAATATTCCACAAATTTCCAAAATGTTCTATTTCTAATTTTCTTATTTTTACGACTATTTCCTGAATTAAAACTTTTTTGGAATAACACTTAGGAATCAATTGAATCCATTACTATAACATTTTAAACATTATTATGATGTCATATTTCATCATATTTCGATTTCTGCTTTGGTCTCACTACCAACTAAGTCTGCAGGGAGACCTAAGGCAGGTCGTGGCGTGTTGTTATGGCCCCATTTCATGTTTTTCTATCTTCCCTATCATCCCTAGCGTTACATAGATAAAGTTTTCCTTAGTGTGTGGGCTGTACTTAATAAGACAATTTTTTTTATATCTATATATAAATGCATCCTCGTAACATTATCTATCTATCTATCTATCTATCTATCTATCTATCTATCTATCTATGTATCTAATTAACCGACAATTTGAAATGAATTGTTTGAACATTATTTCAAATTGTCGGTTGCTTATAACCAAGTTTCGTTAAAATTCGTTGATTTCCGTAACAAGTTTTACATTTGTTGACATTACGATACATTTCAAAGCAGATATGTTTGCGTAGAATGGATCGAAAATTGTGTTATATAGGCTTGATAAAAACCTCGTTTAGACTGGAGGCTATTCGTGGTCGTGAGGTCTAAGACATTACCAGCTCAAATGGTAGCTTCCCCTATATAGATAGGGATCGCAGGTTCGAATCCTGTCGAATAGCACACATTTTCGTAATAAAAATTTATCGTAAATAATCAGGTCGGTAGATATAAATATATAATACTGTTTCATTAAAAACAGAATATCTACTTAAATAGGAGTATCGATAAAAAATAATGTTCAAACAATTCATTTCAAATTGTCGGTTGCTTATAAGCAAGTTTTGTTATATATATATATATATATATATATATATATATATATATATATATACCTATTTCTAGAATTACACATCTGTTAAGTTATATATACTATCTTATTCCCATATTAATTTTTAAATAATAATTCTAATTATAATCCTTAAACTTAAAAATTAAATTATATTTTTCAAAATTCCTTAGTCAGAGATTCTTACCTTTTTATCAGCAATAATGTCTTAAGTTTGTTTATTTCTATATATGTATATGTATGGGTACATGAGTGGTGGATTTATACGAGTATGCATATGTTTGTGTAGAGATGCATGTATATATATATGTGTGTATATGTGTATATGTATGTATATATACACTTACGTTTGTATGTAATTTTAGTATTAGGCATATATTTTTTTTTACTTTAATGTTATTTCATCACATTTATTTTTATTTAATTTTTACTTTTAGTTAATTTATTTTTATTTTTATTTTATTAAACTTATATATTTATTTATATATATTTCTTTATTGTTATCAATTTTTAGTTTTTAAAATATCCTTTAAAATAATTTTAAAGTTTGATATTTACATATATATATATATATATATATATATATATATATATATATATATATAGTTTCTTTTAAATTTTTTTATTGTCAATTAAGTATTTCACTCATATAATTTGCTTTACGAATATGTTGGTGCCGCTTAAACTATAGTCTACTTCACAATATCTATATTTTTATAATTCCCTAAAACAGTTGATTTCTCGATCTTATGTATATATTTTTTATATAGTTTTTATATATTTTTACATATTAAAAAACTTTCTTTATTTATATCCCCTACCAATATCATCTTTTTTTCCCGCCTTTCCCTTTTAATACTGTGATAGATTTTAACGTAAATTAATTTGATCTCAACAATAATCAAACCCTATTTTATTTTAAACGTAATTTGTTTAAAAATCTTTTGGCAAAGCCAAACAATGTCATGTTTTCTATTTTTCTATTTCTCCTTTTTTTCTTTTTCCTTTTCTCCTTTTTCTTTTTCCTTTTTATTTCCCCCCTTTCTCCAAACCCTCTTTGGTTAACAAGTGTCACGTCTGCATATCTAACATACATTTTCCGTTTTTGTCTTTTTCCTTTTCTCCTTTTTCCTTCTCCTATCTTCTATAAATTTTCAAACTTTGTCTGCAAAATCACTTCTCCTCCAGTCGAAGCTTTAAGGTTGGTGACAGCAACTAAAATAAAATAATTATTTAGCTATTCCGTCTGTACGCCATGTTAAATATTGTTATGACCTATCATTTCAAAGATCTATAGCGGGTATCTCTTATTCCTTTTCTAGTTGTAGTAGGATTCCGTAGCAAGTTAACGGAATTTGGCCTTGTGGGAAGATAGCCCACTATAATTCAGAAAATGATCATAAATTCAAGAAAGGCAATTAGAGTATAAAATAGCATTTATACATATATACATAGCATTTATGTTTTACAATTAAAACAATACTTGGAATAAAGGTCCAACGAAGTTAGAGTTCATGGCAGATAATAATGAGCTGAAAGAGATAAAAGAATGTTCAAGGAAGATATAACGCTGAAAGGTAAAAAGCTTGGTAGCATGATTAATGTTCATTATCAAGTTGCCGTTTCTAAGGTTAGTAGGTCAGCAAGTGGTTTGGGGAATGTCTTTGAAAAGGTCAGTTAGTACTTTGAGAACAGGGGAGGAAGAAAGAGGCAAACATAGTAGCCACTCGACGTAGGTGAAGGGGATTAGTTACACTCTTCTCTGGTCTGTGCCTGTGCCTGCCTTTTGTCAAGGCTTTTTATATTTTCCTTCTGGATCAAAACGCAGGTCGTTTTGAATTTCATCCTTGTATTTGATTCCGGGCTTCCCATTGGCTGGTAAATAAAAAAATGGTAATTTGATATTTGATTAATTTTTATTTTTCAACCGGAACATCTGCGCGAACTCGGATGCGCCCGACGATTTTTATTCATTTGCCTTTTAGTTGTGAGAGAGCACACATCCGGTTCATCGCTTTTGTTCGGTCGGTATCACCACAGATCCCTACACCCATATACCAATTGTCTAAATTCCTAAATGATACCATCAATCCATACCTACCTACTAATTATAGCATCAAGTCCACCCACGGATTCCTTCAAATTCTTAAATCTACAACCCCAAACCAAGGGACCCTCGCATCTCTCGACTTCGAAAGCTGATTTACTAATGTTCCCGTTACCGAAATCATTGACGTAATCATTAACTATAAGCATATATAAACATACTTCAATCCCACCACCATCTATTAATCCTAATACTCCCAAAAAACTTTTGCTTGCATCCACTTTAAGACCATGCTACATCACACTTTAGCGACAATTTTTTAATCACACATCATGATTTTAAAATATTTGAGCAAACTAAACACAAAGTGGATCAAACGGCTAATTTAAGAATAACCAACGTTGATTAGTTAATTTACAGTGGAACTTGGTGTATGCGAACCCCGTCGTCTGCGACCACTTGCTATTAACGACCATTTTTCTATGCACGGGCGATTTGCTAATGTTAATTGACCCCCAGTGAGCGACCGCTTCCAAAACGCGATCACAGACCAGCATGAAAGAATAAAAATCACTGGTTAAGCGACCACTTTAACAAAAATTCATTTTGGCAGTACAGTCCTAACTTCTAAATTAGAAGAATTTAAGTTAGTAATCTATTATATTTTCCTTTAATCTAAGCCAGAAATACTTTCTCGTTGTTTTGCTATTGTAGTGAAGTGTCAAATATTTATTATTTGTTGAAATGGTGTTGGTTAAACGGCGGCTGTCTTGTATTTACATGTACTTATTGCATTTAACGAATTCAAGAGATTTGTCGGTTTCTGTACCAACTTGGATAAATTCGGGTATAGGGGAAAAATCACATCTATATGAAATTTAAATTTTCAATGTTTATCTCTTTCATAATCTTTATTTTTTCTCAATAGTTTTACTCTCTCTCTCTCTCTCTCTCTCTCTCTCTCTCTCTCTCTCTCTCTCTCCTGATCGTTGTTATTTTTTCTTGTATGTTTATTTATTTTTCATATATTATCGCAGATTCTCTTTTACTATCACTCACTTCTAAGAAAAGTACGAGCCCATTCGAGATGTGATAATTTACCGTGTTGCCAGTGGCCATCTCGATGATCTGAAATTATTTGCTTTGGTTCATGAAGACCAAAAAATGATGGACCAAATAAATAAGTGCCAACATCAATTAGAATCGAAGTGGTCACATTACAAAAAAATAACACACACATTTTTATTTCTTTTGTTAACCGTTGTAAATACCTTTTTAATGTGAAAAAAATAATTATTAAATTTTTTCAAAGTTAGACTATCTTATGTTCTCATTTATTTATTACCAGATTACAAGGTAAAATACTAAAATATGTACATTCTTGTTGTGGAATCAGAATAGGTCCGGAAGAAAACTCGAACTCGGGTATTTAACGAAAAACAAATACAAGAGTGTTACACGTCAGTCTGACTGCCAAATATTAAACCGGGGTGACTCAACTCATACTCAGCTCAACTCAACCTCGAGAGGCATATTCTCCCGGTATTCATAATAATAGGAAGAGTTCATTATAGTCCAAAAAGGGTAGGTCCCATAACAATTCTGAAGAGTGAAATATACGATCGTGGGGAGGATAGGTCACGAGTCTTTAGTGAGCGACCACTTGCCTTATGCGTTTCTTTTGGTAGGAGTAGGAGTAAGAGGAGGAGTAAGAAGTAGGAGTTAAGGACAGTAGTTTTGTGTAGGAGATTTGAAAAGAGGAAGACGCTAGTCAGTTGACCACTAGAGTCCAGAAGGGATAGGCTCGTTTACTACTAGAATCCCACAGTGAAGAGAATTTAGCTAGTCTGCTCTTGTATCCACACAAAATTTAAAGACTTGATGTAAAACCTAAAGTTTTATACCAAAAATAAACATCATTAATTCAAGTTTGTGTTATCTTCTAATTATACCAAAACGAAGCAACACAACACTCTCATCACTTCACAATAAAAAAACCCACCAGTAAATATTCTTGTCACATTAACTTTACTAGTCAATGTCCTCTTAGATATAAAAATTGGTGTTATTCAAAATTTCCTCACGAGAGCCTACGAGAATTCATCTACTAGCGCGCTTTTCTTTAAAGAACTTCATAACTTGAAACAAATATTTGTCTAGAACAGATTTCCAAATTATTTTGTTGACGACCACATTAGACTTTCTCTTTCAAACTTGACCAATAACAACAGTAAACACATCGATAATAACGTTAATATTTTCTACAAAAACCAAATGCATAACAATTACAGCCAGAATAAATCTTCACTTAGAAACACCATCCAAAATATACAATTCCAGTTCATTCAAACAAAAAAATTAATCATCTTTTATAGAAAATTTAAAACAGCTAACATCATCATCAAAAATAACAATTCACCCGCAAGATTCAAAGTACAACGAGTCAATATTATTTTAAAATTTCCATATCCTTTGAAGAACTGGGTTCATGATCCACCTAATTTCGTAAATAATTATATCAGCCATACAACTACGAAACTAACACGAAGATTCACGCTGCATCTCTCTGAAAAGAGCTCAATCACATTTAAACACACACGGAGACCTAACAAACCCTATCCGTAACATATTTTTTGACAACACAAATATCATAGCATAATTCATATACAAAAAGGACTAAAAACAAGGGAGGCATTATTGATAAAAAACAGAAAAAAACATCACTCAGTAACATCAATTACGAACACGCTAACAACGTGCTCACCGTGTTCGGTGCATAACACATGCACACTACTCTATAAACATACATAAATACTACATACATTCTGTTACACGTAAAATAACATCCATCCTCAAATATGGCTAAAAGTATAGCCGAAAACATTCGAATAAAGAAAACATTCGGATAATCTTTATATAATTTATGTCCTCAAAAGAAAATTTTCACCTGAAAAATTTCATACAAAAATTAAAAATTAAACCTTTTTGTCATTTTTAATGAAACCTGCACACACACACACATGATAAATACGGAATTACAAGTAACTTTTCACTGTTAACAAATTTTGTAATCAAGTGTGAAATCTAATTTTGGCCAATAGAAAGAAGGAATTACTCTGTACTGAAGAAAAAAAAAACGAAGTCAAATTTTGCAATCAGGTGTTTACTATTTCCTAACCAATGAAAGAGAACGAGTTACAAACTTAAAAGAAGTTAACAAGCCTGTGTGAAAAAAAAATTATATTATTTATAGAGAGAGAAAGAAAGTGGAATCCGTCAGAGAGGAACATAGATCAGATACGATACCGTATCTAATTTGACAAAAGAAATTTCAAGCCGCTGAACCGAGCATAACGTCTCGTCGACACACGTTCGTTCTCCCTTTTCTTTCTTGCGTGCAATTCTCCTTTATCTCTTCTTCGTCCTCACCATTCTCGCTGTCAACAAAAAAAGACAACAACAACAAGACACCTCAACTGACTCCCAAAATTTAACGTCGATAAATACAATCTTCCTGTATTGCTTTTCCTTTTTTTCTCACTTTCTCGCCGCCCGCGAAAAGAAAAAAGAGACATACTGACATTATTACTATCCTGTTAATCTTTGTCTACGTAAACACATTTTGCTACAACTACGAACTCTGGATTTATTTAACTCCGTACTACACTTTCTCTTTGAAGATTTGCATATCTAATAATTTTACTTTCTACAAAATTGATGCCATTCTATTCTGTAAACAAATTTCTGCTTAAATGTACAAATGAAACGTTTTATTCTTTCTAACCTGTTGATGATGATAGTTATAACTTGTAGAGGTTCGGTTATATTTGGCACACGGCCAATTTCATAAGCCTAACCTAACCCCATATATATATATGTGTGTGTGTGTGTGTGTGTGTGTGTGTGTGTGTGTGTGTGTGTGTGTGTGTTATTTAAAATTAGTTTAACTTACATTGCGACACGGAAATTTCTGTTTCGAGATTTGAGCCATCGTATTTTTCAAGTAACTTTTTAATTTTTAATTTTTGTTTATTTATGTGTGTGTGTATTTGAAGTTTTTTCTTTGCATGATAATTTCTGTGTGTTAAAAGGTCAAGTGTTTCACAGTTTCTTCCCCTTATAGAGAAAAAATTGTACAAATATGTTACTTGTGATCACCATAAGCTTCTTCTTCTATGTGCCCTGTCCCTTCAGGACGTAGGCGATCATGGTTCTCCACGTCTCCCTATCCCTTATGGCTCTTAGTATGTTTGCTCCTGCTACTCCTGGCAACATCCGTTCCGTCAGCCACCTGATCAGGCCCTGCAAATATGTTATCCGCTACCTTCCTCTGTCTCTTTTTCCTTCTGTCTGGCCTGTCAGTATCAGGTTCTCCAAGCTCTCCTTTCTCATTGCATGTTCCAGGAACTTCAGTTGTCGCTTCCTGATGCTCAGTATTAATTTATTTTTTGTTGCCATTCTTTCCAACGCCTCATCTTTGCTTGCATGCTCAATCCACGATATCCGCAGCATCCTTCTGTAGAACCACATTTCCGCTGCTTCCAATTTTGTCCTCATTTTCGATGATATTGTCCAGCATTCACTGCCGTATTGAAGAACTGACATCACATAGCAATCCAGCACTCTTTTCTTTGTTTCTACTGAAATTTTCCTGTGTATTAGTACTTTACTCAGCTTCTGGAACGCGTCCTTTGCCATGCCAATTCGCCTTCGGATCTCTGTGTCGCACTTTCCATCTCCTGTTAGAACACTTCCTAGGTATTTAAATTTTTGTACTTGCTTTATTCTGGTATCCCCCCACCTGTATTTAGCATTTTGGGTTGCACCTTTTGCTGATGACCATGCATTCAGTTTATTTAAAGTTTATTTTTAGTCCTTTCTGTCACTCTCCAACGATATCTTCTGTAGGAGGTTTTGTAGTTTCCTTTCCGTGTCTGCAATCATCACTGTATAATCTGCATACCTTATGTTGTTCAATTTGTTGCCTCCAATAACAAATCTTGGCGTGTCATCTAGGGTCCTCAAAATATTATCGCTGCATAAGTTGAACAGATCCGGTGAAAAGACAGAAAAGATAAAAAATGGCCGAAAATATTTTTTTAATCTTAAATTCCAATTAATATCTCTGTTTGAAAAACTCCAGAGTATTTTGCTTACTGGAAATAGTAAACTTAATCATTTAGATTTCAATTAAAACTAAAATAAACATTTCAAGAAAGTTGATGTGTGCTTCTTATTTACTTGTGTCCCCCTCATTGAAATTAATATTTGCTGCGATTTTCTTTATCGTAGTTCTTTATCTCCTCCAGATGTTCCTGGAATAATCTTTGAGGAATTGATGAATTTTGCCACTTCTGTTGAATTTAGTTTCGACAATATGATGTATCGTCAGATTGAGGGTGCAGCATTGGGTTCGCCTTTGGAACCTGTTTTGGCGAATATATTTGTTAGGATTATGAGGAGAAATTATTTAATGATCTATTTTGTCTTTCCTTGTATCATCGCTATGTTGATAATACATATTGCTTATTTAATGATGAAACTGAGGCTGATCAATTTTCCTCCTCCCTTAATAATCTTCATCATTCTTTGAGGTCTACTGTTAAGAAAGAGGTTAACTCTAAACTTGCTTTCTTTGATCTGTGACACGATAACTAGGCGTATATTAAGGTGCTTTGCAAAATATGTATTTTATTATAATAGATTAAAACAGAAAATGGTTAAGAATAGAAAATAGTTTAAAAACATATTTAACAAAAGTGAAAAAAAAAGAGGAAAAATAGATAAATGGGCGCTTTTTCTTTTATGAGGAAAATTGTGGAAGAGACAAGGGTATCCGATTACTGTTTTAAATCCTACCACTCTCCGGTAAATATTTGACTCAGTGATTTAATGTGATAAAGAGATAAGTTCAGGAAATAGAGTTCGGGAGGTGGGTTTTCGAATGACCAGGTCAAAGGCTGTCTTTTACTGTATCTTGACCACACATTAAGAATTTTCCGGTGGAATCTTTATTCAGATTTTAAAAAAAGATAACTGAAATTTCAGACTTACAGTCGCCAATGTTTATCACCGGTGGTCTAAAGCATTTCCGGATTTCCGGATCAATTTTAAATAAATTCAGGTAATTTTTCCGAGTAGAGTAGAGTAGAGTAAGAGAGTCAGTTAAGTGAGTCAGTTAGTTGAGTGAAGTAGAACCTCCGTTCGTCTTGTTTCGGTCAGCTCGGATTTGTTGATCTCCATTAATTAGAGTTAGAGCTGTGTGTCACATTCGCCTGCCCCAACCGAAAAGGCTAACTCTAAACGAAATAAAGCATCCTTTCAACTCATCCAAGTTGTGGAAGTTCGTTCCTTATAGTTCAATCTTGCACCCCCAGCTGTTCGGCCGACATTTTCAACAAACTTCCGGCAAACATCACAGTGTGGAGAACGGCTGCCGGAGAAATTGTTCGGACCATCCGTTGGGGTGTTACAGATCTATTGGTGCATCGTACACCAACAACTTTTTGTGCTTTAGTGTATAAGAAAGTGCACTTTTTCGAGTTTATACACGTATTGGGACTATTCTTGCCATAAATAGTTAAAAATAAACATTATAAAAACTTTAGCGCACAGGACATTGATGATCTGTTCTGAAGAGTTGCTCGATTATGCGATTAGTTTTATAACGAGAACCTTAAGCGATAATGGGCATCCACCCACAGTTGTCAATTCAGTTATTCGTAACAAGATCGCTAACTTCAGAAAGATTAAACCAGTAGTTATAGCAAAATGCCCGGTGTATTTAAGACTTCTATGGATTGGAGAAAGCAAATTTCTAAGATGTGCAGAAGTGGTGTTTTTCTGCCGTGATGCATGTTGCGTTTGGTACTAGATCGGTTCAATCTTCTAGTCGCAAGGATGTTCTCTCCTCCTCTCATCAAATAAATTCTGTAGTCTATAAGTCTGGCTGTAGCTGCGATATCAGTTACATAGTGAGAATTACTCAGCGGCTTGATACTAGAATTAAACAGCATGTTCCACTGAAAATCAGGAACCATACCTGACAAGAGAATGAACTTATCCGCAACACTTATTGTTCCTCAATTTGTGAACATCTTATAAATAACAGAAAGTGTGCGATGGAATTTAGTGTTCATTAGTTCTCTAATAGCCACTTTCTCTTCATCAACTCCCTGCCTTCGGACAGAGAGGAACTCAGACGAGGATCCGCCGAAGGGTAGAGTCTCGTATGGGGTGAATAGTCAAGAGCCCAACCCAACCTTAAGCTGGATCTACGAGATATTTTTTGCTAAGCTTAAGGGCTTGGGATTCCCACTTTCTTGGTGGGAAGGTGGTAAATACCAATGTGGATTGGTTTTCTGTTTTAGCCAATTTACATTCACTTTTCCGTTTAAAAGTGCTGGAGTTTGTTTACATCAGATCTTACAAACCCTCGCTGTGTAAACAACGAGAGGGTTTGCTTGGCCTTGCTGTGGTCAGTTTCCAGCAGTTCGTTCCCTTTTCCTATCACTGAATAGTTCATTTATTGCACTTACTATATTCTAATGTAAGTTCTCCCAATTAAAAAAAACTATGATAACAAGAAACGAAACTGGTTGTTTTTTCTTTTAGATTTTATCCATCATTATGCCACGTACTATTAAAATTATTACTTCTGAAGCAATACTCAAGTTTTGTTCTGTTTACAGTCAGAATGAAGCAGCGCATAGTATCTCGTATGTTCGGTTCCAAAGACTACTGGAGGCTCTGTAAAAATGTACTAAAAAAATAGCAAACCCTCAATCCCCACTCTAATCAACGAATCTGAGGTCCTTACCTCTACAACAGACAAGGCTGAGTGCTTCGCTCGCAGATTCTCTACTAACTCGACACTTGACTCATCTGATGGTCTCTAACATAATTTCAAAGCTTGACCATCATAAAGCCAGCGGCGGGGACAGAATCCTAATCATTGTCCTGAAGAAGTGTTCTCCTGAACTCTCCTCTGTTCTCTCCAAACACTATAACTACTACCTCTCTGCTTCTTGCTTTCCTGTCTGCTGGAAGTCCTCCTCCATGGTTCCAATATATAAATACACTGGTGAACCCTCTGACCCCTCCAATTATCGCCCTATCAGGCTCCTACCGATTTTTTTTTAGCAAAGTTCGAACACATGATCAACGCGGAGATGGTTCAACATATCACAGCCCACAGATTCTTCTCTGACAAACAGTATAGTTTTCCCTTCCCAGGTCTACTGCTGATATGCTCACAACCATCTCTGAGTATATACACTAGACTCTCAACTGCCCTAGATATCTCCAAAGCTTTTGACAGAATCTGGCATGCTGGCCTTCTACGCAAGCTGCGAGTTATAAATGAACAATTGTTTGACCTTATCCAGTCATTCCTTTCAAATCGCTCAATGAAGGTAGTATTGAACGGATATACCTCCCAATACTATCATACGAATACGTGTGTCCCTCAAGGCTCTATTCTAGGTCCTATGCTTTTCCTTATCTACATTAATGATCTCCCAGATGTAATAAGATCTCAAGTAGGTATATACGCTGACGACACTACGGTTTACTCTCGCATCGATTAAAAATCTACCAAGGCTGACAAAGCAAACCTTGCTGCCGAGCTTGAAAAGACCTCCAATCCGTGGCGGACTTGGGTAAGAAATGGCTCGTGAATTTTAATGCTTCCAAAACGAAGCTGCTATCTGTTAACCATCGCAAACAACCGCTCCAACCCCCGATTAGCATGGATCAGGCTAGTCTCCCTGAAAGCAAAACACTGCGCTCCCTCGGGTTAACTCTCACAACAGACCTCAAGTGGAATGACTATATAGAATACATAGCTAAATCCGCTGCTAAGAAAGTCGGTTCTCTGTGTAGTGCCAGGAAGTTTTTCCCGTCTGAAACAATCCTGCACATATATAAATCAACCATCCGCCCATGCATTGAATACTGCTGCCATATCTGGTCGGGTGCTTCTGCTATCCACCTAGTTGTTTTTGACAAAATCCAACGGAAAATCTGTAATGTGATCAATCACGACTTGGCAGCCAGATACAGTCACTTTCTCACCGGTGCAATGAGGCTTCCCTGTTTCTCTTCTACAAATACTTTCACGGTTTCTGCTCCGATGAACTTAGCTCACTGGCACCCTCTATATATGAATTTATTAGCAACTAGGTCCCACCCTTTTACTGTGAAACCAATAAAATGTAAACGCAAATTCTACTCCAGCAGCTTCTTTTCTCGCAGTTCTCGCTTGTGGAATTCCCTTCCGTTTACTTGCTTCCCCGGCAGCTACAATCTCCAAGAATTGAAATGTAAAGTCAGTAGTCATCTCCTGCATCCCCTCTCTCTCTCTCTCTCTCTCTCTCTCTCTCTCTCTCTCATGCTCCTTGCTCCTTTCTTTGTTCAATCCACTCTCATTAGTATTCTCATCCTTCTCTTACCCACTTCCTGACACCCCCTATAACCTGTCACTCTTTCTCATAACTTTCCTCCTATGTAACCCCCTGCAACACAGTGGCAGTAAAATGCCTTGCTTGGAGCGATATGATTATAAAAAATATTTTTTTAAAATTCCTCTTTTTTTACTTTTTGTCTAAATTTCCTTTTTAAAATTTTTGCACTTTTTTTATCATTAGTTTACTTTTAGTTTCTTTTGGCCTTTTTACTACATTTTTTTTTTTTTGTATTCTTTTTTCTACAATTTTCTTTTTTAACGTTTTTTCTATATTTTCTATTTTTACCTTTATATGCTTTTTTTTGTTGTTCTTTTATCTTTACTTTTCATTTCTATTCTTTTTTTTATATATTATTTCTTTCTATATTTTTATGTACATTTTCATATTATTATTTTGCATTTTTTATTGCAAAGTAAAGAAAAAATCACAAAACATTCTATTTTAAAGTTTTTCTATATTTTCTATTTTAGGCTTTTCATCTTAGGTTTTTTAATCCTTTCTCTGTATTATTCCTTTTTAACTATATTTGAGCATACTTTCCACTTAATGCATTTTTTTAATACTTTTGCATTTTAGCTTTTATATTTATGTCAGTTGCGTGCCATACGTGATACACGCTTGGGCGATCATGTCTCAAAAGAGACATGACTGACTGGGAAGATTATCCCGCAGTAGGTTGCCATTGCTTTCTGCGGTAGATTGGTTAGCAGCCAAGACTAAAGAACCCAATCTGTCCTATTATTTAATCCATAGCTGGAAGGAAGAGTCGGATTAATACTTTTCCCATGGGTA
This sequence comes from Ascarosepion bandense, assembly GCA_037127315.1. Classification (NCBI taxonomy): domain Eukaryota; kingdom Metazoa; phylum Mollusca; class Cephalopoda; order Sepiida; family Sepiidae; genus Ascarosepion; species Ascarosepion bandense. Next base: position 6,675,801 of record JBBBDQ010000809.1, read on the forward strand.
TTTGTGCGTAAGTGAATGCAACGAATTCAATTGGAATTCGAACTCGGCTTCCCGATTTGTCGTTCCGAGTCGATATCCAATGCACCACAGCACACATCCTTCTTTATACTATACTCATTCAAATTGTATAAATTTGGCTGTAATTTATTTCTAGCTATGTGTAAATTGCGTTTTAGTACATTTATGCATTTTCTTTTTAGACTTTTTGTGTACTTTCATTTTTAGACATTTTCTATATTTTTCCTTTTTAGAATTTTTATAATTATTTTTTTTACTCCTTTCTATAATTTTGCTATGTCTATTTCTTTCTATACTGTTCGATTTTAGTCTTTCTTTAAATGGTGTTGCATAAAAAAAAAGTCTAAAATTAAATGTTTAGAAAAATTTAGAATATTTTCTATATTTTCCTTTTTTTTTATATTTCTCCTTTTCATCCATTTTTCTATATTTTTCATTTTTAGGCATTTTCTATAATCATCTTTTTTAGAATTTTTTCTACATTTCCTTTTTAGCTTTTTTACTATACTTTTCTTTTTTATCTTTTTACTATACAGAGAGTGATGTGTACATCTTCGCTATTAGTTATTTTCAATTTCACGCCTGCGCGTTGACTGTTTTTGATTTTGTCAACTGCACAAAATAGTAGGGTCAGTTTGACACTATCTGCAAAAGAGCACAATAACATAATTCATTCCGCCCGAAATTTGGAAATGGCATGCTGTACTGCTTGGCATTCGCGCCGGAAGCTCCTGTAGCAGAAACATATTTCCTCACACAATAAATGTACTAAAACGCAATTTACACATAGCTAGAAATAACAAATTACAGCCAAATTTATACAATTATTATTATTAGTAAACATATATCCCACTACACACCAATTTTCGTTTAGCTAAGTTACACACACGTTGCCATCTACTCAAAACAAGGTTTAAATCAAGCAACAACATAGAAGAGTGCTGGCCATTATTGTCACATATGTCAATAATTACGTCCGTGCGTTTCCCTTATAGGATATAAGAGAAGCGGGATGGAGAAAGACAGAGACTTGACACACGCGTTAACCTCCAGATGTAACCAGAGAGAATGATTTTTACCTACAGTTAACCAATCTTTGGTCATTTCACTGTCTGTGTCTTCAACTAACTTCCACCTGGGATCACTCATATACGAACATTTCAGATTGTTTGTCTGTTATTTTGAGGACAGTGCAGAGGATTTGAAAAGAGTTCAATGAGTCTAATAGTAATTACGAAAATATGACAGCTAGAAAACTTATTCTGATCATTCTGATAAGAAATAAATTCCGAATTTGTAGGGGGAGGGTCTCAGAGTCAACACAGAGGCCTATATCAAGTGTCTTGGGTGGGTAGTGCTGCCCTGGATCAAGAGGATGGCTTCTGGAAGACACTATGTCTGGAAACAGGTCTATGAACCATGTCACACAAGCAAGAAAACACTGTCATTGCTGTCAGACAATTTCAGTGACTGAACCACCACTGAACACATCACTCAATACATCCAAGGCCTAACTTATAAAACAACAAAATTCGACTTTATTCATCAACATAGTCTCCTTCTAGGGTGATACACTGGTTCCAACGTTCCTCTAACAATTCGATGCCTTCTAATAGAACGATTTGTCTTTGGCCTCAAAATACGACGCAGTTTCTGATATCACTTCTTCACTTAAGCCAAATCTAATTCCCTGGAGCATTCTTTTGAGGTCTGCAAATAGACAGCAGTCGCTGTAGGGCAGATCTGGAGAACAGGGTGGATGAGGAAGCAATTCAAAATTAAATTCAAGTAGTTTTGCCATCGTTGTGATCGACTTGTGACACAGTGCGTTGTCTTGGTGAAAGATCACTTTTTTCTTCATTTGTGGACATTTGGGGGGGGTGATTTCTTTCTTCAAACACACCAATAATAGGTACTATCGATGGTTCTTCCTTTCTCAAGGTAATCGATAAGCAAAATACCTTGCGCATCCTAAAATACGGATACTAAACCCTTGCCTGCTGATCTTTTCGTTTTTGGTTGCTTTTGACGGCTTTCACCTGCTGCTGTCTACTCATCTGACTGCCGATTTGGCCCCGAAGTGAAGTGGTGGATCCATGTTACATCCATTGTCACATATTTACGCAAAAACTTCTTGTTGTACTGAAACAGTTGCAAACAAGGTTCTGAATCTTCGACGCGTTGTTGTCTTTGACTGACTGTAAGCAAATGCGGCACCCACTTTGAACAGTTTTCTCATTGACAAATGTTCATGCAAAATGGTGAATACACTGCCTTCTGCTATGTTCAACTTCTTTGCTATCTCACACAACTTCAATTTACGATCGGCCAAAACGAGTTTGTGGATATTTTTAGTGTTTTCTGGGACAACTGCCGATTTGGGGCGACCTGAGCGTTCAGCAACATTTGTGTCTGTGTGACCGTGTTTAAAATCAGCATACCACCTCTTAACCGTTGCTTCCGATGGAGCAGAGTCAGAATAACACTTATCACTTATTGCTTGAACAGTATTTTTCCCATTAAAAAGCAATGCTTTATCAATATACGAAATTCAAATTTTTCCATTGTTGTGAAAATTTTCAACAGTAGCTTTACTTAATTTGTAAACTAATAATCCGATTTGACCCAAATTTTGTCACGTGCCATTTGAAGGTTAGTAATTCATAAAAATCATACGGATTTTATTAGCTGCGCCGTCTATATGTCAGGCTCTGGACTTATTGAGTGATGTGTTACATCTGGCCACCTAACTCCTCAGACTGTACCCACCTTTATTATGTGCGCGTTGAAGTTGAGCGAGTAACGCCTAACACCAAATATGAATTGAAGGTGAGAATTATGACTACGTTCACTAACAAAAAAACACCAAGAGTTGCATGAGATTCTGAAGCCAATGACGATTTTATTGAAAAGATTTACTTTTTAGTATTTTAAGATATTTTTTAATAACTTTGGTAAATATATCTATTAAAATGAAATGTCAGTGTGCTTATTTTTCATAATATAAACGATAATTTATCTATCGCACTTTGTAATTGCTTTTTAGGCTTTCTGTATAGCCTCTTTTTTCTCTATGCTTTCCTTTTTGGGGGGGGGGCGTTTTTCTATACTTTTCGTTTCTAGCCTTTTTTCGATGTTTTCCTTTTTAGGTTTTATATATACATTTCTTTTTTTCATTTTTCTTGTACTTTAAAACAATTATCTTTTTTGTCCTTTTTTCTATATTTACATTTTATTCTTTTTCCACATTTTTTTAGGCTTTTTCTATAATTTCCTTTATTGGCCTTTTTATTATTATCTATAATTTTCTTTTTTTTTTCTTCTTTTTCTACATTTTCATTTTTATGTTTTTCCCTATACTTTTCCTTTTATATATTCTTTTTTCTCTTTACCATAATTTTCTTTTTATACTTTTCACCAGTTTTTGATATTATCCGTTTTAGACTTTTTCCATACTTTTCACTTTAAATCATTTTTCTGTACTTTTCCTTTTTATCTTTTTTCTCCTACTTTACTTTTTTAAGCATTTTTCAATGCTGTTCCTTTTTAGACTTTTTTTTTTTACATTTTTGTTTATTCTTTTTCTATACATTAATTTTTTGGCTTTTTCCTATACTTTTCTTTTTTTTTTTTAGCCCTTTTACTATAGTTCTCGATTTTAGGTACTTTCTATACATTATTTTTTACCCTTTATTTTGTTATAGACACACTTTTTTAGCTTTTCTGTACATTATATTTTAGTATTTTTTCTATATTTTTCATTCTTTCCTTTTTTATCTAAACTTTTTCTTTTCATACTATCCGTTTTAGACTTTTTTCTATAATTTTTTTCTGTACTTTCATACTGTCGTCTCCCACCGCCTGTCGTCCAAAATACCTAATCTCTACGGCTTGACTGATGAGTTGATCACTTCGATCCGAATTCTTCCTTATCCCACATTGTATTTTGTTTGATCATAAAGCGGGTAAAGTCAAATAGTCTTCGAAAATCGTTGTACTAGATCAGTCTGGGTAGAGAAAAAGACGCAAGATAAAAAAAACTATCTTAATAAAATTAAAAGCTGTTCTTTCGGTACAGCAGGTGGTTTGAAATTACTACCTTCTCATGCATACAACTATTTCGTATATATGGGCAAAAGAATCTCTTTGTTGCCTGTCCACCGCTGATTAATTACACTTTCAAGGAGGATTCCCTTTCCCTATGAGTAGTGGTTATAGGTATGGAGCCGCCCTAAAAACTTTTTCCTTCTCCCATTGACTTCTCATACTATCGCCTCTCAAGGGGCATAGGTAGTCTTTCTACCTTCTTCAGCATTTTACCTACACCTGCCACCATTGGCTACTCCTCAACCAATGTGATTCTCGACCGGTTGGCATGGCCCACCACAGTCATTAATTGAAATTTATTATTCCAAACATTTTCTTGTCAACGCGGAAATTTCCCTTCTTGTTTTGTTTTCATTCATGACGATGACCAAATGGCCTTCACTGACATCTATTTCTTTCCAATTTATCCACCTAATAAACTTTATCGTGAAATGTAGATTTTATCATTTACCAGCTGACCGTTTAAATTTCTCTATTCTTGTCAGAGTTGGTGATTTCTTTACTAACAAAGAAAACTTATTTCCCAAACTCTGTTTACAGTACACCCTGTGCATCCAATTTCAAATTGGCTTAATGTTTATCATGGATCCTACAAACTGATTCAATGACTTATCTCGAATCTTGATTTTCCTAATTTCTTCCAGAAATTTATCGTTATCAATGTCATGCCACTTCCCATATCTAATTGCATATTCAATAAAACATTGATTCAGGTGTTTAACAACCCCTTTTTTTCATTATTTTTTTTTTAATTAAAAGACATACATACTTATTTCCACTTAATTTTGTTAGACAATGTCTATTTTTCTTTTAGGATTTAGAAATATCTTAAAAATGATTCATTTTGAAACACATTTCACATGCTAGAAATTTTTGTTTTTTTCTTTGATTTTGATACCAGTTCCATAATTTTTTCTTCTATTAAAATTTCCAACTAATTCTTGCTGCTGAACAAATTCAACACACTGCTCTAATGTAAACTTTTCCAGTCATTAGTCATTTGCTGACACCAATTTCATTTGGATCATATATTCTTCTATTAATTTTCTGATCCCAGTTTCCCAAATTCACAATATTTAGAAGTGCTTTAAACAAAGAACATATTTGATAACTGGTTCATTTTTGAGAAATATTCATATACTTATTTCTCTGCATTCACTAGTTTTATCTTGAGTGTTGTGTTTTCCCTTATTAGTTAACTTATATTGTCAGATGTTATTTCCTTCAACTGTCTTAGGTATGAAATTGCTGATAATTTTATAATGGCCTCACACCAGCAGTTACCAAAAGGAACTTGTTATTTGGTTATCTCCTGATTTTGAATGCTTTAGCTTTTTCTGTTTGTTAGATCTTGATGACACCATTGTTGTGTATTTACCTACTTGCAAAAAATAGTAAGCACTCCAATTGCATCATGGGTAATAGATGCAGCTATTTATAGGCTTCATGACTTCATATGTCACCTCAGTATATGATTTCATATAACAAAAATGTAAGACATTCATGCAATAACAAAACTTTGTGAAAATTCTGGATATTGTTTGTTGACACAAAAAGAAATGAAATTAGTTAAATTTTTAACCCTAATTTTGCCAGAGTTTTATAAAAATAGCTGACAGTACATTGAGAATTTTGGAGAACATTGAAAATTTTAATTGAATCTGGAAAATATGACTAAAATGAAACGTGAAACTCCATCTGTGGTCATATTTAACATTTAAGTTAACTTAAGAAATAACCAAAAGATGGCAATATATCTTTTCTTGTTTTATCTTGCAGAAGTACAAGTTCCACAATTTCTTTTGATGTATGTGTATATATATATATTCAAATAAAATAATAATTTACAATAGAATTGCTCAACAATGATTAATCTGAAAATAATTAGCATTTTTCAGAACAAAATATCATTTATATTTTCACAACTTCACCCAAAAAATACTTTGTGGAAAAAAAAAAAAGTTACAATTACTATAACTACAGCATCAATTTTAATACAAAATTATTAGTTTTTAAAAGCCTGAGTGTAAAGTTTAGAAGTTTTCTCTTTGCAAATCTTGCCATTAAATTTATTTAAATGAGTTTTATGTTGCTGCACATGCACTCAGTAGCAATAAAAATAGATTTACTGCAAATTTTACATTTACATCAGTTTACTATTCAAATTTAACAAAAGATGTCTGTCTTTACCCTATTTTACACCACTGACTTCTTTGTATTGCTATATAAAATTTGAGACAAAAGCATTTGCAAAAATAAATCTCCCTTTAGCAAAATCTGTGCATTACCAAATTTAATCAATGAAACAATCCTGCACATATACAAATCTACCATCCGCCCATGCATTAAATACTGCTGCCATATCTGGTTGGATGATCTTGCTATCTACCTAAATGTCCTTGACAAAATCCAACGGAGAATCTGTAATGTGATAGATCCCAACTTGGCAGCCCAGATACAGTCACTTTCTCACCGGCGCGATGTAGCTTCCCTGTGTCTCTTCTGCAAATACTTTCACGGCTTCTGCTCCAATGAACTTAGCTCACTGGTGCCCCCTATATATAAATTTACTCAAGCCACAAGATTAGCAACTAGGTCTCACCCTTTTACTGTGAAACCATTAAATTGTAAACGCAAGTTCTACTCCAGCAGCTTCTTTTCTTGCACTTCCCACCTGTGGAATTCCCTTCCATTTACTTGCTTTCCCGACAACTATAATCTCCAAGAATTTAAATGTAAAGTCAATAGTCATCTCCTATTTCACTAACCTGCATCCTCTCTCTCTCTCATGCTCCTTTCTCCATCCACTCCACTTTCATCAGTATTCTTATCCTTCTCTTACCCACTTCCTGACACCCTCTATAACCTATCACTTTCTCATAACTTTCCTCCTATGTAGCCCCCTGCAAAATAGTGACAGTAAAATGCCTTGCTTGGGGCAATGTGATTATAAAAAAGAAAAAAAAAAAAAAAGAAAAAAGTCATGTTTGTTCTACAGCATAAACAACTTCCCTGTGAGATTCACTTTTCATCTTATGCAAGTCTTTAATGGTTTATCTTTATCCCTTAACATAATTAAAAATAAATATATGTTTATAAAAGTTAGAGTAACAGCTTAACAGAATATTAAAAATAAATAAATACCTTAATAAAATTGATCTGTAAGCCAGACTAAATATTACTGCTCCTGGCTAGGTTAAACTAAGGACAGAAGTAATATTTAGTTGCATATTGTTAGTAAATACTTAGTATTCTGTCAGAGAAATTCTTTAAATTGAAAATTCTATACCATCATCTAGGAATTTTCCTTAATGTTTTTGCAGTGACTACCAGTAGTTAAAACTCATGTTAAACAGTTGTATTATTATTGCAAGTAGTCTTAAATTATTTTTTCTACTTTCTGAGCTGCATATCAAATTAACTATCAGTCACAAATTGATAACAAAAGAAAAAAAATTCAGATATTTATTATGCAATCATTACAAGTATTTTTCTTCTTAGCATCAACCAACCCAGTAATGGCCAATATATTCTTTGAATTAACATGCAAATAAACATGAATTGCATGAATATCATCACCCAAATTTCCATTGGAAATAGAAACAAACATTCATCTAATAAAACAATTAAATCTGCTAAATCAGATTTTCAGCAACAACAGGATCTTCCAAGAATTAAATAATACAATTCATTACAATACAGGACTTATCCTAGTTGAAATTTTCATAATTAAAAATGGTTTTGTTTTCAGTGTCTTATTGATCCAATTTGGTTGATCACTTAAAAATTGATTTCTCCAATTGATTCTCTTTGCATATTTTTCAATCCAAAATATTACTGATGAAGAAATTCTGCAAATTTTAAAGTCCAAGTGCCTGTTTAATAAAAAAAAAAATTAATTACATTAAAATTGGATTTTTCTGTTTACATAGATTTTAAAAGCTACAAAATAACAGCTAATAGCTTATTTTTCTTATATATATTTGAAGATGGATGGATGATAAATACTGAAAGCTCAAGGTGTACAAATATTAAAACTGAAAAAAAAAATAAAATAAAAAAAAAATGTCATGCAACAAATATAATGAAAAAAGCCACTAAAAACAGGATAGACTTATATTTGCATCTTAGAGAAGAATTATTTGAAATCTGTATGTAGTTTTTATAGATAACATACATCTACACAAATATACAAACTTGATCATGTGTCAATATTCATAGGAAAAGAAAAATCTTACTTAAAGTGATTATATGTTAACAAGAATAAGTTTTATTCTTATGCTTCAATTTACCACTCTTCTTAACTGTGTAATTGGTATATAGATCTTAAAAAGCAATATTCAAATGTAACTCCATACAGTGCATAGCATGTGAACATTGGGTACACAAAGCCTACACTGACCGGAAGGGTCGACTCGTAGACGATCCCAGCTTCAAATGCAGATGCTGTATGGGTTTGATCCCTGCAGAAACTGCTTCTGCTCTTACCCACTTGGAGTTAGATGGAGAACAACTGGAGGTTGTCACCTGGTTCTGCTACCTGGGTGATGCCACTGGAGAGAGAGGGGGCTGCTATGACGCCACAACTGCCAGGTTAAGATCGGCATGGAAAAGTTTAGAGAGCTCCTCCCCATCCTTACATGTCATGGCATTTCTCTGCACAACAGGGGCCATGTTTACATTTTGTGTGTGAGGTGCATCCTTCTCCACGCTAGTGAGACATCGCCTGTTACGGCTGAGGATATAGCCAGATTAGCCTGTAGTGATCACGCCATGATCCACTGGATCTGTGCCTCAAAACTGACAGGGACCCCTTACATTCATTGAGGTCTAGACTGGGTCTGGCTAGTGTGGAGGAGGTTCTTCGGTGGAACAGACTGCGCTGGTATGGCCACCTTCAGCACATGGACCAAGATGTGTGGCCTAGAAAAGTTGACAGCATTGTAATCCCGGGCTCCTACCCTAGAGGTTGCCCATGGAAAAGATGGACCAACTGTATCAATGAGGATCTGAAAAGCACCAGCCTCAAGCCTGAGCAAGTAATGGATCGGGGTTGGTGGCGAATGAACATCAGACCTGGACGGCATGGCAGAACTTCCAACCCTCGGACACGGGGAAGACATGGAAGAAAAACCAACCAGTAGTAGTAAACTGAATTCTACAAACTATTTTTTAATTAAAAAAAAAAAAAAAAAAAAAAACAACTTACTTTTCGAGCAAACTGAGGTAAAACAAAAGCCGCTTTGTGGATGGGTGTGTTATAATATTTCAGATCCATGGAATCAATTTCATTATCTGACCAAGTCCTTACAGGTTCAGAGAAATTCTTTTCCTAAAAATAAATTTTAAACTAAAATAAATATTTTGCACAAATTTAAATCAAAACAAAATTTTTAAAAATGAAAAATAATCTCCTGAAAATATAAATCTATTTAAAAAGAATTTATTTTTTTTAAATCAAGTTAAATAAAATACAGTATTCTGATTCAGATGAAATGCCTCAATTAGTAAAATGCAGAATTGAAGTTGACTAATTTTTTATATTTTTAAAAATAAGTTAACTCATGCTTTCTGAAAATTTAATTACAGGATCACATATTGTATATTACGTGAGAAGATAGAATATTTACTTACAGTATTACTGCATAAAATAAATCCAATTTGTCCACCTGCATATGTTGGTATGGTGGTATATGCATAAGAAACACATGGAAATACTGTCTGACAAGTTTTCAGAACACGTTGGATTAAATCTTTGTCTAACCAGAGACATTCACCTAAAATAAAAATTCATAAAAAGATTTTGTAGACACAAAAATTACTGACTGAATAAAAACAAACAATTGAAAATTAATGATTATTTCTGTCAGAAATTCCTTTTTTCCCCATATAAATAAAGCAAGATAACAATAGAATAATAAAAAAAAATAAAAGACAGCTCCAGTCAAGTTCCCAAGTATAAGAGATGCAGTCAAATCTTGCTTAAGTTATTATTTATTCCTGATGAAAGAGAGAACTGCAAAAAAATAAAATAAAATGAAAGACTAGCAAAAAATTAAAGATATAGTTATTTATGATTCCAAACACTACCTCTTATTTATGGTCCTCTTAAAGTATTAAAAATTTTAAATGTATCAAAAGATGAAAATAAATAAGTAAATAAAGAGTGGAGCTAATAATGGTAACTTTGCACTTGAAATTTAAAAACTATTATTATAATAATACCACCAGTATAAAAGACACCCAAAATAAGATGGGTAAAAAAAAAAAAAAAAAAAGTGTTATTTGGTTCCTACATAGTGGATGCAGATTAAAGTATATTCCACTCCTAACATTACATTTAAATTTCTTTAAAACATGTTAATTTTATCTTACATGTAAATTTGACACTTTACAATTTCTAATAATTATATTTTATAATTGTTACCAAATTAGCATAGGTTAATTAAATAATACAGCGATGATCACCTTTCAAGCATTTCAGGTGTTATATTTGAAAGCACTTCCTAGATTCCAATATTGTAGCCTTGCATTTACATCATTTATATGAGAAAAAAACTTATGCCAATATACTTTATTTCAACTGTTCAGTTTTTGATCTAGAAAACATTACAATGACTGTTTGCCTAAAATTGACAAGAGTATTGTTATATTTATTGTTCACAAAGAGCTAAGAAAAATTCAAAATTTACACTTATTATAAGGCTTTCAATGGCTTTGCCCAATTCTCTAAGTACACTAGAGTGACATTATCTTAAACAAGTCCTCAAGACAGTTAATGAAATATTGTTAAAAAAAAATATTATTTCATAAAATACTGTTTAAAATATATGTTGTATCTAGTCAGATATGGATAAACAGTAAAAATAACATTTAAAGAAAAGTATGTTGAATAAAATCCATTAAATTTCATAATATTTTACAATATATCTCTATATATGTTTAGCTTAGGTTAGCTTAGCTTAGCTTTGACACAAAGACAAATATGGAATACCCATTAAGAATCAAAGTTATTACTTAGTTCAAACTTGTGTATTATCCTACAGTAGTGCACCAAACAAAATATACATAAAATATGTGAATAAATACAAACCTTGATTGCACATAATACCTCCAGGTTTCAAGGCTCTCATTATATGTTGATAAAATGTTATCCCAAAAAGACCTTCAGCTGGTCCTGTAAAGAGAAGTTATATTTTTAATACTTGAAAAAAAAAAAGAAAAAAGGTTGGAAGGGTGGGTATGGATAAAAATAAATTTTGTGAATTTTGAGCCAAAGTATCAAAGAATCATCATTACATTTTTTAATAGGTGCCACTGTTTTATTGTTACTTTTTTTTATCATGTTCTAATTGGATACATTTTCTAATCATTAAAACAACTTGAAATAAAAATTAGTTTCCAATAAAACTTGGCCAGTGAAGCTTCCTGGTTGGGCAGGTTTCAAATCTGTATTCATATTGCCACTTTTTCCTCTACCAGAGCTTTATTCACATGTATGCATTTCTGCATATTTTAAAAGAACAGATACAAAATGCCTGTTAAGCATTTGAGGGAGCCTTACCTCATGTCAATATAAATTATTTAATATCAAATAGAAATGTGTAAAGTAAAGTAACTTGCCAAAACTGTCTTGTATTCATTTAGTTGACAGAAAATTGAGAAATAGCCAGTATACTATTTATATTGATAAGAGTCCAAAGTTTGAAATGAATATGTGATCACATGCTATAAAAAGAGAATTTCAATTTTACTATTAAATGAGTCTGTTATATGACACGGAAGAAGAAAAGGAGAATAATAGTGAATGGTAATCATAAAATATCATGCAGCCAATCAAGTAAATTTACAAAAACAACTGTTTTTCTTTAAAATCATTTTGTGTACTAATTAACTGGTAAAAAAGATTAAAAATCCAGTAAAAATATATATATATATATATATATATATATATATATATAGATATATATATATATATACAAAACAGGTGAACAAAATTATATTCACATGAGTTGAACATTTAAGGATAATTACATCAATTAATGTGATTTGTGAACAATTCTGTTACTGGTCTTATTTGCTGAATTTTTCACAAAATTTTGTTAAGTGGACCAAACAAAACTAATAGACATTCCCTCGCTTTCAGATATATATAGTTTTAAGGTGTGCTAAATTTATAGGGTAAAGTCCTCAATATCAGAGCTAGAGCATATGTAAACATAAAAGTGAACATTGAAGTCAACACTCAGGCAACAGACTGTTTCATACTAGGCGCACCAGGCTTGATGATTGTGCCTAGCATGAAAGTCTATCACATCTGAGTGTTGACTTCAATGTTTAGTGTGTGATACAAATCTTGAGTTTGTAGAATTATAATAATTTGCACAACAAGTCAATAATTTTAGTGATTAATTTCAAGTGAGCATTTACTTTGAAATTATATGTTAAAAAACATGGTTGGAGTGTTGCTGTAAGTTTATGTATTATTGTTAATTATAGATTACTAAGCAGGAAAACTTCACTTATTGCCATTTTTTTGGTTGAAATTTTACTGTTTTCATTTTTTTTTTTTTTGTTTTTTTTTTGTTTACCTCAATTTAACATTTAGGATTTGCAATGTGATGCCAGTGAATATCAGCACAGAATGGGAAATCAGAAAGCCAAGTTCAAAATCTAGTTGAATTCGTTGCATTCACTTATGTGCAAATACCCTTGGAAAAGGTATTAATCCATTTCTTCCCTCTAGTTATGATAACAGGACAGATTCGGTTCTGTAACCTTGGTTGGCAACAAGTCTACTGCAGAAATTAATGGCAACCTACTGCGGGGAAAAAACTTCTGCCTAGTCAGTCACATCTCTTTTGCGATATAATCACCCAAGTGCGTATCACATATGGCACTTAACCAACTGATAATTTAAAATGCATAAACATTTAAAATTCAAATATCTATAAATCATCCCAAAAGATTATATATAATTTCTAACCATTTATAAAAACCTGCAAAATATTGTCAGTAATGGTAGAAACATTTTTTTTTAATCTAGTTGTCTCTTACCTCTTTGTTTGCTTCAAATGGTTTCATATAGAGAAGATCATAAATTTAGTATGTACAATTACTGGAGTCAGGGTAAAGTTTTAACATAAAAATATTTTCCTCATGGAAGAAGAGTATTTACTTATTTTCTGTTATGCAGAATTATATTTGGCAGTGACAATTTATAACCATTTATAACTATCCAGATTAAGAGAAATTATTTTTTAATATATTGTTTTTGTTTATATACAAAAACCGGTTATAGAATTGACAACAAAGGATATAGTAGAAAATTTATATATATATATATATATATATATATATATATATATATATATAAACAATAAATATATATATATATAAATAATAGACCTACATCTTATAGAAACATATATATATATATATATATATATATATATGTTTCTATAAGATGTAGGTCTATTATTTAGGATTATATAAATCAAACAATTCTAAATAACAGAATCTACCCAACTCATCATTAAAGAATCATTATAATCAGTTGTTTTGAAATGTGTTAATTCTGTATTCTATGCCATTGCAAGTCATCACAATTGTTTTCTTGTTACTATTAAACTCTGGTAACATAATATAATATAAATGAATGTATGAACAAGCAACTCTCTCCATAATCATTTACTCAGGCAATATGCAATTAAAATAAATAAATATTGTTAATCATTTTACAAGTGGCTACTGCTAATAGAATAAAAAACAAAATACCATTTTCTACAGTTCTATAATCTTTATTAAAATCATTTTTAGGTTTTGTTTTATTCTTTTGCTATTCCTAATGAATTAACTACATGTTTGCTCTCCCAAAGAAGCCATATTAATATTTATAAGCTAGAATTAATGCAAAAGTTGACTCAATAGATCATTATCTCGCTTATTAATTTTAATATCTAAACAGCAGATTGAAACTTAAACTTTTTGGAGAGTTGACCTTATCCTTTGTGATTTTTTGTGTAAAAACCAGTAATATAAAAAAAAAATTTCATTAAGCTGAAATTTTAATTCTTAAAATTTATAGAAAATATAATAGCAGACAAGTTGCATGTAAATATACAAAGGAACTAGTAGAACCCTATCAACTATTAATTAGAACATTATGCCCCACCACAAAAAAAAAAAAAAATTGATGAATGTAATTCCTATCTCAAATGAGTAACAAATATCTGCAATTTGCAACCCAGTAAATACTGAAATTATCCATTTATGAGTTTCAAAATTCATATTTTCAATAATTTAGAAAGATTAATATTAGTTCATTCTTCCTAGTAAAAAGGTTACTACTGTCATTTTTAGATTATATAATTAATTGTGAAAAGTTATTTAAGTTAGTTTATATACAAAGAATGTAAATTTGAGGGAAGATTTTAGATATTTACCAACTGGGTCTGGTGAATCTGTAATGATGACATCAAATTCCCCATGAGATTTAGCCAAATAATCCACTCCATCAGCAATGCATAATTCCAGTTTGGGGTGCGATAAACCAATAGCCATATCTGGTAGATATTTCTTACTTATTTCTACTACATCCTTTAAAAAAAAAAAAAAAAAAAAAAAAAAGTTAATTTTTAAGCTTATTTTAAAAAACTCATTTGACAAGGAGCAGCACAAGACAATAAAATGGTTGATAGATCAGTGTGTGTGTGTGTGTATATATATATATATATTTATATATATAGAATAAAAAGTGTGAGAGGCAGTGAATGTTTTCTTTAAAGTGTTTATTTATTGTTGTTGTTATTATACATGCTATGATACATTAAGTGTCCATAATGGTATTTGTGATGCTACATGTGTTTTGAGTCTAAAATTCACTCTCTTTAGGTGAATAAATTTGTGGCTTTACATTTCGAGTTCCTTTTGTTTCTGATCGACAAGTTGTTGTCTTATAAATAAGTAGAAAAAAATAAGAAAATAAATAAAATCAGTAAAATAAAATAAAGATAAAATAAATCAAATGTTGGCACGTTGAATGGTCTGTGTTTTTTTTTTTCACATCAGCACGTGTATAAATGGATAAACATAAATAAACAGATAAATGAATCAAGTGCTTACCCCATTTTGAAATGATATTGGCCTGAGGTTACCTTTTTAGTATGTTAAAATTATCTTCTAGTCACCTTTGTTTATCTATAATCCTTTTCATCGGTCAGTTTTTATTGCTTTAATGGTGTTTTAAATTTGGTGTTTGTATGTGTGTGTTTTAATTTCGTCTGTTTTAGAAATGTTTTTTTATGGGTCATCTGGTTCTTTTTTATTGTTTGTGGTTATCTTTTGAATTTGGTGTGTGTATGTATGTGGGTGTGTGTATGTGTGTGCATCTGTATGTTTTACCGTGTGTGTGTGTGTTTTTCATGTTGTTTTGTTGAACAAAGGCTTGTATTTTTTATGAATTTTTTTTCCTGCATTATTAATATTTCATAATCTGTGTTTTGATATACAGGTATAACTTTGAATTTGCCATAACTACATATATATATATATATATATATATATATATATCATGCTCAAATTATGTGATCAGAAGGTCAAGTATAAAATATTAATAATAGGGCAACAATCAGAAAATGCAATATTTAAGGTTGCAAATGACAAGAGGTGATGTGGAAAGAGGTTCAATTTAGGAAAAAAAGAAAAAAGTTATTCAAACTAACATCACCTTGATACATAAAAACAGTAATTGATATGACAATTGTAATAATAAAGACTAAAAAAATCACTTTGAAAAACATTTGAAGAAAAATTATGTGTTTTGTCATAATTCCTACTAATATATCAATTTCTAAAATTAAATCAAACTGATAATTATAAAGTTATATTTATTTGAAAAATAATAATAAATTTAAGTTTCTCAACAATTTTTAAACTGCATTATAAAATTTTTTTTTTAATTAAACTTACCTCATCAATTTCACACAAAACAACCCGCTTTACAGACGGATGTTTTACTACCTCCCTAACTACGCCACCATCACCTCCACCAATAATGAGGACCTAAAAATAAACCAATAAAATAATTACAATTACAACATTTTTTTTTTAAATTTAAAAGTGTGCTTAAACGCTGGTCAAAATAAAGTTATTTCCTATCTATAGAATTTATGTTAGTATTCCATAATTTCATAAATAACTAAGTATCATTATATTAGTATAGTCATTGATATTCTACTATATCAGATAGAAAAATACAGGCTGATTAAAGCAAACTACTATAATTAGCAATAGAATGAAATCATATTCCTTGCACAAACTTTTCAGAGCTAAAAGTGAATCAATTTATACTGAAACTGATGACCCAATTTGCATGGTTCTTAAAGTTAGTATAACAGCATTTGTACACTAACAATGTGCAACAATGAACCATTTTTGATGGGACAAAGTAAACCCACACAGAAACTAGATCATTATAATAATAATAATAATAATAAAATACATCAATTTTGAATCTTTCAACTCATGGCACACTAAGTGTTCAAACACCATTGTTTTAAAAAAGTGTTTAAAAACTTAAAGAATTTGATCTCTACCCTATTTCTATATTAAAAATATTTCGATAAATTGCAGGTTTCAAATCATCTTTTTTTAATTCATGCATCACACTTGAAAGAGACGAGAAGGAAAACTAAAAACTTTTTAAATTAAAAATAAAGTTTTACTTCAGTAATTGTATGAAAACTGAAAGTAACTCTTATCCAAAAAAAATTAAATACATTAACACTATGTATTTTCTGGGCTTATTAATTAGCTTTGCTTTTTTTGGGGTTTTTTTTGTTTTTATTTTTTTTTTTACCAGAAGCAGACATTAGGTTGGGCAAAGGTTTTCAGGCTTGGATAGCAACTTGTCTAAGAGAAACAAAGCTCTAAAATAAAAACCTCTACACCTAATCTGTGTAGAAAAGTGTAAGCTGAACTCTCTAACCTTGGTAGAGATGGTTTCTTGGTAAAAAAAAAAAAAAAAAAAAGTTTCTATTCTCCTAAACTGGTTGGCATTAGTAAAGGCATATAGCTGTAAAACTTGATCCAATATTTTATGTTGGTTCAATTACACCTGGAAAAGAACCATCAAGAAAACCCCATCCTACCCATGCTAGCATGGAAGCGGACATTAAACTATGATGTGAAAGGAGAAAATTCTCGGTATGAGAAATTCAACTGTTGATGTTTTCTGTTGAGTTTTCATTTTTATTGACAGCAATCATACATTAAAAAAATAAATAAATAAATAAAAAGAATATTGTAAACTGCGAAAAAGTAATTTACTGAATTTGCATGTTTCACTAACTACTAGCCAATAAGTTGACAAGAGGAACTTGTATAAAATTCTAGCTTCTAACACATTGGTTTGTTGACTAAAGACATTACAAACTATACCCTTTGTTTGGAAGTAGGAAACGTATAAAATCACATGCCATTTGATCAAATCGTTTTTTAATAATATGCAATATTATATAAAATTTACTCACATTTTCTGGAGAAGGATGAGAATTCAATGGCAGATGAGCAATCATCTCTTGATAGGCAAACTCATCTCTTTCTGTACACTGAATAATTCCATCTAGGACCAGCACATTCCCAAATGTTTTACTATGAAAAAAGAAAAAGGTATGTTATCTAGAAAAACACACACGCATGGTTAAATGCATTGACAAGGAGCTGCTAAAAACATTTGTTGATTGTGATGTATGAATTGGCTGTATACATTTCCAGTGAGTCAAAATATACATTTATAAAAAAAAAAAAAAGTACCAAATTTATCTTGGTAGCTCAATTAGCAAACATGTTATGATTGAATAATCATTTTTATAAAAACAGTTTATAACTGAAGATGCAAGCTTTAAACAAGTTAAATTACAATTTCATATTAGTAGTCTTGAATAAAAGAAAGATAATGCGAATGGAATCAATAATTCTTACATCAGACAGGCTTAAACATTAACCTAAGATGCTACTTAAGTTATCCACTAATTAAAATATTATTCAAGATCAACCATGAATATTACAAAAAAATAACTTCAAACTCAGAAAAAATTTTTGTTGAAAATTGGCACTTGCATAATTTAAAATATATTCTTTCACATTTGATACAAAAATGTTTGAATGTCTATTTTTTAAAAATGTACTTTTAATTTTAAATTTTTCTATTAAATGAAGATATAATTCAAGAACTGAAAAAGAAATGTAAAGCTTAATACCATTTTTGAGTGTTAACATAAAGTTACTGTGGTTATAACAGCACATGAATTAACTAGGCATAAATAAATATTTTCACTTTTTCGGCAGAAAATTATTTTTACAAAATCCAGTCAGCTATTCCTAATTTACTTTGAAACAAAAGACAATTACTGGATTTTTAAGAACTTTTAAATTTATTTTCATCTGTTGTCAAGAATGAAGATTTGTTGAGTGACTGTGACTATGTTTTAAAACTTTCTTAAAAAAGTGAAACCTTATTTAAAAATGTGAAAGGTTTTGTTTTTAAAAACAATTTAGCTTTAGGATAAATAACAACAAATTTTAAAGTTTTCTTCATAGGGATACTTTATAAATAACCATTAAAACTTCCTTTTAATTCCTTATGGACAAACGAGAATGAGCAAAATTTAAAGAACTAAAAATATACCCAGTTTTTATTTTATTGTTGCAATTTTTTTTTTTTAAGAAAAAAAAAAAAAAAGAGCTGAGGCAACACCAATTCCAGCTGACAGTTTGAACAATGTTTTATTTTGTCCAAACTGTTCACTCAAATTTATCTTAAATAAAAAGAATTACTTTATACAGTTTTAAAATGAATCAAAAAAAAAAAAAAAAAATTAAACTGTAATATACATCAATGAAAAAAATGATTTAAAATGGGATTCAGCTGGTGATGTTTATTCAACCCATGAACAATACAAATTTTGATGCAAGAAGTGAACCTTCTTTTTGATTCACATGCGTGAGTTGTATGGGCACAGAGATTAGAAACCAACTGATCATTCTGTAAATATATATTTATTTTATTTTTTTTTAAGTATTGAATTTCTCTGGTATTTCATCTAAAATTTTCAATTTAGACAACATCAAAACTTAAGGTTCACCTACCAAATTGGTAAGTGACTTTTTCTTTTTCTTTAGAATGGGACTATTTTAAAATGTGTGAACAGACAACTAGCAGCACAACTAATTTGAAAAAAAAAAAAAAACATCACTACAAACTTATGAACTTTGAAAAAAATTATTTAGATAAAAACATTGTCATTGAAATTGTGACATAATTTACAAAGACATAGAATAAAAACTAATTACACATGAAAAAGTATCTTTAGAAAAAGAAAATAGTATGTAAACAAGATTTAATAATTTCATCAAAAATAGCCTTTAAAAATTTTTTTAAAATTCTAGTAGTTAAAATGGAATGAAGTTTAACTATTTTGACATGTGTGCCCAGTGTAAACTAAGGCAGCTTAGCTTCAAACTCAACATATAAGCAACCAATTTATATAAAAATTAAGTTCTATGTTCCATGATGTGTAATTTCATTTTGCAATCATATGAAATGAAACTCAAACTTTATACATCATTAAATTAATATAACTAATTATGCTGACTTTGTACAATTCATAGTGCATACTGTACTTTCTGGTGTATAATAGAACTTGATGATGATACAACCCTATGTTTCTAAAGATAAAAAAAATGAGAATAAGTTATGTATGTATAATATGACGGCATAATACAGCTATCCATATGTTATTTTTTTTTTAAAGTTGTACCATGTTACTCATTAAATCTTAATATTGTACATATTTCAGTAAAATATTTACAAATATTAAAGTATAGAAATGAACTAAATGTTTAGCTGTTGCAGGTTTCTTATTTTCAAATTTTTGGAGTATGTGTTAACTAAATTTACCTGGTATTTTTAAGGTGTTAATTAATCTATTATACTTTTCTATTTGATATGTTTATTACCTGCTTACTTTGTGTTCTTTTTTTTATCTATGGTGTTGTGTATTTGCAATATTGCTTTCTCAAATAAGGATTTTAATAAAAATTTCTGAAAATATGAACATCCTTTCTTTATCTTTAATTTTCATTCGAAATTTATTATGCACAAGATAATACAGTATATGATTAACTTTTTTTGCCAACTCTTCTTTTTGTTGCTAAAACTGTCTAGAAAAAATAAAATTTAATGTTTCCCACTTTTGGCTAACTTTGACTAAAAGTTTTGCATTCATTTAAAATTCAATTAAAAAATAAAATAACCAAAAAGTAAGACTCCAAAACAAATAGCAAATTGTATATTTACTTTCTAGATTATATAAAAAAAATTACTGCAGCTTAATTTTTTTCTGTTCATAGGAAAGTTATTACTTGAAGAGTAAAAATCATGATAGAAACATGTGTACCAGAATGTCCACAAAATAAGCAGTAAGTCTGTTCTTTTTACCAGTTTAACAACAAAAGTTACTCATGACTGATGATTCCTCAAATGCAATTGGGGCAGTTATCTATCAGACAGTGAATCAAGTAACAGTATAGATTTCATTCCTCAGTTAAGTTGATCCTGACACAACTGAAATATAGCATGTTCTCTAGGGAATTATTGACAGTTTAACTGCTGATAAAACACATCAAGTGCATTTTTTTTTTTTTGGAAGATTGTGAATTCAGTGTAGAAAGATTACAAACCACTGATGTACACCTGTTATCTGACAAATATACGCCACACAATACTTCAACTTTCTTTCCTAGTACATTCTAACATCAGTTTCATATCAGGCAAATATAATATTATAGCCTATATACTGTCATGATTGACAATTGTGGCCAATAGTCACATGAAGCAATAGCAGAGGAACAAAAGACAGACATGTTGCTGCAAATCTGGGGAAAACACATCCTTAAGAATAGTCAAATTTTTTGCTCCTTTGAAACTCATTACTGTGAAACCATCAAAAGTAATGCACATCCTTAAGAAAAAATAATTTTCTGTCATCTCCATGAATTAACAACCCTGAAGGATGGGCCACAACCAAACTCATCTATGAATGTTTTGTATGGCCTAATATGGCAGTACATATAAAAAATTGGACATTCTTGCCTCCAGTATCAAAAACACAAGATTAATAGATGCACTAAGTCAACAGCCAGAAAATTTGATAAATCAGATAAATAATCTTCACAGTGATGTAGTTTGTCCATTACCAGATGCCAGGGATATACATGTTTCTTCACTATCATTGATAGATTCACAGGATGACTGTCTGCTAAGGGAAGTGTTTCTGCTATGTATGATCTGAAGTGGTCCCAATAATCAGCTTTGTTATATCAATAGATTGCCCTATGAAATGGCACATCTGAGGAGGTTTTGCATCAAGCTTGCAAAAGATCAGGAAATGATCTGAGGTGGCCAAGGAAGGCAACACTTTTGCAGGACATTGAGGTATCAGGTCTAAGAGGTCATCATTGATGCTCAACTGTAGTGGAAACACAAGTAGGCTTGTTTACATATCGTTCAGCATATAGGCTATGGGGAACTAACCATATTTTCTATCTTTGTCTGTTGTGTTCAATTGGACTAGCCTCTACTTGTGAATTTTGAGATGTGAAGGATAGCTGAGGGATGAATGGAGAAGAGATCATCAATTTTTTTCCCCACTAATCTGTCAAACATTACAATATCATTATCCTAAGGATGATAAACATCAAAGACAAAGCATAATATGAATGGAAGCCACCTGAAAGTATATGAATGGGAAATCAGGATTTTTGTTTTGTTTTGTTTTAGTGAAGGATCTCTGCCACAGGGAAACTCATCTCTGGTAAACAAGGGTTAGTAAACCGGGATTATGAATGAAGTCTTAAAATAGATTAAATGGAACAAATCCAGTTTTTGATATAAACATGAAGTTAAGCTTGATCTTTTAAAAGAGTAGCACATCTTCTGGATAGCTGGATTAAAGACCTTATGTTCATGAAAGAGATGGAGAATTTATATGTAGTTGATCTTTGTTTGTTTTTTGTTTATTTATTTATTTATTTTTTGGGGTAATTTGAATGAGTAGTTAAGGTAACAAGATAGCAACACCTAAAGTGATATGTAGAAAGATCAAACACAAATTAGTCATCAGAAAGCACAACCATGACTGTAGCCCTCATCATAATATCAAGGAAGCCCCTCTGGAAAATGCTGATGGTCCAGATCCCAATCACAAAATGGCAGTACAGTAGCCCTGATATTATGCACTTGTTGACAAGATAACATCCTTAAGAGTTACTCCAAGGTTCAGATCCCTGACTCAGAAAAGCATTAAACACCAGCACCTTTGAAGAAACAACCAATCCAGGTTCAAGTAGAAATTACAGGTATAAGTGAAACGATAATGTTAACCAAGGAATCAAATAGTAGAATATCTCCATGTGTCAGAATCACCATGCTTAAGCAGGAATCAGGCACAAAGACAGGCTGACTCAAACTAAAAGACCCACTAGAAGAGGTAATTACTAAAATTGCTAAGAGATATCTCCTACTCACCACCTACCAAAAACATTACCTTTAGTCAGTACATGTGTGGAAGTTGTTATATCATTGTCTTAAACAGTGAAGACTTTAATTTAGGTTATTAATTTCACTATTTAAGAAAGGGGGAAAAAAAAACAAAAAACAAAAAAAAAAACAATATCTGATGTACCCACTAAGAATAACATGTATAGTAAGAAATAATATTGGATTAATAGTTTAATTTGAAAATTACTGTTGTTTACATGTTGGGTAAAAAAAAAAAAAAAAAAAAAAAAAAAAAAAAAAAAAAAATCGGTGCTCAAGAAAATACGAAGTACACAAACACTTGATTTTGCCAAAAAAACCAGAAGAGATTTAATTTGACGAAACTCTTGGGCAAACGGGACAGTTTGTTTCATACATGGTATAAATGCTTAAATATCATGAAAGAAGAGGACGAAGATTTTGTCACGTATGCTGGGAAAGTTAACTCCCAGTGTGAACATTTCAAAATTAAAAGAAATCAAGGAAGATATGTTCAAATGCCTAATTTTTGTGTAAGGTTTAATGGTGCCTAAGGACAAGATTTTAGCAATGTTAGAGCATGATACAGACATAACTTTGCAGAAAGTATCGGAGGAATGCCAGAAGCTGATTAATATTAAACGGGATAGTTTATGTATTGAAGAGAAGAGTATTGCCCAAAAACAAAGTAAAACAACATACCTACAAAGAAAGACTATACTGCAAACCATGTGGCAACACTAATCATACTACAAGTAAGTGCTATTTTAGAAATAAAAAATGTTTTGAATGTGCACAAAAGGGGCACAAGGCAGTAAAGTGTAGTAAAATTTCGGGTAACAAGCTGAAATTCAAGGGCGAATTTTTCAAAGGTAGCATTCAACAGCAAAATCCACAAAACTAAAGTCTATGTGATTTCGGGAAAAAATGCAAATTTATTTGGCATTGATTTAATTGTATTATTTAATTTATGGGAGAAACCCATGAATACGTTTTGTAGGAAAATGAATGCATAAAATATAGAAAAGTCTAAACAGACAGAAAAATTTATGAAAGATTTGAAAAATGAATTTACTGAAGTCTTTGCAAATGAACTTGGTTGTTGTACGCAGACAGAAGTGAAATTTTAACTAAAAGATAACATAAAACCAGTATTCAAACCAAAAAGAAAAGTTCCCTTTGCATCATTAGAGACGATAAATAAAGAGTTGCAGAGATTGGAGAAGAACAGAGTAATTAAGAAGGTAGATTACTCCGAATGGACATCACCTACAATCTATGTAAAAAAGAGAAATAATAAAATAAGAGTTTGCGCAGATTTCTCAACCGAACTGAATGAATGTTTAAAGGATCACACGTATCCACTCCTCACACCGGAGGAGATATTTTCAAGGTTGAGGAGGAATGTTCTAAATATTTAACCATCAACACTCATAAAGGATTGTATAGGTTGAAACATTTACCGTTCGGTTTGAAGGTAGCACCAATGTATTTCATCAAATTATGGATACGATGTTGTTAGGCCTAGATTATGCAATGGCATACTTGGACCACACATTAAAAAAAAGTGAAAATGTGGAAGTGCATAAAATTCATGTCCATGAAGTTTTCAAAAGAATTAAGAATTATGGATTCAAGGTAGGACTTAAAAAGTGCAATTTCTGTATGAATAAGATTGAATATATGGGCCAAATAATTGATCATAATGGAAGGAAACCTAACCCAAACAGAACTGAAGCGATAAAAAATATGCCTACTCCAAATAACGTGACTAAGTTACAATCATTTCTGGGCCTCTCAAATTACTACAATCTATATATTTCTAATATGCATGATTAAAGAGCACCATTGAACAAATTATTAGAAAAAAAATTAAAAAGTGGTGTTGGACAAGGGAATGCAACGAAGCATTTAAAAAAATTAGAAAGTGCTTATCGTCGGATTTAGCTTTAGTGCACTTTGATCCAAATAAAGAACTGTCGTATAAGATGCGAGTAAATATAGCATAGGAACTGTTCTTTTACATAAATTCAAGGATGGCATATCAAAACCTATTGCTCATGCTTCGAGAGCGTTGCTTCAAGCAGAAAAAAATTATAGTCAGATTGAGAAGTAAGCACTAACTAATTTATGGGAGATCGTTTGTGCTACAAACCGACCATAAACCATTATTATCGATTTGGGGGTCAAAAAAAGGAGTACCTACTTATTCTGCAAACATGTTGCAAAGATGGAGTGTGATTTTATTAAATTACAATTTTAAGGTGCAATTTATTCCGTCTAAGGAAATCGCTCACGTGGATTGTCTTTCGAGACTAATCCCGAAAAACCCCGAGTTGTTGGAAGAAATAGTGATAGCAGCGTTAAAAGAAGAGAAAGAACTTGTGGATGTGCTGGTGAGCACCGTTAGTGAATTACTGGTAACGCTAGAGGAAATTAACAAAATGGTGAAAATGGGTGATTACATTTTAAAGATGATTAAACAAGTGAAAAGGAATGAGTAAAACAAAGGATATAATGTGTCACCATTTTCAATTTACAATGAAACACTACTGTATGCTCAAAGAGTGGTAATTCCACCTGTTCTAGATAAGAGGATATTCAAAGAATTTAATTTGGGTCATCCGGGTATATCCAGAATGAAATCATTAATGAGAAGCTATACATATTTGGTGAAGCATCGTAAAGGCTGTCAGCAGCAAAATCACCACCTATAAAAACTCAGCCATGGCCAAAAACAGATGTGCCATAGTCACGGATACATGTTGACTATGCAGGACCATTAAAGGGAGACTATTACCTAATTATTGTTGATAGTTATTCTAAATGGCCTGAAGCTTAGATTTAAACACCCAACAGCAGCAAATATGATAAAGGCATTAAACAAAGTATTTAGCCATCTGGGGGTACCAAACACAATTGTGAGTGACAACAGTACTATGTTTACAGGAACTGAATTTAAACATTATTGTGATTCGTTAGCAATCAAACACATAACAATGCCTACGTATAATCCGAGATCAAATGAACAGGCAGAAAGGTTTGTTGACACGTTGAAAAGAGCTATGAGAAAAGCTAATGGAATCGACACCGAAGACAAGAATATTCAAACATTTCTGATGATTTATAGAATTACACTGAATCAGAACATTAATGGAAATGTCGCCTGCTGAGGTCATGTACGAGCGGTATGAAGAAGAAAGGTCTTAGGTGAAGGCATTTACTATTCGATAGTCTATTCTGCTCTAACCCGTTGCTTGCCTATATGTTTATTATTGTTAATTGTACCATAGTACAATAAATCTGTTATACCTTATTCCTGGTGTTGAGTACCAGTCTTTAACTGATCCATTTACACTGTATTCCTTTTCAGGATATATCAATTTACTAATTGAAAAGTTTAATAGAAATCATCTAACCATCATATTTCTAAAAATTCTTTTTGTGTGTATTTGAAGTTTATTTTTGTATGGTAATTTCTATGTGTACATTAAAAGGTCATGTTTCATGGTTTCTTCCTCTTACAGGAAAAAAACTTGTACAATTATGTCACTTGGGATCGCCATAACCTTATCTTGTATCTGTCATCACATTTCAAATACGGGGTGGAAGTTAGAAAGTTTAAATGTGTTTAATAAATGGTTTTATTCTAAATTTCCTGCTATAAATAAGTAATACTTGTATAAATCATTAACATTAAATTTGTTAATTTTCCAAAAATAACATGTCACAGATGCAGATTTTATTTTTAGAAGATTTTTAAAACCAAGAATTAAATTTTGTTTACAAATGAGTTGTTCGTTCAAAAATGGCAAAAAAATTGAAAAATCTCAATTTTAAATTCCAATCAATATAATTTCTGTTTGAAATACACCAGAGTATTTTGCTTACTGAAAATAAATTTAATCATTTAGCTTTCAATTAAAACTAAAATGAAAGTTTCAAGAAAAGTTTTTTTTTTTTTTTAAATTTAATTTATAAATTTAAATTATAATTTATAAACATTTATCAAAAATGAGTGGAGGTATTTAATGCGTATATACATATATATATATAAAAAGAACAAAGAAAGTATTAACAACGTTCAAAACATTCATTCAAAACAGTGCTCAATATAGAAATAGAGCAATGAATATTTATTACAAGTTATATTTTAGAGCATTTAGAAATTATAATTTACTACAAAAGTGTACATTTTGTTTCAACATCGAAAAAAAACAATGTCTCATCAGATAGTTAATAATGATGGTACTAAACATTATTTCTGAAAAAGATAACAAAATTTCACTTTTTGG
Source organism: Ascarosepion bandense (assembly GCA_037127315.1). NCBI lineage: Eukaryota > Metazoa > Mollusca > Cephalopoda > Sepiida > Sepiidae > Ascarosepion > Ascarosepion bandense. The sequence continues at coordinate 6,702,801 of JBBBDQ010000809.1, forward strand.
AAAACTGAAAAAAAGAGGATAAAACAAAAAGGAGTGAGAGATACATGGGAAATAAAGATCATAGGAAGACAGGAGAGTAAGAAAGAGCTAAGAGGAAAGAGCCGATGATAACGGCTCAGAGAGAAATAAACCCAAAATTTGGTAGGTGAAATTTAGTTATACATACACATAAAGGTCAAGTGACATCTGGGCTTAGCAAAAAGAAAGAAGTGAGAAAATGGATGGAGTGAAGAAAGTGTGGGTGGGGAAAGATGACAGTATTCCTTTTACATCTTTTACTGTCATCTCTCCCCACCCACACTTTATTCACTCCATGCATTTTCTCACTTCTTTCTATTTGTTAAGCCCAGATGTCGTGTGACCCTTATGTGTATGTATAACTAGATTTCACCCCCTACCAAATTTTGGGTCTATTTCTCTCTTAGCTCTTTCTTTCCTATGTATCTCTTTCCTTTTTGTTTTCCTTTTTTTTTTTCTCTCTTTTCTATCCTCTTTAGCTTGTACAAGTTTCCAAAAATAAAGGGGAAGTGAGATTTTTAATCTTTTCAAAAATAACATTTAGTACCATCATTAACTACCTGATGAGACATTGTTTTTTCAATGTCAAAACAAAATATACACTTTTGTAGTAAATTATAATTTGTACATGTTCTAAACTATAACTTGTAATATATATATATATATATATATATACACGCACACACAAAAAACTGAGCTCAATATATAAAATTTATAAAAATGTGTAACTTTGATTACTATACAAATTACATGCAATCAAAAAAGGTTTATGTTCACACACACATATTCAATGTTAAAGTTCAACAATTAGATCTACACTACAATTTTTTGTGCATATTTTCAAAAAAAAATAAATAAATAAATAAAAATAAAAAAATAAAGAAATATTCTGAGAAAATGAAAAAAGTAAAAGAGATGTTATACAGGGTGTCCCAGAAGTTGCACATCATCCAGATTTTTATAAAAATACATATGAATATCAATTTTATTGATCATAATCATAACAGATGCTCAAACATAAAAATCAATTTAACTCTTTCTTGTACTGTTAGTTTCTCACCCATATCAGATCAAATCTGAAACATAGAAAAAATAAAAATTAGTATATGGTATGTGACTTCTGGGACATCCTGTATATCTTAAAGTCTAAGAAACCAAAAAAAGTAATCAAGTGATTAAAATTACTAAGCTTCTACATGCACAAAATTATAAAATAGTAATTTTAAAGTATAAATAAAATCAAGTTTTAAATCATTTAAATCTTCATAAGATAATGTTTGATATATAAGGTAAATATACAATAAAAAAAATTAGAATTATGTACAAACCTTTTAAAGACCAAAATATCTTGAAATTTTGACTTTTCATGATACAAAACTTTATCCACCTTAATTGAAAGACTGTACCCATCCCAAAGATCATTTTCTTCACGGAACCAACCATCATCTAAACGTGACATCTTCAATTTTAAAACTGAAAAAGAAAATTGCTTCATATAAAGGTCAAATTTTGTAAAGAAAGAAAACTGATGCAACACTCCTTGAAGACACAAACAATCACTAGATTTATCTGTGAATTAACACAACTTTGAGAAAGATAATATTAATCATCCAAAGCTCAAGAATCCAGTTTACACTACTTATTTAGCTTGACAATTCTACATAACTAATGACACAATTAATATGAAATAAAACCTCCCTGGTATCAGTGTACAATTCTATCACAGAAAAAAAAAATTTAACTGTCATGTGTACAGTTATTATCAGTAACAAAAATTTTATATCTTATAAAAAACTATTAATTGAAAATTTAAAAAGTGAATCCTTGTGTGTGTGTGTGTGTGTGTGTGTATATATATATATATATATATATAAGGATATTTTTATAGGTACAAAATTTAATTACAGAAACAAAAGTGTGTAGCTTAATATTACTAGACATTCTAAAAACAAAGCAACCAGTTTCACTCTCGCTCTTCAACGGGAGATTCTAACTTAGAATAAAATAAACTATGAAATGTGTGATGGGGGGGGGGAACAACACACACACACAAATGTAGAAAAAACTATGAATGGAAAACAAAGAGCAGGAGATAAATGATAGCAAGTCCCAACAAACATTAATCCTGTTTACAAAGTGGTTTGCAGGACCCAATATAAAGAGCCTCCCACACTTTCAAATGAAATATAGAGTATGACCAGGACACAATAAACCAGTCAACACAATATTTATTCATGTGGCTGATACTTGAAATGTGGCACAAGGCCAAGGGGGGTTATAGGGTGGTCTTCAGTAGCTATCCTATACCTAGCTAATCACATTCACGACCAGCCTTTGAGATTTCACTTGCCCGATCGACTCACTCAGAAACTTGATTGGGTGATTAAAGTTTATTGCTTTATTTGCCCGCGGTCGAGTAAAAATCTCACAATGAAACGTATCCCTTCAAATATAGAAAAAAAAATCTGATTCCTTTTACAACCCGAAAGTATGCCATTAAAGATTCAAAAGTTACTTAGAATGGCTTAAAATGACATTATTGAACTCTTTGGTCTTATGCATGGCACCTGATTTACGTAGAAACATGTGGTTAAACAAAAGACAGTGACATCCCACAATCATCAAAGCAAGATCTGACAAATGGAATTTAGATTGACAAGCTCCTGTCTCGCTTTTATCGTCCTGGTCAGTGTAAACATTCATTTAATTAACACTTCCAGAATGGAAGCCAAAATGTTTCTGTTGCCCTAATTAAAGACACTCACAGATTTTTAAAAACTCATTTGGAAAAATATTATCCTTTACTCAAAATCTATATTTTCTCCCCACTTACAAAAAGTAAAAACAAACATTTGAAAGAAAGAAAAAAAAAATACATATACTTCTTTCAACCACGCACCAAAAAACAAATTATGCAAGTATGTAATTTTTATAGAAAATCTGAGAAAATCAGATTTGTTATTTTTTATCATCTATCAGATGGAGGTTGCAGTTAAACAGAAAAAAAAGAAAGTACAAATTTAGATACCTCCACTCAATTGCCAAAAAACAGCATATCATCATGTTAAATGGGCTCAAACTTAATAAAAACAAAGTTTCATCATCAAAATGTTTATGCTATAATTAAGAGGAAAGATCAAATTTTGTTATTATTTCTAAAAGATTTTTTAAATCCTTTCTACCACATTCAAAATTTTAATTAAAATCTTATTTTTGTTTTCTGTCAGCAATTCACACTATGTTTACGTAAGGCGACTATTAAGAAAATGGAGTCTGCCGAGTAAAATGATTTTGGGGTAAATTTTGACTTGCTCTCGACCGCTGGTTGAGTGATTTCTTTTTCAAATTTCAATAGCTGTGTGTGTGTATATATATATATATATATATATATATATATATATATATATATATATAAATAAAATATATTTTACATGTTATCCCCACTTCAATTAATTGCATAGAACTTCTAGAAATACTTTATCTATAACAATTTTTTCTTTATTAGTTGAATACAGGACTCATTGGGTAATGTAAATCATGTCATTTTTTTTTTTAAATTACGGGACCATTTTCCCAAAATTCTGCTCTGCATAGTAAAATAAAAATGTATTAAAACTACGCTATTTTTTATGTAGATAAAGTTTTAATTGATTTTATAAATAATATAATTTTAGGATATCATATTCTGAAGAAGAAAAGTTTTGATGAATAATAAATGTTTATAAGAACTGTTTTCATTTTTTTTTTTGTTTGATAATTAAAGTTTCAAAAACTTTTTTAATTTCTTCCAGTTACTCAGTGACTTTGGTTATTAATTCATTAAAAATAGGCTTTATTCCCAAAGCAAAAATTCTTAAGCTTAATACAAATAATTTAGAATTAAGATTTTAAAAATAATTTCTCAGTTTTTTTTTTGTGTTTTTTTTTTTATTATGTTAAACTGCACATTTTTCACTATGGAATGGAAACTTATAAGACACTTATCATTAAAAGGACACATATTTTAAGGGTTGCTCCCCTTGAAATGTTAAACTGGGTTATGTCAACTTTTGGTCACTATACTTCCAGATTGATTGCTAACAGGTGCTGTCATCACCTACTTGATAGGTCAACAAGTCAGACCTTTGTGATTAAGAAATACTTTTATTCTAAATTTCATACTATAAACAAGTAATATTGTTTCAAATCAGATTAATTTAATTTTAAATTTGATAATTGTCCAAAAATAACAAGTGAGAGATGTTTTTGCAAGATTTTTAAAACTGAGAATTAACTTTTGTTTACAAATGTGTCTATCGCACAAAAATTTTAAGAATAATATCTCAAAATTTTAGATATTCTAATGAATATAATTTCTGTTTGAAATGCACCCGAGTATTTTTCTTAGTGGAAATAGTAAATTTAATCATTTAGCTTTCAATTAAGCTAAAGTTTCAAGTTTTTATTTTTAAAATTCAATTTAAAACTTAGGTATCGAAAATGGAGTGGATGTCAGTCAGTTAAGTACCATACGTGATACAAGCTTTGGGCGATCATGTCTTGAAAGAGACATGATTGACTGGGCAGAAGATTATCCCGCAGTAGGTTGCCATTGCTTTCTGCGGTAGACTGGTTGCCGACCAAGGCTATAGAACCCAATCTGTCCTATTATTTTTAACCCACAACTGGAGGGAAGAGACGGATTACCTTTCCTAAGGGTATATTTGTGCCTAAGTGACTCAATGGAAGGAATCTAGCTGGAATTCGAACTCGGCTCCCCGATTTGTCGTCTGAGTCGATATCCATTACACATAATTTAAAAAATTCTCCAATGACTTCTCGTTAGAACTAATAATTTAAACATTAAGTGACACAAAAATAGATTAAATTAAATAAAAGGAGGGATAATTAAAAAATTAAAATTATTTTAGAATTGGAAGAAACATACAAAGTAGAAAAATAGGTCCAAGTAGGTGAAGAAATGAAATAAATTTAATTGCATGACAGACGTTATGTTACGTATTACTTTTTTTTTAGACTAAAATAGTTTTTTTTATTTTTGATTCAAGACTTCTCAGATCCAAAGAGAGTTGGTCAACCTTAATTTGCGTTTTACAAAGCCTTCTCATTTTTCATTCATTATTCATAAAATTAAGTTTTTTTTTTAAGTTTTTTTAGGTACCTCCACTAAATCGTGAAATTTAATTAAAATAAAAATAAATCTAAGAGGAAAAGTAATGAAAATCGTTTAAGAGAGCGGTTGCTAACTAATACACAATTTGGACATCGAGTTAAAAGAATTTGTTTCATTATCTGATTTAAAAATATATATTTAAATAAATCTTGAACAATTTTTTCGAATAAATTTTCTTACGTGATTTACATGTTTCAGAACTGAGCCTAACTAAAGTAGGACAATTTTTTAATGAGGAAAAACTCATACGATCACCGATCCAAAAAAAATTTGGTAACAAATCTTCCCTATTTTTCAAATTAGAAACAAAATATCCTGAAGATTCATTAACATACGATTTACTTTTTTGTGTCATAGAAATTAAATCTTTAAAGAAGAGTAATACTTAAGATTTTGCTGTTTCATGAATTAAATAGGAGAGTGGTACTGGTACATGAACGTGTACACTGTACTACTGTAAAAGTGTCTGCTAGTCTTTATTGAGTAAATGAAAAAAATAAAAAGGCACACTTAGAGTAAAGTTTACTCTAAGTGTGCCTTTTTATTTTTTTCATTGTAAAAATGAATTCGTAAGTACTAGAAAAAAATTTATGCAAAAAGTACAAATTATAATAAAAAGTGATAAAACACATCTTGTAACTTGTCTTTAGTGGAAGAGTCCGCTCAAATGTTCTTGCAAAGAAAACTAAATGCCTGTGAAAATAATAAAGAGAATATTCACAAGACAATTTTAATGTGTAACCTAAATACAGGAAATTTTTAAATTTCTCAATTTTTAAACTAAAAAAAAAAGAAAATGAGATATGCTTTTAAACGTTGCTAAAAAAATAAAAATCTCTTGAATCAAGCTGCAAGCACTTTATTATTCATAGTGAACACTACTTCTGGATTTTTTTCTTGGTCCACTCTTTAAAAATTAAAAAATATATATAAATAAATAGTAGCGAAAATATATTTTTATTATTTGCATTATGTTAGTTTTAGAGATCTTCCTTAGACTGTGACACTCATCAGAATAGAAAAATATTTATTAGTCGTCAAAATTAGGGAGGTCTTGTTCAATTATTTATTTATTTATTTTTTAAGTGTAAAAATCATCTATTTAAAAAGTAGTGCCGCTATACATCTTTCCCGAAAGATTCAAGAACAGTTTATGGTAGAGACAATGGAAGTTTCAGCTGTCGTATTTTTAGTTACATCATCTTCTATATTCTCTACAATTTTAGTAAAATTTAATTTATTTACATACGAAAATTCTATTTTAATTTATTACCAAAGTTAAAAAAAAATATAATGCAATGAAAAAAAAAAAAAAAACATTTATTGATATGACACGAGTAAAAATTAAATGACATAGGATTTTTTTTAATTAACGAACCTTGATATACGGTAGTAAATGATCGTAAAAAAATCTTAAAACTTTGTTGGATCTATAAATTTAAAAATAAAAACTATGTGGAATTACTTTTATATTTTAAGTTGAAATAAATCTGAAAACTAAAAGAAAGCATTTAATTTTGACAAAGTACAGTACACATTTTCATTGTTAAAAAGAAAAAGTAATTACTAGGTGCAAAAATACGCATGTACTAAATTTTAGTTATAAGCAAACACACACGCACATATTATATATATATATATATATATATATATATATATATATGATTCGTACTTACCGCAATGCCGAATGACTTTAATTCACGAGGTAAAAAAAAAGTTTGCAATTCTACTTCCTTGGCGCATGCGCATTTCATTAACAATTGATAATGGCTTCTGCTTGCGTTCACTTGTGTGTGAAGTAATTTATTATTAAACAAAAAAGCAAAACATTATGATTGGTTCGCAGAGGAAAAAAATGTCATGAATTCGACTGAAATTGACTGGCAACTATTTTACGCACTAATTCAGAATCTTCGTATTGAACAAGATGTTAAAATTTAACAATGAACAGATTTTTACCGCCAAAACCAAAAAAAATTGTGAATGACAATTTCACGAATGAATGAGAACTGCAGTTTTAATTTAAATTAAAAGAAATTGAAAATTGAACCAATATCAAATTTAATATGTTTCTTTAATTGCTATACCTTTTGTTTCGTAACATGCGGGAAACGTACTACTGATTATTTCGTTGTTCTTGTTTTCATTAGTTTTTTAAATGCAAAAATGGCACTTTCAATATTTACGATTTATTACTAAAATAGGTATTTAGATTTTTTATCATTTATGTCAAGGTTCTTCTGACCTCCAAATAGTAATGTAAATGCTTTTTTTAAAATTTTAACTAGTTATTTTTTACCTCATTTTGTTGAATGATGAAACAGTTGTCATTTTCTAAAGAAAATAGTAAATAAAAATTACAAAATAACCCATGCATATTGGTGTTATTTCCAAACAAATTGCTATTTTAATTTTAAAAGAATTATAAAATGAAAATAAATGAAGTGAACATTTATTTATTCATATTTTCAAAAAAATTAAAAGTAAAAAACTTAGGAATCGGATGTAAGTCTTACATTGTAAAAAATAGGAATTTGAATTTTTTTTTAAATCCATATTTGATTTTTAATTAAAAAAAAAATACTAAGAGAAAAATGCTTCCTTAAACCACATTTTTATGTGTTGCCGTTAAAAACTTGTTTTTCAATGTTTAAGTTGATTAAAAATAATTACTTGAAACTTGACCTAACTGTAAAATTGTACAGTAAAAATATCAGTCATCCACTTTTCTTGATATAGAAATGTTTTTACTTTTAGTTAATATTTATTTATTTATTTTATTATTTTTCTTTTTTAAAAGTGAAGCGTAGTTTAAAAAAAAAAAAGTTACATACACGTTTTTGTTCATGGTATCCGAAAGAACGTTGTCTTGTTTTTCAAATCTTGAGATTATTTACAAAGAAAAATATTTCAATAGCAGCCTTTTTTTTTTTAATTTTGGACTTTTACAAATTTTTTCGTATATATTTTTCAGAAGCACAAACAGTTGAATCGAAGTTAATACGTGAAGAAACGGATACATGCTTTTTTTTTAAATTAATTTATATAAAAAAAAATTAACTTATGATTTAAAATAAAATAAAAAAGTGAAGTGTATACCCGTTTTTTAAAAGAAATTTTTCTGCAACCACCGTCATAAAACAATGCAGTGACAGTAAAAAGGTTTTTTGAGTCACTGTAAATAAAAAAAGGCAAAGAAAATGTGAAGATATTTTTTTCTCTTTTGATACTTACCATTAAAAAACAATTTTACCATTAAAGAACAATTAGGATCCCTTGCTAAATTATGCGTTTAGGAAACTTTCACGTTGGATCATTGAACTAGCTTTAGTCTTTCTTGGGAATAATTCTTAAAAATTAAAATTAAAAATAGAAGTATCACGTACTTTATCAATCCCTTCTCCGTTGAAATACTTCGTATCAACCATCATACGAAACACTGCCTTTTATCTTTTCTTTTTCATGATGTCTTTAATGACCAATCTAATTTGAAACATGCCATTCTATAATTTAAGATGAGGTATTGTACAATACATTCAATGAGGACTGTTGTCCTCATCTTTGTAAATATATTCACGAAATTTCAGCCGAATTTTTTCCTTTTTCGTGTGATTGGAAACAAACTGGGATAGAGAAGGGTGCAAAAAGATAACACTCAGAAAACAGCCCCGGTCTACTTATCAAATAAAAGCAAAAGATCTGTGGTTCATATAACATCAGGACGACCTTCAAAAGTGGTTCAATACTTCACAGATACCTTTTCTGAGTAAGGCCTCCCATGGATGGAAGTATATGACTAAGGATTGTGTGTATATTATCCCATGCAGCTCCAAGAGGAATATAAAGGAGAAACAGGTTGCCCTTTAAGATAAGGCTGCGAGAACACGGCAAGTCCCTAACACAAGGAGAAGTAGAAAAATTCAGGCATAGCTGACCACATATGATGGGGAAAAGAAGATCACTGCTCCTTGTGAGATGAAGTTAAAATAATAAATAGAGAATAACTCTGAAAAATATGAAAAATTAGGGAATCAACCCATATGCTAGGCCACAAAAATCTCCTAAGCCAGGTAAGCATAGAAATAAATGCATTATGGGAACCAGTAAAACTTAGTGCTAGAGAAAAACTATTACAAACATCAAGAATGTAATATGAGCTCTGGTAAAAAAAATTATATTAAAACATTAGGTTTATAATCTACAAAATTCATACAGTTTTCAAGGACACATGGCATAGTGGATAAAGACGTTGTCTTTAAAGTCCAATTACATAACCCAAAGAGTTGTGAGTTCAATACCAGATGAACAAAAAACTTGAGATTTGAATTAAAGAGAAATAACTGCTACACAGACATCTGGAATACAAGCAATCTACCCTAGATTTCAATTTCAGTTTGAAACATTGTGGCAACAATCCACACAGTGTAAATAATATTAAATTAATAATTAAAGAAACTGTATTATTGCAAACATACATGTAATTGTCACCTGTTTCTCCAAAATCAGTTACTTTCAATTATTAAGATTTCAAATATTAAGATTACGTCCCAAAGCGAATTTTGTGGCAAAGTTAACTTTGGGGATGGAATCTTAATATTTTAAATGTCAATGTATTTTTTCATTGTCCATGAACATTTGAGTTATAATGAGAATAAACAAAATAACAATACGAATTATCTAAAAATTCTTTACAAAGTGTTACGAACAGTTAAAATACCAGATTAGGACATAGTTTCCTGATTTTCATTGCAGCTTTTCTTTTTTAGTTTTAAGCCTTTTAGAGTCAAATTATTAAATACAGGAGAATTAAATCTTTCTTTTTTAGTCCAATTTGTTTCATTATTATTTGATTCATCAATTTCAGGGAAGGGCAAGCCACTTAAATCATTTTAAATTTCTCCCAGAACAGCACTAAGTTGGATACGTTTCATACGTTCAATTTTTCTTAATGGGACATTCTATTTGTCACTGACTACAAAAAGGTAATCTTGGTAGAGATATTTTAAAATATTTGAAATGTATTTAATTACAAAAAATACAGCAAGCAATTCTAAAGTGGGTAAAGATTTGAATTTCAAAGGGGTCACTTTGGGCTTAGTGAAAGGTTTTTACTAAAAACTAATCTAGAAAATAAAAACTATTTTGTTGAATGATAAACAACAAAAAAAAACATAAGTATTTTTAGAAGCATTGCAAAATTTATAAATTACTAGATATCTTTCATCCACAAAATATCCAGGGAACTTTAATAAATCTAAGTGAATTAGATTTTTGTATAAATTTAAAGTAAACAATACATCTTGATTTCAGAAAAGATGACAATGTTCCAATCTAATTTTTCTCAACACAAGTCACTGACTTTAAATTTTTTCAGAATTGTTATGTGTGAGAATTCAGTCAGTCAGTTAAGAAGTGCCATATGTGACACTTGGGCAATTATGGCTTTTGATCCATGACCAACTAAGCAGAAGATTTTCCTGCAGCAGTTTTCTGCTTCTTTCTGTGGTAGCCTGGTTGCCAACCAAGGCTAATGAACCCAATCTATCCTGCTATTCAACCCATAGCTGGAGGGAGAAGAGATGGATATTTGCAGGTAAGTAAGTATTTGTGCATAAGTGAATGCAACGAATTAAACTGGAATTTGAACTTGGCTCTTCAGTTTCTCATTCCGAGCCAATATCCATTGCACTACAACGCACATGATAATATGAGAATTACTTGATATAATTGGAGAATTAGTAAAAATTTTTAAGAATATAATTTCAAATTTATCGTCCAATATTTAGTGAATGCCACTAAAAATAACAAAACTCTCATTCAATATTTTAGAGGTATAATTTGTAATTTTAGAATTTTCATTAGATACTTGACAGGTCTCTAACTTTTCAAAGACTTCGCTTGATGTTTTAATAATTTCATTCCAATGTTCATTATTTGATAAAATAGGATCATTCAATGTTTTTGAGTATCACTAAATAAAAAGTAGCAGGTATCTCATTTAGTGTCAGAAGAGTGATTTGAATTTCGGCATTTTCATTTGATATGCTTTGAACTTTTCAAAGTTATCATAGTTTTAGGAGTTTCATTCAAACATTCCTTACTTAATATAACAGGAGATCTTGAAGTAACAAAAATATCTTTACTTAAGTAACAAAAATATCATTCAATGCCTCAGGAGAATGATTTCGCAATTTCAACATTTGTAATTGTAATATTTGTAATTGTATACAGTGCAGGTTAACTGAATTTGGCCTTGTGGGAAGATAGCCCACTATAATTCATAAAATGATTATAAAATCAAAAAAGGCAATTTGAGTATAAAATAACACTTATATATACACATTTCAATTAATGTTTTTACAATTAAAATAATACTTGAATATAAGTCCAATGGAGGTTAAAGTGTTCATGGAAAATAATATAATGCTGAAAGAGATAAAAGGCTTAACAATGAGGAATGTCTTTGAAAAGGTCAATAAGTACTTTTGAAACTGGGGGAAGGAAAGAGGTCAGCATAGTAGCCGCTTGACTTAAGTCAAGGGAGAAACTAATCAGCTGGTCCATCTCCTCCGGTCTGTCTAACGATGCTTTGTCTCCACTTTTTATATCTGTCTTTTTTGATCAAACAGCTTGTTTTGGATTTTCATACTTGAATTTGATTCTGGGCTTCCCATTGGCTGGTAAATAAAATTTGTGTATTCTCGTGAAATGGAAATTTGATATTTGATTAATTTTTATTTTTCAAACGGAAAATCTGCACAAACTCAGATGCGTGCGATGAGTTTTATTCATTTGCCTTTTAGTTGTGAGAGAGCCAACATCCAGTTTCTCACTTTTGTTCGGTCGGTATCACCACAGGCACACATGTCCCGTCTTTATTATAATTCAAATATTTACCCGTTTCATGAGTATATTTAAATGATTCATGTAACAATCTTATTGACAAATTATAATTTAAAATTGTTCTCAGTAGCCATTGAAACAACTAGCCATTGAAACAACTATTATATTAGCATATAAGAATTTTTAAATATTTTTTTATAAACTTAAAGAAATTCACCACCAAGTTGATCCATGCATTTAATCAACAAACAGAATTAAATCTAGTTCTACACCAAATAGATCATGAACAGGAATACAATTTTTATTTTCTGCAAAATTGGCTGCTAATTTTGAATCTAAATTTTTCACAATGTAATGAAAACCATCAACATTTATTGAAACTTTTACTTTAAAAGTAAAACATCAAATTCATCATTCATACAAATGGGGAAGAAACAACAAATACAACTATAGAAAACCTATATCAAACATTACTTCCCATAAACTTTTTCCTTTGTTTAGTTTAAAACTATAGCGGGTTGCTGGAGATTATATGAAAACATCCATCTTCACCATATGAGTCCAGAATATGAATGCATGTATTCAAATATAGATATATGTATACATGTGTAAAAATACAAAAAGTGCTTATCTCCCTTTGGTCAAGATAAAGTCACATGGTCAATGACAACTGCTCATGACGTCACTCCTGATGGTGACCCAAGCGCTAGTCCCACTCTTTCAGCTAACAGCAACTGAGGAAGAAGGTTGTTCCCTTCTGCCCAGGCTTTTAGTCTAGGCAGAATCTGCCTACTGCCATGTTCTGCTGGAACATAAAACTCCTGCTGTCTCATTTGGACATAGATAAAGCCTGCCGCATCCCTCTGAGATATAGATAAATTTGACCCCTCCAAATCTGGAGTTGTAACAATAGCCAAACAGAGGTATCTTCAAGTTATAAGTAAGATTTTTTCCTTTTGTTCCTTCTGATACTTTCTCTGCATTAGATGTAATAGATATGTATTTTTCCATGTGTGGACACCTGTTTGTATATATATATATTATTGTGTGTGTCATAATATATAAAAGTCTCTGTGAGAACAAGTGTTCATTCATTTCATTTCTCCATTCCACCTTAGTGTTACATGCTGACCCATCTTAATATTATTTACTAACCCATGTGGGAATAGAAATAAGATATATTTGTTTACTAAAGAAAAATTAAGTCATAACACTTTACATGTATTCAAATTTGTATGCATGTATTCAAATGTAGTGTTGTCCAACTTAAAATGGGGAAAATAAGTATGTTTGTTTTAGGGTCAACAAAGGATTGTGCTAATGTCTAAGGTTGCCTAGAAGGTTTGTAGTATATGGGCTATGTGAGACTGTGTGGGTTGCGCATGTGTCGTATTTTATATTATCATAACTGGAGCATCATTAAATGGTACTAAGATGTTGCCCAAGAGCCTTGTACTGAACAGAAAAGTTCATACAAAATGTCTCTTAGCATTCACACATGTCTTCCAAAACTTCCACCATGAAGTAAACCAACATTTTCTTTGGTCGTTCAAACTCAGCACAAGGCTGACAAGCTCTACCATTTAAAACCATGTTTATCATAACTTGCCTGAACTTACTTCTGGGCCCAAAAAGAAACATTTAATTTTTCAACATATAGCATTTGAACATGTTTTGATCTCAGCCATTGAATTATAACCCTTCTTATTCTTACTTACCCTAACTTATTTTTGAACCAGAAAAAGAAAATAGACATACCCAACAGACATCGTGTATTTGAAAAAAGAGGTGTTTTGGTGTGCATAATGACAAGGAAATACGTGTATATTTAAAAACACAAAATAAGGAATTTATTCACAAATTTACACAAATTTACAAAAAGTGTTCCAGTGAAGTAATGTAAGAGGAAATAATAAAAATGAAACAAAATAAAGAATTTCTTTTTACAAAGGTAAACATTTGAAGTTATCAGCATCTTGTCTCAGGAAAATGTAATCAAACATTAAAAGGTCTGTAGTTTCAATGTTGAATAAAATTCTCTGAAATTCCACTGTTCTCATTAGAGGCTGATAATATATCAGTGTGTAATTTGACATCGGAGTTATTTGTGAGTTGATGAATAGTCAGGAAAAAAAATGTGTATATTCAGTGGTCAGACATGAAGTAGTATTCAAAAAGTGACAGAGTTGGTTTCACATAAAGTTATACAATTGTATTTAACATGGATAAAAAAAAAGGTATGTTTTGAGGTTTCACATGAAAGTATTATATTGGAATTCAAGAGAAACAGAATGTATTTTTAGGTACTTAGCTTCAACAGTAGAAAGAATCTTTGCAATCATTGGTTGTCATTAAAGGCTAATAATGTATTAGCGTGAAATGGACATCATTGAAGTGTAGTTTCTACTTTATTTCTTTCTTGTCTCTCTGACACCAACTGACTTTTTTGTTGTGATTATTAAACTGGTTGAAATAAATAAGGGAAATTGACGTAGATTCTGTTAGCTATTCAAGTTAGTCAGGTGTCTGCTTCCGGGCCAAACTGAAATCATTGCTGGATTGTCATGGTTAAATAGTAGCAGAAATGAATCAGATCGCCTCAGCAGGGAAATTATGTCTCATGCAGTAATATTTTTGTGAAGTGAATTAGCCAATCAGATTTTCAGTTTTAGAAAAATTAAGAAAGCTGGCTGGAGCCTGCTTTCAAGAAAAGTGCACAAAATGTAACTAGTAAAAATAAAGTGATAAATAAATTGTTGCTAAGCTGCGATTAGTAAATTGTCCTATGATAGTTAAGTAATATTTTTTTTTATCCAATGACATTGCAAGTTTGCAAATCATGAAAAAGAGAAAGTTATTTTATTTTGTATCCACCACAAACTTTGTTTCATAACAGTTCGTATAAAAAAGAGAATAACGGTCTGTGATAGAAACCCAAATTTTATATGCTCCTTATTTTATTATTTACATTTGAACATGCACATTCCTAAAATAGCACCCAATACACTCCCTTTAGGTTTAATAAAGTTTTTATTTTTATTTATTTATCTTCTTTTTTTTTTTGCAATATACTCATTACTATTTTGATTTAGACTCATGCACAAAAAAGGTTTTTTTCTTTACAATTAGTCAATGTAGACTCCAGAGAAAGGAATTTTGAACATAAGTTAAAATGATTTCCAGCTATACAAATAAGCTTTTCATATTAATATTAAAAATTTCCAATGCACAACAATGTCTATTTAGATCTGGTGTTTGACTTTATATTATTATTGTGCTAAATAAATATTTTAGTTATAACCAAATTTTCTGTCATTTCACTATAGTTTTTGGAATTTTGCAACAGCGAAAGATAATTTATTTTGACAGAATAGGTGAGCTCATTTTCCAATACAGTTGGTAATTTAGAGAAGATTGTGTAACTTACATATATATTTTTAAATTCAATAAATTTGATATTACTTTTGTTAAATAATGCTTGACTGTCAAAAATTCAGAGTCAAATACAGCTTTAGTTTCATCAATCTGTTTCAATATTTAGTTTACAAAGAAATCATTGTTTAAAACTTCTTTCAAATGAATAGCAATATCATAATTTTCATTACTGATATTTAAATGCTGAATAATTTGCAAAGCATAATTTCCAAAATAACCTCACAAATATTTCAATTTGACTGCCTTCGATTAAACATTAGCTACGTAATTTTCAAAATGAGTAAAAAAAATGTTTAAATACAAATTTATCTTTCCCACAAGTTTTCCTGCTAAATATAAGAAATTTAAGTTGGAAACTAAAGAAATCGTGATTTTTGTGAATTCTTTCTTTGTTTTAGTAGAAACATCACTATCTTCATCTGATTTAAAACAAATAGGTTATAGGAAATAAACTCTATTTCCAACACAATTACATAACCACATAAATATTAAAACGTATCCAAACTTTATTTTCTGCCTGATAACAGACAATATTACCAATATGCCAAAAACATTTCACAATACAGCTCAAACCATTTAAATCAAAGTGTCTATTGGTTATAAATTAATATTCTTCTTTAATGTACTGTGTCTCTTCAGGACATAGGCAATCATGGCCCTCCACATCTGCCTGTCCCTTGTAGTTCTTAACAACCTTTCTCCTGTTATACTGCTCAAACCCCACTCCACCATCCATCTGCTCAAATCCATCAAGTATGTCATACATTGATTACCTTTTTCTCTCTATCCATCCTGTGAGCATCAGATTCTTCAAACCTTCCTTCCTCACTACATCCGAGAAAATTCAGTTGTATTTCCCTAATGTTAAATATCAGTTTTCTTTTTGTGTTCGTCCTCTCCAAAATCTCATTATTGCTCACATGTTTGGTCCATGTTATCCTCAGCATACTTCTGTAGAACCACATTTCCGTTGCTTCAAGTCTTTCCTTTATCTTTGATGAGATTGTCCAGCATTCATATTGAAAGACCGACATCACATAATAGTCCAGCACGCTCTTCTTTGTTGACAGTGAAATCTTCCTGCCTCTCAATACTCTATTCAGCTTCTGGAATGCATCCTTGGCCATACCAATATACCTTCGAATCTCCATGTCGCACTTTCTGTTTGCTGTTAGGATACTTCCCAGGTATTTAAATTTCTGTACCTGCTTGATTTTAATCTCCCCTACTTGGATTTGGCATTTTGGGCTCCTCGTTTTACTGATTACCATGCATTCAGTTTTCTTGTAGTTTATATGTAACCCTTTTTTTCCACTTTCTGTAACTACTTCCTGTAAGAGGTCTTATGGTTTACTTTCCTTGTCTGCTATTTGCACGAGATACTAGATTAGCAACTAGATCCCACCCTTTTACAGTGAAACCGATAAAATGCAACCGCAACTTCTACTCCAACAGTTTCTTTCCTCACACTTCCCGACTGTGGAATTCTCTTCCACACGATTGCTTCCCCAACGGATACAATCTCCAGGAGTTTAAATGTAAGGTCAATAGACACCTCCTAACACACTAACCTGCTCCCATTCTATCAAACACTCTTCCCATCTGCCCAACCCTCATCCTCAGTATCCTTACTCATTTGTCACCTTCCTTCTGACATTCCTTATGTCTAACCACTCCTTCTCTTTACCTTCCCCTATGTAGCCCCATGCGCAATAGTGGCAGTGGAATGCCTTGCTTGGGGTGAGATGATTAAAAAAAAAAAAAAAGATTGCAGCCACCAATGATGAATCCTGGTATGACTTCTAGACTCTCAAAATTGTCTCACTGTATAGGTTGAAAAGATCCAAAGAGAAGACACATCCTCGTCTTACACCCCTTTCTATTCTTGTATATCTGCTGCTTGTTTCCTGTTTGTATGCAAGCATTTTGTAGCTAATACAGGTTTTTGATTATTCTAATGTCCTTCCTGAATATATCAAGTTTACCAAGTGTCTCTATCATGTCTTTGTGGTGTACTTTGTCAAATGCCTTTGCATAGTCTATGAAACAATCAGACATGTTCTTCTACATTTGTATCACTCTTTCTGACAACATTCTAAGCATAAATATTGTGTTCCTTCTTTCAGTGGCCTTGGCAAAATGTCACTGTTCTTGTTCAATTTCTAGCCTGATTCTACTGTGCACTCTATTCATCAGAATTTGGATGATGAGTTTTTGTTTTTTTTCAATTGGTAGACTGAACTATCACCCAGTTCACACTCCACCCACGTCTATTGAACGGGTGAAGAGGCTCATCCCTTGTTCCCTGTTTAGGATGTGGTTTCCGGCTTTCTCTTGTCCAATCTTTTTACTCTTTTCTTTCTTTTTTTTTTTTTTTTCAATTGGAGTAGATAGACTGAACTATCATCAGGTTCACACTCCACCCATGTCTATTGAACAGGTGAACAGGCTCATCCCTTGTTCCCTGTTTAGAATGTGGTTTCCGGCTTTCTCTTTTCCAATCTTTTCACTCTTACGTAGACCCCTGTGCATCAGTGGCGTTACCGCCTTGCTCAGGGTGATATGATTAAAAAGAAAACTAGCTTCTTAGGCAGTACTATGAATATTAATTTGCTAAGGTCATCCAGGATATTGCTGCTGTTGTAGATTTCATTTATTATTTCTGTGATTTTGTCTACATCGAAATCTTCTAAGGTTGGCAACATATCTATTACAATGCTCTCCAGTCTTGCTGCTTTGTTTCTATCCAGCTTTACCAATGCAGCTTCCACTTGGAATTTTAATATTACTGGCCCATCGGTGTTTTGGTGTATTTTTGGTTGCTCTCTTTTGTCGTGGAAGAGATCTATATATTCTTCCTATCACTGAAGTATTTTCTCTTGATCTAATATGAGCTTTCCATCCTTGGATTTTATACATCCTGTTGAAGAGTAGGTCTTTTGTCTTGTTAGTTCTCTTATTTTTTATGCATGTCTCCTTTATTAGTTGTACTCAATTTCTCTATTCATCATTTAGCCATTCCTCTTTCATCTGTTTGCATAAAATATTTAACCAATCAGAGAAAACTAAAACCTTATTTTTCTCGAGTCCACTGTTGAGAAAAATTTTCTTATATAAACCCACAGATTTCAACTTTCACTGAACGGAGGGGTGACTCCCTCTACGTTGTGGCTGCCATCTCCTCCTTCACCAACAGTGCATGCTGAAAGAAACATGCTGGTTACTTCAAATGAATCATCACCAACAGCAACAACAACAAAGATTGTCAGTGAATCTTCGCTAATGATAAAAATCCTTTTCTCATCAATTTTTCTGTGAACCAATTATTTAATAGTCTTTTTTAAACTACAGATCTTTTCTGTGAACCAACTACCCAAAGACTAACTCAACAAAATACTATTTTCACTCCTCTTTGACTTCTTTGAATGCATGTTTTTAAATACAAATGATTCATTTAACAAGCTTATCCATATTTTCTTTATTCTTTATCATTGTTTGGAATTCGGGTCATTTGGATTTTTAATATATATAAAAAAATAACTCAGATGACAATTCTGCCAAGTTTTCCAGTATATTGGAATGAAATTCTATTTCAGTGTTAATTTAATTTCCTATTGTATTTTTGTATCTTCAAATTCATTAACATTTATTTATTCTGTTATTGAATCTACAGTTTCTAACTATTTATTTATTGACTCTTCCTGCCAAGAAAAATAATCCTTATGCACGTTTTCTTTAATTTTCAATGAGTTAATGGCTGCTGTTATTTTAAGTAAGTATTTCACTTTTTTATTAATCTACTTGTTGCAACAGAAACATTGGTCATTTTTATTATCTTAACCCCACCACCACCACCACAACCTTCAAAAGTTATTGTTTGTTTATTTAATTTTATTTTAGATAAAAAAGCAATATGTAAGGTTTAAAATGCATTTTAAAAATGAAAATTATTTCTTGGAGCTTTTTATTTTAGTTTTAATTCCAAGCTTTAAATTTAATTTAATATTTACAATAAGCAAAATATTTTGCATTTCATTGCGCATTAAAAATGATTGGAATTTTTTTTACTAAAATTGTTTATATTGACAAATCTGTTAACACAACATAATTCTTTTTATTTAAAAAATCTTTCAAAAATAAAATGTAGTTTTCTTAAACATTTTTTGGCAAAGATTGACTGATTTAAAGTTTAATTAATTTAAATTAAGGGAACATTTATTTGCTTTTAGTTGAAAATACTGCAGAAAAGCATTTAGTCAAGGAGGAAAGGTATTTTTAAGAGGTGTTAACACATCAACCAGCAATCTGATGTTTGCAAGATTTATGTAAGTGGCAAATAATTGTAATAAAATTACATGATGACTACAAAATAAACACTTTTTTTAGATTATTTCTTTCACTACCAAGTAATCTTAATAATTTAAAATATTTTAAGCATTTAATTGAATTTTAAGTACTTTGGCTCTTCAGTTTTTCTTATGAAGATGCTTGTGAAAAAAATGTTAAAAAATTACTATTAAATTTTAAATTTACTATAGTTACCACTCTTATTTTCTGATTATGTCAATTTCTTTTTTAACTCAATTCTTTTAAAAATATTGATGTTAAATGAATTGTATGTTTTTTCCATTTATAATTTAACAAATCTAATAATAATATCACTTAACCACTACAAATTAACACAGAATTTTAAAAAATTTAAATTTATAAATTATTCAAATTAAAATTTTTTAAAAATTTGCAAAATAGAAAATGATTCTTGTAAAAGTTCTTTGTTGATAGAAAAAGATTTTCTTAAGAAAATGTACATAAAAATAATTAAAAGCATTTCTAATTGAATAACATCTTAGTTTTATTTTATGAATAATAACAGATTTTCTGTATATAGGGTTCTCTGTGACTAAAATATTTATTTTATTTTAAATTCACCCAAGACTTGTTCTTGTAACTAATATAAACATTCTAACAGCTACAAAAAAGAATTTCTCAAAATTTTTTAAATTAAATAATTGTGGTGTAACAAATGTGAAAAAAAGTATTTTTACAAAGATTTTCAAAGAAAGATATTCTTATACATTAATTTCTCATAAAATAATTTCATTTTAAATAAGTCCTGAAAGTTCATTAAATAAAAATGAAAAATGACAAGGCTCTTACTCAAAGTAAAATCTGCAAAAAAAATAACATTAAAATAATATATTTTTAGAGCACTAAACTGTATAAAAATGCAAAATTTTCTTTGTGCACCTCAAATTGTCTAAAAATGCTTCAATTTATAACTGTTACTTTTTTATAATCATTTCCCTCCAAGCAAGGCAGGACTGCCACTGGTGTGCAGGGGGTTACAGTGAGAGGAAAAACTAGGTCCAGAGGATGTTGAAGAAATGATAAGAGATGGATGAGAATAATGAGAATACTTTTAGAAAAGACAGAGAGAAATCACATCACATGGGTAAGAAAGTGACTGAAGGTGAGCTGCTAAGTCAGGATTGATTATATTGCAGATCCTCCTTTGGATTTTGTGAAAAACCTCAAGATAAATAGCCGGAGCACCCAACCAAATATGACAACAGTATTTAATTCACAGACACATGGTAGATTTATAAATGTGCAAAATGGATTCTGATGAGAAAAACTTCCTGACCCAACTGTGACCCAACCTTCCTATCACTAGATGCAGCTATGGATTTGATGTAGTCATTCCATTAGAGAGAGTAAGGCTAAGGAGGTGAAGTGTGTTGATCTTTAGGAGACTAGCATCATTCATTCTGATGGTAGGTAAGAAAGTTTCTTCATGCTTGTTAAAGGAGAACATCTTTGTTTTAGAGGCATTAAAATTTACAAGCCACCTCCTACCCCATTCATTCACAGATTGTAGGTCCCTTTTGAAGGGCACCAACCATTTTACTTTGTCACACTTGGCAGATTTCTTACTGAGACAGGAGTAAATGGTGGAATCATCTGCATGGACACCTACTTGGGAACTGATTATATCAAGAAGATTATTTAAGAAGACCAGAAAAAGCATAGAACCTAGGATGTCATAATTTATAGGAAAGGCTCTTGAAGTTTGCCCATTCAAAACAACCTTCATTTTATGATTTGATAGGAATGATTGAATTAAATCAAACAATCATACAGAAATATCATAGCTCTGGAACTTGTGCATACCAAATTCTGTCAAGTGCTTTCAAGATATCTACAACAACAGCTTGAGATTCACCATTCTTATCAAGTGCCTGGTATATATATTCAGTGATAGTTATTAGCATATCAGCAGTAGACCTGGTGAAGCAGAAGCCATATTGTTTGTCAGAGACAAAGTTGTGAGATGCTCAACTATTTCAGCATTGGTAAAAGCCTCAAATATCTTGCCAAAAAGTGGTAAGAGGCTAATATAGGTACCGCCACTAAATCGCAAAAAAACTGCATAGTTACTTTTAAACTGAATTTTTAAAAATGAAAAAGTTTTCTTGAAACTTTTATTTTAGTTTTAATTGAAAGCTAAATGATTAAATTTATTATTTCCAGTAAGCAAAATACTCTCTGGTTTATTTCAAACATAAATTATATTGCTTGGATTATAAAAGTTTGAGATTTTTTTTTCAATTTTTGAATTTTGCTGCCATTTTTGAGTGATTAACACATTTGTAAACAAAAGTTAATTCTCTGTTTTAAAAATCTTGTAAAAATAAAATATACATCTGTGCCACATTATTTTTGGAAAATTAGCAAGTTTTATGTTAAATTCATCTGATTTACACAAGTGTTGCTTATTTATAGCATGAAATTTAGAATAAAACTATTTCTTAATCACAGATTTGAACTTTTTGATCTGTCTGTATATCAAACGTGTTGATATGTGTCTGATTAGAGATAAGATAACAAATGTATAGCGTTCACAAGTGACAAAATTGTACAAATTTTTGGGGGGTAAGGGAGAAAACTCTAACCTTTTAATTTGCACGTAGAAATTACCATACAAAAAAAACTTCAAATATACAAAAAAAAGAAATTTTAAATTATTTTAGAAATATGGAGACAAAACGATTTTTATTAAACTTTTCAATTTTCAATAGGCAATATAATCACCTAACTAAAAAATCTAATTTAAAGATTTAAAAAATATTTTTGAAACTTTATAAATTATTATAATAAAAAAAATGAAAACAATTCTTTTAAAATTTCATTAGTAATCAAAAATTTATTTTTTCTTCAGACTATAATGTCCTTAATTTTTATAACTTATTCAATTATTACCTTTTTTATTTTAAATTCTTGATGGCAGATTTTTGGATACAGAGGCAACATTTTAAAAAAAGTAGATGATTTATATTCCCTAATGAGTCCTGCATTTAACTAATAAAACCATAGACCACAACAGAGTGAATTTCATTAAAATTTCATGGATTTACGTGGAGTGTGTGTGTGGGGGAGATAACAGAGGTAAAAAATAAATATTTTTACCAAAATTTTTAGAAATAATAATTTCAAAAATAACTTTGTTCATATGTGAATGAGTACTGAAAGTTTCATTAAAATCTGACAATTATTTGAATTTTTGCGAGATTTCCAAATTAATGTCACTGGAAAAAAAGTGGGTGATGTCATCATTATGTTTTTCATTGTAAACAGTCGTAATGTTTTGGTTACCCACTAACTCAAATCAAAACAAGATTTTCTGTCAAAATTTCGAACACATTAGAAGGAATTAAAAATTTTTTAAAAATAATTAAAAATTACTTTGATCGTTCCTCTTAATAATAATATAAACATTTTGATGGAAAATGTTTGTTTTTATTAAGTTTGGGACCGTCTTTATTCATATTATGCTGTGTTTTTTTTAACAATTTATTGAAGATACCTAGGCTAATATGATGATAATTAGAGGTGTCAGATGACTCCCCAGAGTTCTTAAAAACAGAAACTACAGAGAAAAACTTCCAACAGACAGGAAGCAAACTATTGATTTACAATTGATTGTGAGAGTAATTTATTTAAAATAAGAAGATTTAATATTTAGGCAATTTTCTCCAACTCATTAATTCACTAGAGCAATAAAATAAACAAAAGTACTAATATCACCTGACAGAAAAAAAAGCCAATTAAGGTAAGACAACATAAGTAGGGAGAAACTTTTGTGCAATTTTCATCAGTAATTATCTATTCATTTTATCCAATGAGATCTTTTTATGTGTCTTTGTTATGGTGTCCTTTTACAAGGAATGGACTCTTCCTCTTACTATATATAATTACCTGTGTGATTTCCAGGACAGCATTTAAGTACGGCAGTTAGTACGCAGTTAAAACCAGCTATTAGTCAGGCAATAAGTAGTGTAACTTACTGTTCAGACTTACTTATTTCTATTTACTGATTACTAACAATTTCTTTGTATATATTGTTCTTGTTATACTAATACACTGTTTTGAACCTACCTTCTGTGTTCCATGTTTTACTTCCTACCAAACTGGTCACTACAACTTTGCAGCAAAGTTTCACCACAACAACATCCACAACAAATAGGCAATGAAGATCCACAATAGTCTTTAAATACAAAGTTTTTCTTTCTTTTTTTCTTTTGGTGGGGCTGTATAGTATATAACTGTCCTAGCAGTTAAAAGAAACAAATTATTTGCTTTCGGATTCCATTAAAACCAAAAACGTGCAACAAGGAAAGCATTGGTTTTTTGTATTTCTAATATTTTCTTTGGTTTGCTTTAACTGGAATGTTTGTATGGGCTATTTATTTCTTATAAGCCTTTTTTAAAGAATTGACACCATTACTTAATACTAGTTAAAATGAGCATTTAGCATCTCTTATAATTGTTACCTACTCCTGACCACAAATAGCATAGAATATTGTATTTAACTATATTTTGTAATTGGTAGAAAGAAAATCATTAGTATTATCTCATGTACTATATTTTGTTCTCATTTTTAATCTGATAATATAGCTAAATTACAGTAAATGGTTACATATACAGATCAATATGGGAACATGTTTCAACATAGGGAATATATCAATAGTTCTCAGCTCTATATTAATATACAATATATCATCCTCTGGCATTAACATATGCACCATCCACAGCAAACATGTAAAATGAACATCTAACCTCTTGAAGTCCTTTTAATCTGACTCCTTTCAATTGTCAACAGAAAATTTTCAGGCTGTATTGAAAGAATTAATAAAACTGCTTCAAGCAGGAATTATTAGATAGTTGAAGTAACACATTGACACAAAACTTAAACCGAGTAAGCTTGTGGAGACTACAGGAATGTAAATACAATTAATGAAATGTAAATATTTTTGCTTGTGATAAGGGAAAAATTATGTTTGTAACACAATCTCTCAGGCTTAGACACCTGAGAGATCCTGTTACAAACAGTTTTCCTATTTAAATTTTCTGATGCATCTTAACTCTTAAGTTAATGATTGAATAAACTCATGGTAAGTTCTGCAACAATAAAATATCCATAGAAATCCCTCACCACATTGTTAAATATTTGCGCTTAACAACTTTAGCAAAATATTGTAATAACAATCATAAATATGAATTCTGGTTGTTATTTTAAGAATGTGTAGAAATATAAAAATCTTGAAATAAACTGTTTCCATTTTACTGTAACAGCCATTAAACACTTCCCTTCTTTATTTCTTCCTTTATTTTATTTTCATAATGAAATGGCATTTTTAATTGCAGTCATCATAACTTCTTAGCCTTGCAGCTGAAATCAAAGTGTAATACCTATTCTTATCAGCTTAATCTGACTCTCTCTCTCTCTCTCTCCCCACTTGTCTTCTTTCTTTTATTTTCTCACTGAAAACAAGTAATGTCTTCTCCTCTATCCAGTTGATCATGTTCACCACAAGATGATAGATGACAGTTGGTTGTTTATGAATCAAATAACCAATGCTATTAACATATCTCATGAGAGAGTTGAGAATATTCTGTGCAATGAATTTGGCAAGACTAAGGTTTCTATTGAGTGCCACATCTTCTGACACCTGATAAAAAGTACACAGGCAATGATATTATTTGAGACAGATCCAGCTGATTTTCTAACTCAGGAAACTTTATGACAGAGACAATCCATGCAGTGGAAACACCACTCTCCGAAGAAAACCAAGGTCATTTCACCTGCCCCAGTTTTTTGGATACAAAAGACATTGTTTTTGGACTATTTTTAGAAAGACTTATACCATCAATGAAGAGTACTATGCCAATTTTCTGAAGCAGTGACAAAAGGCTATCAAGACCAAACATCCAGAAAAATTGATGAAAAGAGTCTTATTCACAAAGTCAATATACCAGCACACAAGCCCTTGCTTTCAATTGCTGTTATGCATGACTGTGGCTTTGAACTGGTTCATTACCCTCCTTATTTGAATATCAATTTTTTATGTTGGGTTCACCAATAACACTTCTTCATAGTCAACCTATGAACTTTTTATCCCACCCTCAGTTATGCACTGCCTAGTGTCCCACTTGCCTTCAATGTGCCACATGAGTGTCAAATTATCCAAGCATTCTTCTCCCATTATGTGTCCTATAAATTTCAACTTATGCTATGTGTTTTTTGTTTCCATTTTCTATAAAACTTTGCTGTTTCTCTCATGTTCAGCCCATTACATTCTCAGCATCCTTCTGTAGAACCAGATTTCTGTTGCTTCAAATCTATTCTTTATGTGATGAGATTGTTCAACATTCACTGCCATATAGGAGGAGTGACATTTCATAACAGTCCAGTAATCTTTTGCTTTTAATTAAACTTTCCTGTTTCTTAATACTTTGTTTACCTTTTTGATATCTTTTGCTATACAAATGCTCCTCCTGATTTTTGGTGCTGCATTTTCTATCCTTTGTTAAACATTTCTTAAATATTTAAATTTTTGTACGTTTAATTTTGGTATCTTCAGTTGGTAATTTGCATGCTGGGTTGTTTTTGATGACAACCATACTTTCTGTCGCCTGTCAAATTGATTTTTACTCTTTTCTTACTTTCTGTGGCTGTTATCAACACTGTCATCTGCATATCTAATGTTGTTAAGATTGTAGGCACCAATAATAGATCTTTGTAAAACTAATTCTCTTAGCATTGCTTCACTATAAAGATTGAATAAGTCTAGTGAGAAGACATGTCTTTATTTTTGTATATTGACTGAATTTATTTTCTACCCACCTGCAGGTGTTTTTTCTCCAAGTGAAAGTTCTTTATTATTCTAATATCCTCCCGCAAAACAATTCAGGTTATTTGGGAAGGATCAATGAAAATTATGATCCTTCCTAAATAAATCAAACTTCCAAGCAGTTGTTTGTGATGTACTTTAACAAATTCTTTTGCATAATCTATAAAACATAGGTATACGTTCTTTCTCCATTTGTATTGCTTTTTCTGATATCATTCTGGGCATAAATATCATATTCCTTATTACAAAGCCTTTAACAAAACTGCACCATTCTGGTCATATTTCCTGTCTAATTTTGCTGCACACTCTATTCATCAGAATTCAGATTATGAGTTTTGTTATGTGGCTTAATTAAGCTGATTGTCTGAAGGAGTTTGCACCTGGCTTCTCGAGCAGAGCTATGAAAATGGACACTTACTTTTTTTTTTTTTAAATCCAGTTAATTGTTAATTAATCTATAAATTACTAATTGACTTTGAAATATCTCTAGGACAAATATAAAATGATAAAATAATATATAGAATGGTACTGCCCAAGATTTGTTGTGAAAAGTCCCAAACAGAGATAACATAATCCAAATATCTATCTAAATCTATGGTCACACATTTTTCTATCAAACCCTTTTCATTTTCCATACAGTTTTAAAATTATTGAGAGCACGCTTAATATCACTGAATATTCTTAATGCGCAATTTTTATGTCACAAGTGAACTTGCCTAATTATTAGGATTCAAATATATTTTAATGAACATCCAAATTATGAAAATTAGATTAACTGACCCAAAAAACAAAAAAAAACCCAGCAATATTCAAGTTGTTGCAACAACATTCTACTTTATACTTCCTGGATATCAAAAGAACATTCTAATTAACTATGTTGTAGACATTTGATGTACAAAAATGTTAACACAGAATTATACATATTTATTAAACAATTAGGTCATGCAAGGGACATGAGATAAGGATCAGGGGAGTGTAGAAAGATTTTGTTTTGTTTACCTTTAAGATAAAACACTGCTACCTTGCCCTAACAACTTATTTTATTAATTTTACTTCTGACACAACCTCAGTTCACAACATGGGTTGACAAGATAGACAATTAACATTTTTGTCTGCCAAAATAGACTATTCTCCATGTAAGGTGATTTTAAATTTATTGATTAATATTTGTTCTCTAATTAAATACATTGTTCTTTATGTGGATCATTTTTAATATTATATTACTAGGATCCACTTAGATTGTTTCCAATTAATACACACACACACACACACACACACACATATATATATATATATATATATACAGTCAGTCAGTTAAGTTGCTATTACTTTCTGCAGTAGTCTGATTGCCACCATGTAAGTGAATGCAAGGAACTCAACTGGAATTTGAACTCAGCTCCCCAATTTCTCGTTCCAAGCCGACATCCACTGCACCACAACACACATGTATACATAATCATATAATATTGTTCTACAATTAAAAATACATTGCAACACAGATGTTTCTGTTTCAACATTTCTATCTCGTCATCAGGCAATGTTAGTTGTGAAAATGATTTTCATTTCTTATTTATAGATGTGGGAAGATAAATTTTATGCGTGTTCCTTTTAACAAATCAGAATAGACATTCACTTTAAAATTTGACAAGTATTTTCTAAAAATAGAAAGTACTTGTCAAATTTTAAAATTTTACTTGGCTAATAAGACTAATTATGACATCAATACAAACATGCCAGATACACAATTCAATTATCAAAGCCTGGCATAAAACAGTTGTTTCATGCTTGCATTTCAAGATTATCTCAGATCTAGTTCATACTTTGCTCTACTTACCTACAAAATTGTAAAGTTTACATTCAAACATTTTTTGAATCAGCCATAACTGCAAATGACTTCTTTTTTTTTCCAGATCTCCCTGGTAACACTGCTCTTGCAGCACCTCTATTGAAAAGAAAATCTGAAAGATCTACTTTGAAAGTCCCATTTTATCTATAATGTATACCTATACTACAAAAGAGGCACTCCACTATATAAATGTACATATATGCAGAGGTACAACCCATATGCCACTGACAGTGAATACCGTGTTTTGTGTGTGTGCATATTTTATTGTTCTGAAGGACCATCTCTCCAGGAGTAGCCTCTCCTATTACAATAAAAAGGAGATGGTCAGTGTCAATCTCTGATGCTGACATATCTAATAGGTTAAGGAATTAAGAAAATTGTTGCCATCAATCCCATATATATATGACCTTGTGCCAATCAATGACATGGCAGTGTAACACCTTGCCCAAAATTTTAGTGGCATATAAATTGTTTCATGGCTAGATTAAACAAAGTAGTTGTACTAAATAAATCAAACAACTGTAATGGAAAAATAAACCAAATGAAATGCTCAATTATAACACTTGTAAAAAAAAAAAAAAAAAAAAATCTTCTTGAAGGATTTGAGATTGAATTGGTAGGTTAAAACTAGGATTCCTAGTTTGAAGTGGTGTGTATGTGACAATCTTTGAACTGAGCAAGTAATATTTTCCCCATTCTCCCAACTCGTATTTTTCTTATTGTTCAACCCTACTTTAGAAAATATAGAAATCTATGTATGAATTTCTCTAGAGGTCCCAGCTAACCAGTTCAGAAAACTGCTTTTTGTCAGAATTTTGTTAATTTGAAGAAAAGGCCCATCTGACTTCATTAACAGAAAGGTTCACTCATAGGCATATAGAGAGAGCTGCGCCCAATCAGTCAATAAGATATATTTTGTACCCTGATCATTATAGATAGGGAGCTACTAACACTGCTTAAGTAATATACTCACAAACATTCTGAACTGATGATATGAGAGTTTAGTTTAGTGGATGGATGCTCCAAATGTTTTTATTTCATTTCTTGTATTGAAATTAAATTTCTATATCACTATGAAAAGATTATCTCAGTTGTACTGATTTATACTCTGAATTGACAAAATATTTTAAAGTGTTTCAGAATCTATAAGAAAAAAAAATCAATATCTTAATTAGTTTATTTGAGGATAAGCTGCATTCATGAGTATTAATTGCACAAATAATCTCATTGGATTTTCCACGAACATTGACTTGCATCAATGTTGAGAAGTCTTGAACAAATGCTTTTAGGCAGTGGTAAATGCATTAAATATTATACAATAGAATTTTCTAGATTTAATAAAATTCAATTTATAAATAAAAGCTTATAATATATAAGAAAAACAGATTTTAGTAACTAAAAGTTTTAGGTAATTTATAAAAGGTCTTTCTCAAAACTGATTATTTCATTTTTAGTACATGGTTTTGAATATATATAGATTAAAGAAAAAGTCTTCTAAGTATAATAGTTCATATAAAAAATTAGTTCAGACATTTGGGGTCAGCCATTATTGAGTATGCTTTTAATCTTTCTAATTTTCATTGCAAAAGATATTTACAATTTCTCCTGAAAGTGTTCCCTATACTGTTATCAGCCACTGAGCATTTACTGGTTTTGTTAAATTGTTACCTTATTGTCTTCTCATACTTAGAAGAGTTAAATATTAGTATAGGTACCTCAAGTGATTTTTCTATACTTAAATTTAAATTTTAAAAATAAACAAGTTATCTTCAAGCTTTAAAATTAGCTTGAATTGAAAGCCAAGGGATTAAATTTAGTAATTCCAGTAAGCAAAATACCCTGGTCTATTTTAAACCAAAATTATATTGATCAGAATGAAAAATTTTCTAAATTAAAAAAAAAAAAAAATTTTCAAAATTTCAAATTTTTCCCCATTTTTTGATTGTAAACAGAAGCCAATTCTCAGTTTTAGAAAAATCTTACAAAAATAAAATACACCTTGTTGACACATTATTTTCTTCAAATTACGGAATTTAAACTTACTTGCTTACTGCCTTGTTTCAAAAAGGCTTTCTCAATTACGGTAGCCTTGTTATCACAGCTGTCATCACCTTATCAGCAGCCAACAATGGATGATTTACAGTATCCAGCCAAAAGTATGGAAGACGAATTTGGTATAAATCTTATTCATACAAATCGTTTTTTTTAATTTTTTTTTAACTATGTTTGAAGTAAAAATTGAACACAGTTTTCAGCAATTATCCAATATTTTATGGAATTTTAGTTAGTTTAGCTTTGTAGGCTTATGCTTGAAGATGTTTTATGAAAAATAAAAATTAAAATAATATAAAACTTTCTTTTAAAAAATTTTACAATTTAATAACAGAATGAAAATAACGGCAGAGGTAACTCAATTTATGAAATGTTATGGCATTTATTAATGTTTATTTTTAATATTCTTTTTAGGTACCTCCACAAATTGTGAATTTCACAATTATTATTTTAACAAAATTAAAAACTTAGGAATTAAAATATAAAAGTTGCTTTAAATGTTTAAGGAATAACTTGCAAAACAAGCTGTTGAATTTTATAAACGTCTTGAAGAGACTTGAATCAGAATCAAAGTGCGGTTTCTGTCGTTTTCCATGTAAAACACCTGTTAACTTCTAAAATAAATACAACCCCTGTGGAATCTTGTTATGAATCAAAAAAATTTTTCTTCTTCAGACTATAATGTCCTTAATTATTATTATTTAGTCTAGCAATTAAAAGCTTATCAAATTAAATTATATCACAGTTTTATTGCATTTTTTATTTTATTCTTTGGAGCAGATTTTCGGATAAGGCTGAAAAAAAAAAAAAAAAAAAAAAAAAATTATATTCCCTGATGAATCCTACATTTAAGTAATAAAAAAAATAATTTGCAGCCAATTAAAATTTCATAGATTTACGTAGAAGGGGGAAAAGAGAAACAGTTAAAAGAAAAAAAAATTTTTTTTCACCAAGATTTTTTAAAAATAATAATTTGAAAAATAATTTCATTCATTTGTAAATGAGTACTGAAAGTTTCATTAAAATCCAACAATTATTTGATTTTTTGCGAGAATTTGAAAATTAATGTTTGTCACTGAAAAAAGCGAGTTACGTAAAATTGTGTGATCGATTGTAAAAGTCGTAACATTTTCTGCAACGCTAACTTAAACCAAAACAAAAATTTCTGCCAAAATTTCGAACACGTTAAAATGGATTAAAAAATTTTTTCAAATAAATAAAAATTACATTGATCTTTTCTCTTAATAATAATATAAACATTTTAATGGAAAAAGTTTGTTTTATTAAGTTTTGGACCTTTTTTATTAATACTATGCAGTTTTTTTTTGTGATTTAATAGAGGTACCTATATTAGTACCATTTAAACATTTGCTCTAGAACTGAAGAATGTAATTAAAGATATAACTTGAATTTTCATTAAAAGTATAAAGAATATAAACACAGATTAAATGAACACAAACTTTATTACATTTTCTTCATTATGAACAACTACAAGTCATAAGTTTAAGATAACAATTTGTGCATCATAACAGGGGTGTCCCCACTGAAACAATTGAGAGAATTAAAATTAAAGAAAAGAAAAAAATTTAACAAAAAACAAAAAGTTAAATGACAGAAAAATAGAAACAAAAGGTGTTCAAGCTAGGGACGTGAACATCTGCATTTGAATTGTATGATGTGTACATTTGTGCATAAGTCCGGCTATCTGTAGGACATACACATTAAAGAATCCATAGTAAGATGCAATCTACATAGCCATAGCTAGTAGAATAGTTGCAGGACAGTCACCATCCTTTTCATCAGTAGTAGTAGTAGTAGTAGTAGTAGTACAGCTACACTACACACTGCTAGTATAATACACCATGATTGACTAAATACACATGCATCATTTGTGTATATGCAGCATGCGTATATATTTTATGAAGACTAAAAACTTGCCATCTACTGGCTGCAGAAGAAGGTCATGTGACAACAATAAAGTTAGGTGGCGGTCAACTCCGCCCCCTCCCAAAGGTTATTTTTAAATTAACAACTGCACTCACACCCTCCCCATCATATCTGAAAGGACCCTCCAGCTAGTGATTATAACAACACAATGACAACATCCATCAGCATACCATGTTCAATAAAGTAGTCACCAGGCCTGGCTAAATTAGCAATAGCAGAGAGGATGTAGTGAACATTAAGAGAAGATTTAAGATTTAGTGAAAGTTTAGAATTGAGAAAGAACAGTTAGTTAGTGGGTATGGTTTGTGACAAAATAGCATTGAAAAGCATAAACCCTGACTGAATGATACTCCACTTCACCTTCAAATCTGTGGGTAATAAATATAAATAAATTAAAAAAATATCACAGCACAATTTGTGAAAAATGCATATTACCATTGACCAGCGATGGCACAAAATATCCATACTTATTAAAAAAGAGGGTTAAAAAAAAAAAAAAAAAAAAAAAAAAAAAAAAAAAAAAAAAAAAAAAACAACAAACTTTATGTGGTGGTTAAGGAAAAGAAAATCTCTGAAGTGAGCCTTTGCATCATATGAGTTCCTTGAATGAAACTACTGCTCAGTTCCCCACCAACACAGTACTGTTGAAATATTCAACCTCCCTCTCTTGAAAGATGAATATCTAAACAAAGTAACTCCCCATTCATTAACAGATAATTTTTGTTACAGTGGCATGTTCAGTATGGTCAAATCAAAATATAAGAGAAAAAGCAAGAGTCTATCTTAAGTAATTTGGTTGCTTGCTTAGAGAAAGGGAGAATTATGTTCACGACTAAACATGAGAGAGCTAACAAAAGATCAGGTTAAAAAAAACAGAGACTCTGGTATGAACAGCTAGCTAAGGGCATAGAAACCTTATCAGCATAATCTCATATAGCATATAGATCTTCCAATCCTACATATACATCATCAACCAAATGCTCTGAAATATGACACTTGAACCAACTCTACAAACCTACTAAATTTCATCTGTATTACAGAAAGTATCAACTTAAAACATTTGTAGACATATCTTGGGTATTTGTTTCCAGTATTTATTAAGTAACAGAACGCTAAGTGTTCAGTAACAAAAAAAAAGAGCTTGCCGTATGTCTAATTATTGGTTTATTAAATACTTTTTGGTTAAGTTTATTTTTTAAATAAGAGCAGTTTTTGGCTGAGAGCTGTAAAATATAATCTCTCACAACTGCCTATATTTTAGGTTGGTCTTTAATTCAGCAGTAAAAGATAAAATAAAGGAATGCTGGTATCAAAGATGAATGTACAGCTTTAAGTTTCGAATATACCATATGGCAATACTGGAGAGAGAGAGACCATAGTCAGATAATGAAAGTCAAAACAGGATAAGAGGTCAACGTTAATAAAAGGCAAAAATGATTAAGGTCAAGAGAGTCAGAGATCAAAACAGTCAGTGGCCAAAACATATCAGATTAAGAAAGTGCAAGTTATGCCAGAGTTCAAGCAATATTGAGGTCAAAAAAGAATTAAAGGAAAAAAGTAATTTGATGAGAGGTTTGGGGGGGGGGGGGTGAGATTCCATACTTATATTCATGTAAACTAGTGGATTACAAGGTTGATGAAATTGAAAATTTAGTCAATATTGACAAATGGAAAAATCTCACTAACCTATCATCAATAATCTCATAACATTACACACTAACAGGGCAGGAAATGGAACAGTAATGCTTTTCAGAGATTCTTTCTAACTAACAGAAGCTGTAAAGAGAATGTTGAAGTGACAGGGAACTGGTCAAGTGTTTCAAACAATTGAAAATATCTAATGTCAAAATGTTATTCGCCAATCAGTGTCATGTGAACATTTGTTTTTATTCTATCTAAATATAATGACTGATAGGAAATGAGTAGGCAAAGTCAATAACTCCAAAAAGATTTGAAGATTTTAGGAAAGTAGTTCTTAAAACAACTTATTTAATGCATATTCATGTACACAAGTATATACACTACACGTAAATATCATTAATAGTAAATTATCAATTTTCTTCATATTTAGAATATCAAGAAAATATAAATGGAGGAGAAAAAAAGGATATGTGTATGTGTGTGTGTGTGCAAGAGAGAAAAATATATTAAGTATATACATATCTATATTATACACATACACACACATTAAGTATTTTTTATTACTGAAAACTGATGGAGAAAGAAAATAGCTACATAAGAAATAAAATATAGGTATACTTATTACTGATCCACATATTGAACAAAATCTATATACATTTGAGATTTGAAACAATCTGTTTGAATGTGGTAGGAGGATTAAGAAGTATAAAAGAACTAAACTAATAAGTTATTGTGGGAGTCACTGCTGATAATACAATTATTAAAAGAGAAATAAATTATTGAACTACAACAAGAGCAATTGCATTCACACTAAGTATTTGCTTAATGTTTTTATTATATTCTCCTCACTTTTAGATAAGTTTTGATCACAATAGTTTAAAACTAATCATTTTTATAGACAAAGATTCTTAAAATAAGAGTACAAGAATAAAAACATTATCAGTAGTGGCTCCCACTAAACTATTTATAAGTGGGCATAGCATTGTTAAAGGTTGGAATGTAAGGTAAGGCGAATAGGAAGGAGAGGCTAGGTATCTGGATTGAAAGTAGGTATGTATGCACACATGCATGCAGAACAAAGGCATAATAGAAATATAAGAGTGAGAAACATGCACTCATACATACACAGACAAGAAAATGATGGGATAGCTTCAGAGATCATTCATGTACAAAGGGAAAAGAGAAGGTATATCTCAGATATGTAACAATCAGGATCTTTACAATCATAACAGTAATATTAATAATAAACAGTAATTTTAATTATCATATTAGTAATAATGATAATATATGTATATATGCATATATACACCAAAGAGCAGAACAAATATACAGACAAAGCCCACGGATGTGTACACTGCACGCCCCCACCCTTACTACATCCAGTTGAAACAAGAGACGTCCGTCAGTTCGTTCATCCATCCACCCACCCGACCCACTCCCTACAAATCTACACTATATAGGTTGCTTTGGTCCAAAGAGTCCTGCCACAGGAGCCAGATGCTTCAATTGTCGCCATTCGTTTCACTCATTGTCCATACTGAAAGAAATTTACATTTAGAAAAGATTAGGTAAATAGATTAAAAATTAGTTTAAAAGAAAATGTTAGTTTTTTTTATATCATCTACAAAGCATAGAACTATATAATGAGATTCATAAGCAAATGTTTCATTATATGTCATTCATAAGATGATTTCATTACCATATTAAAATCATGAATCTTACAATAAAGACATTTATATTTTTTTTTAAATTGGAAATCTAAATGAATAAGTTGAATTAAAATTCCACTGAACTAGCTATCAAACCTTGCTGGTATTTAAAAAATTGGACATTTGTTGATTGTGTTGAAAACTGATCAGTTTCAATTTTTTATGGCACTAAAGTGTTTTTATTCAGACTAGCATTGCCATCTTATAATTTGAAAAATGATTCAACAAGTTTATTTCATTTAAGTAACTTTTGGTTACATTTTATTATTACATTGTTCGATGTCTTTAACATTCTAAATTAATTATTGAATTAATACTATCATTATCAATATTGGACCAGTATTTAACATCTAGAAAGAAATCATTAAGTGCATATTTAATTTTACTATAATTTTTTCTCTTATTAATAGTGATGATGCTCTCCAAGAGTTAGGAAATATAGAAGTTAGCAAGATTTAATTAAACACAAGACAACAACTATAAAGAAGAAATAATTCTACCGTTAGCCATATTTGTTGGCTACCCAGACTGCATATGCCAAGGAGAGGAATGCAAAAAGAAAAAAAATGTTTTTTTATAAAATGTATATACAAGAAACTTTCAATTTCAACATTTCTTACAATGTTTAACTTTCAGAAAAAATAATTTCAACTCTACAAACACTATTCAAATACAAAGTTACAAGTATAATATAAATTGGCTTTCAGAAAGTTGCCACTGCATTATACTTACCATTTAAACTGAATGTATAAAAGATAAATTGAAGTAAGTGACTTTTATGAACCATTGAATGTGAAGGGAAAAAAATGCAAGAATCTATAGCTAACTGAAAACTATGAAAATCTAGGTAATAATCCCTAGGTAAAATGTTACAAATGTCAAAGTAATTGATCGCACAAAATTCCTTTTTGTTTAGAGTTTATTTTAGATTATGTCAGTTAATTTAAAATATATTATGAAAGTTACATCTCAAATCTTATTAATTTAAGCAAGTATTTTTGTGTACTGGACAAAAATGTATTAAGTTTTTCTTATTATTATTAACATTAATGAAATTAAAGCAAGCCACTATATGACTATCAAATGTTACCCAGATGATATGAATCATTCAAGAAAAACAGCTCTCAAATTGTTAGTACTTTCTGCTTTCAACCAGTGATTTTTCATGCAACAGACATTTAAAAAGTGCAACAATATTTCAATCTATTTGAGTGCTTAAAAAAAAAAAAAAAAATCTACTTTACTACATGTTTTAAATGTGAAATTATTTCATATGCAAATACTTCTCTAATGAGAAACTTGTGGCCACTTGCAAAAATGTTTATATAACAAACATTATTTTATTTAACATAGATTTATAGCTATTTTACAAGTCAAGACATGAGCGTAATTCACATCATAGTAATTTTTCCATAAACTGAAAATGCCACAGCATGCAAAACTTAAAAAATGCATTGAACAAAATCACTGTCACAAAGATTGAACAATTCACAAAACATCAGGAACATGCAAACTAAAAACATTTAGTGTTGTTGTAGATAGTAACAGATGTATGCTCACTATAAAATATCTAATATTAAAAACTTTCTCTAAGTTAAAACTACCACTAAAAACCAGAGACATTTCCTGCTAGTGATCCAATGAAACTATTTAATAACAATTATACTTAGCAAGGGTTACAAGGAAATTATGGTACAAATGATTATAGATTTTAGCATGCAATCCAGATATATACTTTATTATAATCATTTTTGTATAATGTATACTTTATTGTAATTTTTTTTTTGACAAGAGGAGGGAGATCTTATGGAAAATTATGAAAGTCCGGGGTAAAAAAAAAAAAGAAAAAAAAAAAGAAGCTTTGCACAAATTAAAAACCAACTGACATATTCAGGAAGATAATTTGATCTAATTCTTTTTATTAAATTAAACTAGTTTGAAAGACTGGTTATGTATTGCCAAAGAAAAGATTTAAATCATTAAAACATATGCAGGAATGTTCAAATGTTTTTAATATAAAGTTTAGAAAATAAGTGATGAATTACAAATAAAAAAATAATTGAAAGACCAAGGCAAATAACTAGAGTGCATAAAATAAAAAGACAAGCAAGAATTTAAATCTGAAAAGTGAAATAGAAAAAAAAGAACTCTTTGAAAGAGGAAAAAAATCCTGCTTTCAGTTAACATAATGTAGTATTTTGAAAGTGACAAATCTGTTAACATATAAATTTGTAGAAATGATTTTCATTCAGTAATGCTTTAAATTTTTACCAACAGTGGTAATGCTTAGAGCATCACCAATCTCCAAGATAGAAGCTTATAAAATAAAACTTGATTTAAGCCGTACTGATTGCATTTGTAAAATATAAATGGAAGAAAAGAAAAAAAAAAAATCAAGAAAATGTAAGCAAGATTAAAATTATACATCAACTCCAATAATTCAATTGATAAATAAGAGTTTGAAAGGAGTTTATAAAGACCTATCACGTTTCTCAAATCTATTTAACATGCCCATGAGAAACATTTTCCAGCAAACTAAGTGGAATAAATTTTCCTGAAAAATAATTTTAATATTTAGAAAAATGTATAACTTGGAAAATATTGTTACTTTTCATTTGAGAAGAAAACTACTACAAATATCTTAGATACCCTATCATTATATCTAAATAGTTATCTTCTTTGTAATGTAATGTTCTTTAATAAAATTTACACTAAAATGGAAATGCCAATATAATTAATATTTAAGTAGAACTAGTAAAAGGTAAATTAGGGAAAATTTGGGAATCTATCTAAAACAGTACAACACCAACTACAACAATGACAACTGTTAGGAACTGCTAATGGTGCAAATAACAGCTATGGGGAGGCTGATAGAAGATACAAGAAATTTTAGCTTACATGTCACGAGGTAGTTATGTAGCTGCCCAGACTGTTGTTCGTAGAAGGACAAGAGAACAGCATATTAGACTGATGTGACATTCCCCCCCACACACACACTGTGCTGTACTGTTAGGTTATGTTCTAACAAAATTATAAACTTATGTTTAAGAACTAATCAAGGAGAAAAAAAAGATACAAAATGAGTTAAATCAGAAATTGCTACAAATTGTTGCTAATGAAATAACTTCATAAATAGGTATATATGTACTATATAGGAAGATATAAATCTTAGACAGTACAGCACAGTAAACCATATTTTAGTATAGCAGATATCAGATTAAAATAAAAACAATGATAGAGTACAGTTAAAACATCACAATGTCAACAGGAAAAACTAAGGTCTTCAAGTTATTTTACTAATTAACAATATCATTTACAAGTGTAAACAATTACAAAAATGCAACAATTCTCTTAATACAAAATAATTATAAATCCATTCAACTGAAGTTTAAAGCAATCTATGTACGAAATATCTTATAGGATATGATATAAAAATATTTGTGAACTAATTTATCAAAGATTATATGAAGGAAAATTACAAATGTAACATGGCATTGTAAGCAATTCAAATAATAGCTGAAAATAAACCTGAAATTGCAAACACTTCATAAATCAATACACACTGTTTATATTTCAAAAGATAAATTTAGTAAGTAAAGAATCTAATGCAAAAAATTGCTGAATATTTGCAATTTATTAGCAATTTCAGTTTTATAGCTCTATAACAATAGATATACATTTGGTAATTCAAAATAATTAATTTGATTTTAAATTAAATTGTAAGATTTTATAATGGTTACCTAATCCAATCCCAAAGCCTGTTTCTTTTTGTAAGTTTCAGGAAAGGAAAGATTTAATTCACACTTCATGTTACAAAGTATTTAGTAACATCAATTTTCAGGCATATTAAAACCAATGGCATTTTACTGGCAGTTACCAGAGGAACTAAATGAAGCATGTAAATGACATCAATTCAACAATCAATATATAGAAAATTTGTCATTATTTTTCCAGATTAGAATTCAGATTATGTTGGAAAGCACCTTATATATATATATATATATATATATATATATATATATATATATATATATAAGGTTGACAAGAAAGTTCTTGTGAAATTTTTAATTTTGATTTCAAAGAAGTTTTCGTTATAATACCTTTATTTTATATATCATTTTAAAGAGCGTTTTTCACTCTATTTAATCGTTTAAATTACAATCGCTTTAAAGCAATTATGTCTTCTTTTCAGAACGTTGAACACAAGATGGAAAAAAAAGCAAATTCGCACAATTTTCTTATTTCAATTCAAGTTAGGCCAAAAAGCTGCTGAAACAGCTTGCGATATCAATGAAGCGTCTGGCCCAGGAACCACTACTGAATGCACAGCACAATGGTGGCTTAAGAAATTTCATCGTGGCGACGAGAGTCTTGAAGATGATGAGCGTAGTGGTCGGCCATTGGATGTTGACAACAATCAATTAAGAGCCTTAGTCAAAGCCAATCCGCACACAACTGTTCGATAACTTTCCAACCACTTGAGAGAGATTGGAAAGACAAAAAAAACTTGATAAATGGGTGCCTCACGAATTGAACGACAACTAAAAGAAACGCGGTTATGAAGTGTCATCTTCCCTTCATTTAGGCAACAAGAACGACCCGTTCTTTGACCGGGTTGTGACTTGCGATGAAAAGTGGATTCTTTACGACAACCGGCGATGCTCAGCTCAGTGGTTAGATCCTGACGAAGCTCTACGACATTTCCTGAAGCCAGAGTTGCACCAAAAGAAGGTCATGCTGACTGTTTGGTAGTCTGCGACAGGGTCTCATTCATTACAGTTTTTTTGAATGCAGGCTAAACCATTACAGCAAAGAAGTACTGTCAACAAATGGATGAAATGCATCAGAAACTTCGACAACAACACCCAGCATTAGTCAACAGAAAAGGTCCAGTTCTCCTCCACAACAATGCCCAACCTCACATTGCTAAACCGACCCTGCAGAAGTTTAACGAATTGGGCTACGAAACTCTGCCTAATCCGCCATACTCTCCAGTCCTCTCACCTACCGACTACCACTTTTTCAAGCATCTTGACAACTTTCTGCGTGAGAAATGCTTCAAAAACCTAAGCAATATCAAAAACGCTTTTAGCTACTTCATCGCCACCAGAACACAAGATTTTTACATTACTAGCATAAATACACTTGTTTTGCATTGGCAGAAGTGTCTTGATTCCAATGGTGCTTATTTCGAACAATAAATTTTTGTTTGAGCTGAGATATGTCCATCTGAATTTAAAAGTTAAAAACCGCAAGAACTTTCTTGTCAACCTGATGTGTGTGTGTGTGTGTGTGTGTGTGTCATCTGCTGACAGATCTGTTTCCCTGTATCAAAGTTCATCAGTACGTTTAGACATCTGATTGCTTCTAGCCAGGATTGAAACCCAACTGAATTGACACCAGTCAGCAACTCTACCACTGAGCTATGGGCGCTCGGTAGAAGATGGACTTTTAGCATGTTATATACAATGTAACATATGCCAGTAGCTGAGAGTGTTCAAATTCATTACTGAATAAAAGATGCACACACCACTGATAGATTTAATTATAAATACCACAAGAATATGGAACAGCACTTATGAAAATTTAAAAATTAATTCAAGTTAAAACTTATTAAAAAGATCTTAAAGCAGATTTAATCCCAGTTTCAGGGGGTTTAAATTAATAGAAATTTATATAGAATGTTACAATACCCAAAAGTACAGACATCATGTAAATTCTTACAAATTTGTTTAGCAGCAAAACGTTTGATAAATAATTTTACACATAACTGATCTCAAAGGAATAGCATAGTTATTTTCTTTGCTTTAAACAATAATTAAAATTTTATTTCAAGCTTCATAAGCAACATTGAACAATACTGTAAAGATTAAATACAGGCTTCAATAAATCTATGTAAATGTCTGGTTTGGGAAAAAAAACAATACAAAAAACAAACACATATAAAGTAGCCCCAAATTTCCTTAGTTCAGATGGTGAAAATATGTCAAAATAGTAAAATATTCAAATTGAACTAATAGATCATTTATCTTTAGGTTATTTTCATAAAATTTGTATGTAAATTAAATTTAATCTGTAAAAGTTAAATTCTTTCTCTTATGTGAAGTTTATTTCACATCTCTTTAAATTAACATATTTCAATAACTGACACTACTTTTCTGTACTTTAAAAGTTAATTTCAGTTTCTCAGTTTAAATTGTTTTTATATTTTAAATGGTGCATTTTAAAATTGTATAAAAATCTATTCACTGTATTATTGCTTTCTATGCAAGAAACCATATACATGCTTTCAATAAAACTAATATCCTTAGTTTCTTTGTATATGAGAGAAGCAGGTTGAAAACCCTAAATTCCTTATGTACAAGAGAGTTGCTGATAGTTAAAAACTGTGATGAACAGACTAGACATTACAGTAATGCAACTTTTTAAAGAAACTCTGCAGTGAGAAATTAAGTGGAGTCTTACTGACCTGACAGTAATCCAAATAGAGTT
This sequence comes from Ascarosepion bandense, assembly GCA_037127315.1. Lineage (NCBI taxonomy): Eukaryota > Metazoa > Mollusca > Cephalopoda > Sepiida > Sepiidae > Ascarosepion > Ascarosepion bandense. The sequence continues at coordinate 6,745,149 of JBBBDQ010000809.1, forward strand.
TTGATGTTTTTAGCCCATCAAAGGTGATACCTCATCTATTTTGAGCTCAACCTATGTAGCTTTAATGGTTTTAAATGAGGAAAGAACTATGGTTAGCACTTAAAGTTCACAAAATTTCTCATTGTTATTAAAACTTTTTGTTAAAGATTTTTTTCTTTGGTAAGCAAATGTTTGCATAATTTCACAAAATTTGATACAATTGGGAATATTGCAGCAAGACTGAGTTCCTGTCTCTCGCAGGTCTTTCCACCATGTTCACACTTCTTAAACAATGAAGACACTGCTGGCTAGGCCATGTCCAGCACATGACAGATGGCTGCATCCCAAAAGACATCCTGTATGGAGAGCTGACTTCTGGAAGAAGATCCACTGGACAGACACAGCTTTGGTATCATGACATTGCTAAATGTTACATGAGGGCTGTAGGCATCAACACAAAGTCATGAGAGAACATGGCAGTCAACTGGTCCAAGTGAAGAAGAACCCTGGCCAAACAACTCAAATCAAAAAAGGACCAGCTGACACAAGTTTAGGTTTGCAGAAAGTTATGTGACAGCTCTGACAGACCAGAAACAGAACATAAATGCAGTGTCTGCAACAGGAAATGTCACTTCAGCATCAGCTTCTACAATTACAGATGCCAATGCTCCAGCCAAGCAGACAACTAGAATGCTACTCATGGTCAACCCTGACTGGCAGAGACTACAGATACAATTATATATATTCTAAACGTATATGGTTAAACATAAAAGACAATGAATGTTTATTATGTTTAATTATGAGCCATCGTATTTTCACTTTAATTTCAGGTGAAAATAAAGACAAATTCTCCAACATTTGGATATTTTTTTTATTAAGTTGGTTCTAAGCTTTCAGCTCACATGAGCCATCTTCAGAGAGGTTACAGGGACGTTAACATAAAAACATCCACCATAAAGACGATTTTATCTTGTGTTGACATAAAACTTTGCTGAGCAACGTCAACAGTCACCAAATAGCAAATGCAGCTCGTAAATTTGAAATGCGGTTTTATGACGTTACACTGCGTGAGAGCCCGAAATATTAACAGAACCATATATTTAAATGCAATGTAATATGTTAAGACCAGATTTAAATGTGATTTTATTAAGTGTGGGTTGTTTTAATTTAATGTAGATGGCCTCCAATATATGAAGGTTCTTTTTACTGTAGTATGAGTGAGTATTATTGTATTGTTGACTAAAATCTGTCTGATATTACAATAAATGTTTAGAAAATTATCTGGTGCCTTGATACAATAGAAAAGAACTATTTTGACAGATCTGATCAAGTAATTTGTTTCAGGCGTGTATCCCTAATGTATACATTTTCATAGCAAGTTCAGGATGATATATTGACCCATTTTTTTCAACTATCAAATTGCCCTTCTGACAGGTTTTACATGGTGTAAATGAGGAATTTTTTTAAAAAATTAATATACTCTAAAATAAAAATAGTTTCATTGCTATTGTGTTATGAATCATTAAAAAGTTGCAAAGCAATAAGTGATGAAATTAAATTTATATGAACAGTTAAAAATTTCCCTTGTGTTTTTTTTTTTATATAGTTTCATTTTTTAGTAAATTTTCCTCAATGTTCAGGTTGGTCTAGCCTAATAATTATTGATTCCATTAGTATCATTCTTTTACATCAAGATTACTTAGATGACATTAGATTTTAATGGTTTTTTTTCACTTGTTTCAACCTTGCATTTTCAGTTATACGCTGTTAAATTTACCTTCTGATCCAATAGCACATATGACAAACTTTGAATAGTTATAACCTGGTTGTTAATTAAAGTACTCAAGATAAATTTGGTACCATTTTACATTATGTCAATCTACGTATAAGATTTTTTTTTTATGTATGCTTCAGAGAAAAAGTCTTCTGGGAAAACTCCACATTAAAACTGCAAACTAATTAACTTTCAGTTGGTTTATATTTTTCTAACAGAGGAAAAATTTACATTTTGCACATATAAGCACTACATCCTACTGACACAGTATGTTATAATCTAAAGTAAATGAACATTAAATTTCATTTTTTATGTTATCAGATCTCACAATTCAATCTTTATAAAATACTACTTTCACATTTACTCTAAGTACATGACACAATTGAAATAGGCAATATAATAAATATGTCAACCATGAGATTTAGAATAATATACAGTATCATTTCAGTTCTAATAGCTAGTTTAGTTTACTAAAATTCCAAAACTAACACAAAAGATCATGCTTTAGCATTTATAACCAGAATTATTGGGGGGGGGGGGGGGTAATAAATACAATGCTGTCCTGTGACTGAATCATATTAGAAGAAACACTCGAATAATTTAAAACAATGAAAGTATAAATTATTCCTTCATTAATTTAGGGTTTTAACTTGTCTTAGGGTTAACAATTGAGAGAACTAGTGAAATAAACACCTATTTTTGTCTAAAATATAGTGCAGAAGCAATTAATGACAAAAATGTAGTTTTAAGGAAAAGTCCTTTTTGAAATTAGGAGGAGTCTTTCAAATCAAGGGGGATTAAATGATGCAAGCAATTCAAAAGTTATAGTTACCAATTGTTTTAGTACCATAGTAACAAAAAAAAAAAAAAAAAAAAAAAAAAATACCACCAATGAGTGAGGACTCATAAGACCAATAATAACTTACCGATGATAATGATAATAATCACAACTACAATCGTAACAAGAATAGCAATCATCTGTAAAAGAGAATTAAAAAAAAAAGAAAAAAAAAGAAAAAAGGGGAAAGTGCAAATAAAACAAAAATAAAAATAAATATGCTACCATTAAAATGTGATCATAGCTCTTAAGCATTTTTTAAAAATTTGAAATTAAAATTATCTGCAAATAAAAAAGCAGTTAAATTATTAATACAAAAATAAAAAAACTAATAAAAGATAAAAATATTTAAAGTGTGCATAAAACTTGATCACATTTTCATAGGCAAGAAATACAAAATAAGAGTATGTTTAAAATGAGCGTGCGTGCATGTGTGCTAGATGTAAAAAGTTAAGATCATTCCAAGAAACAGAAAATATAACTGTGATTTAGATAAGATAGCAAATTTGAATAGCGTGCTTTGGAAAAAAATCCAAATGCAAAAATTCTAAAAACATGTAATTGTATATAAATAAAATTATCTAAATTGGCATTCAGTGCTGGAAAAATAAAAACACTTTCACCTGGTGATTTTTGAGATGACAAGTTCTGGAGTCAGTTATTAATAACCGTCTGAGATTTAGTGCATAGTAATAAGCTTAAAATTAAAGTGCATTTTGGGGGATATAAAGGTATTTTAAAAATGGATATGACAGTGCATGAGAAAATAGATTATTCAATGGAAAAAAAAAAAAAAAAAAAAAGATATGCAAAGAGAGAAGTAAAAACGAACTACAAGAAAGAAAAAAAAAAGGGAGGGGGTTATTTGAAATAAACTGGCTCCAGAGAATTGCGAAACAAAAATCAAGTATGAAAGTGATTGACATTGCCGGCACCAGCACTTACCAATAATCACAGTGACAATGACGGCCACGATTCCACCAAGTATTATCATCATCTGCAATTATTTAGTAATAAGCTTGATGATGTAGACCCACTGGTCAAACCCTTTACAGATCTCAAGAAAAAAAAAAAATTTCCTTGTTTCTTTGACATGACCTAGTTGAATATCAACCAAACCACCCCATTTTTAAAAGCATGAGAAAAAAAAACACACCAAATAATGCTTGACGATTTAAATCCAAGAGATTAATGAAATTTGAAACCCGACAAATATTTTTAGTATGTTCTATTAGAAAGTTAAAAAAAGTATATAGTATTGTTTATATCAATAAAAGATTGCTTTCAGCTTTAACAATTTGTTAACCAAATTTAACAGCTTGCTTGAAGAGTAAAATTTACTTAAGTCAGAGTTCAATACTAAGTTTGAATTATCTTGTCAGAACCAGCATGAAAAACCACTTTAAAGTAGTTTTTCAGAGACAGTTTAAAATAAGATTTGTTTTAAACTTTATAGTTGGTAGTATAATAAAACACCATTAAAGTATTTATTTTCAGTTATCCAATCTTTAACCTGCGTTCTGACCCTAATTTTCCTGGTCCATATTACTGAGTAAGAGGACCATGAGTAGAAACAGGTTGAGGTAATCAAACATTTAATTTAGTGGTCTATTAATGCTTAACTGAAATCTTTAAACAAAAAGTGACAAAAGTTTCACTGCTTTTATCAAAACAATAGTTTGTGAGTTTATATGTATTATATAATTTTTTATGTATCAGAACAATGTTAGGAAAATTAATGACAAAGAGGAAAAGATTTAGGACTGTAATGATGTAATTACACATGCAGGGAAGGACACTGAAATATTATATTATATATATATATATATATATATATATATATATATATAGCTGATGAAATAATGTGAAATGGAATATGTGAAAACCAATTTGATTTAAAAATTTTTTGAATCAGCATTTCATTCAATAACATTACCAGAACAACTCATAAAATTCAGGAAAAGTTGTTATATGCTACTTTTTTTTTTTTTTCCAATAATGTTTACCCAATATAAAGTCTTAGAGCATACCAACAGTAGAGGGTTACTGAATGAGGTGCATGGTATAAACACAGGAGGAAGTAGAAAGTGAAGATTATGAAGATATAGAGGATAGAGAACAATTGACCCTTGACTTGAAATGTTTAAGATTGTAGGAGTTTCTGCAATGTAAAATCTAAACCTATCCTAATCAGCTTTCAGGCATCAAAACAGGACATCAGATGATAAATTAATCTTCAAATTGATCACTGAATAGTTTGAAGAGTCCAAGTTATTTAACACTTTAATAGAATATTTATCAGGACAGGAGTCATAAAAGATTAGTACAGTGACACATATCGAGAACACGAGTTTGTACTACTTCTTATATATATATATATATATATATATATATATATTATATAAAGTGTATCGAGACAGCAGATAATTTTTTTAAACATATACTGTTAAATACAAGAGACAATGAATGTCCATCATGCCCACTCATGAGCTGCTCCAAACATTGTATTTTGGCTCCAATTTCGGTTGAAAATAAAGACAAAAATTCTCCAACATTTGGATAATTTTTTAAGTTGATTCTAAGCTCTCGACCCACATGAGCCATCTTCAGAGAAGCCACAAGGATACCAACACAAAAACACCCACCATCAGTGACGATCTCATTCTGTGTTGACATAATAACCCTACAAACAATCAACTAAATCCTCTACAAAAAAAACAAAAAAAACAAAAAAAAAAAAAACACAAACCCAATGTACTGTATCAATTTACATGCTCATTCAAAGATTGTATCTCTGGTATTAACAATAAACCCACTACATATATTGGTTTTACTGCAACCACACTCCCGTAGACTTACCTGTCACCTTTCTGATCAGAGTACAATTAAACATTTCTTAGAAAAGCATAACCATGTAGGTAATATCAGACAGATTTTAGTCAACAATACAATAATCCTCACTCATACATACAATAAAAAGAACCTTCAGATATTGGACGCCATCTACATTAAATCCAAACAACCCACACTTAATAAAATCACATTTAAATCTGGTCATAATACATTACATTGCATCTAAATATATGGTTCTGTTATAATTTAGCGTTATCATGCAGTGTAACGTCATAGAACCGCATTACAAATTTACGAACTGCATTTGCTATTTTTGGTAACTGTTGCCGTTGCTTAGTGGAGTTTTATGTCAACACAGGATGAGATCGTCACTGATGGTGGGTGTTTTTACGTTGGCATTCTTGTGGCCTCTCTGAAGAAGGCTCATTTGGGTCAAGAGCTTAGAACCAACTTAATAAAAATTATCCAAATGTTGGAGAATTTTTGTCTTTATTTTCAACTGAAATTAGAGCCACAATACGATGTTTGGAGCAGCTCATGATTGGGCATGATGGACATTCATTGTCTCTTGTATTTAACAGTATATGTTTAGAAAATATATATATGTTAGAAGTAGGACGAACTAATGGGTTAGCAGTCCACTGTTTGTAGTGACTTACTTTATTAAGAGTGCTTAATACTTAGTAGAGCATTATATATATAGTAATACTTTTATTATAAGTTTATAATAAAAACAGTTTACTGCAACACAAGAGCTATTCTGTTTCGGCATTATTTTATAAGCTCCTTGTCAGACAGTGAAATATTTTTTCAGTAAGGAATCATTATATATAAAAACAACACAATTTTTACCATATCCAGACAATTAAGGGAGAGGGGGATTTTCAGAGGGTTTATATCAATAAACCAATAGAAAGCCAGGTCATGATGGATAGGAGAAATTTGATTGTAAGAATAAGGGGTGGGTTAGTAGAGAATTGAAATGACTTGAAACCCAGACATTTTGGGGAATTTGATAATTGCAAGAAAATTTTCTTAAATTGGTGCAGCCGATAGAGAATTTGAGGGTCTACTTTTGGTTTGAAAGAACTGGTCTTGATTCTTTTGTTTGAAGCATGGGTGGCTTTGATTTGGTTATAGATGTCTTTTTAGTAGATGCATTTGAGATCAATACACTACTAAGATATGAAAATTGTTCAACAGTCTTCAGGTCCAGTCTATTGACTGTGATTTTGACTCCTGGTCTTTGATATCCTTGGGTTTTGCCATGTTAATGGTGAGTCCATAGTGCATGTATACTTTGAAGATGTCCTCTGATTTCTGGAGGTCATAAAGTTCACTGGCTAGGGTACAGTTAAAGAGGCCACCAGCAGTGCAGTGTCAATTCCAGAGTTGTCGACTGGTATTCATCACCTGAAGCATTGCCGCCAATTAGATAGAGAAGAGGGTAGGAACAAGTATACACCCTTGTTCCAATTCCTTTATGACAGGGAAGTGGTTCAGAAGGCCAGTTTGATGATGGCCACACATACATCATATTTATTATTCTTATTGTCTTTTATGAAAGAAAATGTGATCAATTCCAAGGTCTGAGTTTATCAGCAATTATTTAAGTTAATGTATTTGTGGATAAAAATAGATATCTAGAATTTTCAGAGGAATGTTTCTTTAAATGTATCATTGGGGTTTAAACAATATCCCATTTGCAGTTCATATGTATATTGAGAGCAAAAAAGAAAAAGAAAAAAAAAGATTAGTATGATGTAAGTAGTTATTCTAATTTAACTTTTGATAAACTTTGAATTCTAATTTATTATTTGATCCGATTGATGTCTACAAGAAAGTATTTCAAAAGGTAAATTTAATAGTTAATTCAATCTGGCTAAGCTTTCACATTTTTTCTATATCAATGTTTTTTAAAGTAAATAATTACATCATTGTACATGGAACATATATATATCTGCTGGAAGATAATGTACTGTTTATATATATATATATATATATATATATATATATATAGAGAGAGAGAGAGAGAGAGAGAGAGAGTGCAATAAATTTATTTTTAAACCGTCTCGAAAAACCCACTGAGTATAAATGCAGAGGGGGTAAAAACATGGAAACAAAAAAAGAAACGAACTAAGTACTTGAACATAAGTCAAAGTACTCGTTGAAAGAAAAAACCCGAAAAGAAGAACCCTAACACATAAAGCGCTCAAAACAATAGCAGAGCAAACATAAGTATGAATCTAACCTAGAGCCAACAGACCTACCTAGGTTTCATATATATATTTGACGGAGATGGCTACAAAGTCTGTCTCCTTCAGCTTCGACTATGATATGCGTCAGCAGATTGATGGGGTAGTGATGGGTAGTCCTTTGGGTCGTTTATCAGAATATTTTTGTGGGCTATTATGAGAGGTTATTATTTGATAGAATAGGTAAGCCCTATTGTTACTTCCGCTATGTTGATGATACTTTTAGTTCATTTGCATCTTTAAGTAAAGCGGCAGAAGTTTTCTCCCTGCTTAAGAATCTTCATTCATCTTTAGAATATACAATGGAAATAGAGGAGAATAATCAGCTTTCCTTCCTGGATGTACTAGTTGAAAGGACACCTTCATGTTTTCATACCATTATTTATCGTAAACCCACATTTTCTGGGTTATACTTAATGTGGGATTCATTTGCTCCTAAAGATCAATCTTATTAGGACCCTTACACATCATGCATTGATGGTGTGCTCAGATTGTAAACTTGATGCTGAATTAAGGAAAATTAAGCAACTTCTAATAATTAATGGGTACCCCAAAAATGTGTTACCTACAGTCATTAAACAGAAGATTAATAAGTTTAATGAGACTAAAAAATTGGCCATCCAAAGTGTCCTGTTTATCTGAGACTCCCATGGATAGGTCCCGAGAATCAAATATTTGCTAACAAAATTAGCAATTCCATTAAGTGGTGTTTCAGTGCTATTACTGTTAGGAATATTTTCAGTACAAAAACTGCTTTTCCCTCCTCCACATAAGAATGTCTTGCCTATCAATCAATAAAGTTTAATTGTGCATCAAAGTGTAGGTGTGAGACCAACTATGTGCGCAAGACTATCCAATGGTTGGAGGTGAGGATCAAACAGCATGTGCCAGGCAGAGTCTGCAAACATTAGCCAATTACATTTGGACAGTCGCAGACTCATGAGTCAGCCGTCGGTGAACACCTATTAAATTCTGTAGAATTCAGGACGCATTATTCTCCCAATTTCTTCTCTGTTATGTGCAGGGCAAGGACAAACCTCCATTTGAACATCTTGAAGTCTCTTACCGTTAATTTACAATGTCCTGTCCTGTGTAGGCAGACAGAGTTGAAGTTTAAATTGGAGCTTTTCGGGAGACTACCACCCAACATAGGTAATATAAATTTTTTTTTCTCTCTTAATTACTAAAAATTTTTCTTAGGAACTTCTCCGTTGTAATTTTGCTGACAAGTCAGCTAAAAGAAACCTAAAATACCCCCTCCACCCCTTTGTATCTATTTTAATAAAATGATCCTATTTAAATTAATTATATTCTGGTGTGGGCAGAAAAAGAACTTGTTCAGATTTATATATAAGAAAATCAAAGAAAACTAATACAAAATATTTTACATTTAAATTAAAATATTTATATGTAAAATATTGAATTATTCAAAAATGTTCAGACTGTTGTCCTTATCTTTGTCACCTTATTTATGACATATTTACGTATGCTTCAATCTTCTTGGGTGATTAGAACTTCAAACCAAACAAAATAAAGGGTTCAGTTTGAAATTCCAATCACCAGAAGAAAGTTGAAGCATACAACAGCTGAAATAATATAGCAACAAAGATCAGGACAATCCAAACCATGTAAATAATTACAATAAGACAAATGTTCAGATATTTTCTAATTTTATTAACTGCTAAATTTTTAAATTAAAGAGAGTTTCTATGTAGTAAGGTTTCCATAGTAACAATATTTACTTCGTTATTTTATTTTTTTCAACAGTTTTTCTGACCATTTTACTGAATAAAATGTTAACATAATAGAATGTTAAACTGGTTTTCCCATTCTCCACACATAAAAATTATAATGCTTAAAAATCATGAAAAATATGAGAATTCAACACATTTTAGTGCTAGCAGCACTTCTGCCAAAAAGTTCTAAATAGATAAGTAGAGCTATAACATTCAATAAATCAATAAAAGTCCAATAGACATATCTTCTTGACAAACTCCAGATTTCTGTCAAAAGGCACATCAGGGCCAAAGGTTAGATATGAAATTATTTGATAATAGGAAATGAAAAAAGAAAAAACCTTTTTAAAAATGTTACAAATTTAAAATATTTGTTACATAGTCCAGGGTTCAATAAGCCAATTGTAGTAAAAAAATAACGAGTGTAAAAAAGGATGACCAGTTGAGAGTCACATCAGTTAAAATATTGGAAAATGTTCTCAAGTGAAAATTGTATAAAGTGTTTTGACATTTAATTTTCTTATGCAATATAAAAAAATTTATTATCTCTTTCCCAAAATGAGAAAAGTAGAAAATATTTCATTATAATAATTATAATTACTTTATGAAGTCATTAGTGTGAAATAGTGAAAGCAATGAAAAATAGCATTTAATTTTTCACTAAATTTCAGAAGATAAAAATATTTGCTTACAAAATTAAATTTGTTACTGTCTGAATTTCTGGGACAATTATTTACAGTCAGACTAATGTCTTCATCCTTATGCAATACTGCCATCTTCAGATCCAGGGATTGAATTCTTTAATTAATCTACAAGTATAGTGTTCTGCTATCCATTTCTGGAGATATCTCATCAAGTACTACTCAATTATTATTCTGCTTGTTATCACTGAATCTTTCTGTACTACATTGCCCAGGGATTGGACTAAATTACTATATCAGCAAAAAACCAATACTTTAATCCCACTAGACTATTTACTGGTGAAACAATTTATTCCCCTTACTGCAGCTGCTACCAAAACCTTGCTATCATAGTTTTTTTTTTGTTTTGTTTTTTTTATGTTTCCATATTTATTTATGTGCTAGGCCTACTAAGGGGAAATTTAAAGGAAAAGAGTGGTCACCAAACCCTGTGGAGAAAAAAAAATATACTAGACTGGAGAATGACATCTGAAGGAAATCAGCACCTATACTAGGTTAGGAGAAGTTTTCAGTAGGCTTAGAAATAAATACCATATGAGAGTTATTGATAAACAAAAAAGAATGACAACAAGCCTTTGACAGCAGTGGCAGTAATAAAAGAGAAGCAGATTAAATTTTCCCATTATTTTTAGAAATTCTAACTTTTGATTAAAAATCTTGTTTCTTTTACATCAGTGTAGCCTTTAAGTGACAGACACATTAATTAGGAAAATTTTTTGCAAAAACTAAATAATTAGACTTATTTTAAATAATTTCAATAATTTGTGACTTTCTTTTGAAATGTTACACCTCCACTCCATACTTAATTTTATGAAAACTCAAATTCAAACGTCACACATTTTATTGATTATAAAATGAGTTAGAAGCAGAAGAATTTAAATGCTAGGTTTTCCAGGTTAAATCATCAAACTTTTAATAATATTGTAAAGAAATTTAATGAAGAAGGCTATTGTTGTGGAACAATGTTCAGAAAGACCAAGCATCATTTCTGAGCAATCAAGAAGAGCACTGAAGATGGAAGTAAGCAGAATCTGTCATCAGAGCATCAAAGAGGTCACCTGATGCAGTAAGAAAGACTCTGAAAGAGCTAGGCTATCAAAGAAGAGTTGTAAGAAAAAAGCCCTTGATTTCAGAGATTAGCAAGAACAGGCATATAGACTGGGTGAGAGAATTCCAGAGCAAAGATTATGAATTTTGGCAGTCTGTAATTTGGTCAGATGAAAGTAAATTCAGCCAATACTTAAATTCAAGAAAGGCTTATGTTTGGAGAAATAAGAATGAGACATGGAACACTGAATGTCTGCAGGTGGCTGTGAAACATGGTAAGATTGAAGTAGTGGGAGTGGGGCGCTGTCTGGTACGGAGAAAAATCTGAGTTGATTCTTGTTGATTAGTGGTTAAATGGTCCAAAACATTGTCAAATATTAGAGAAAGGCCTACTCCCACTACTTGAAACCAATCAGATTGACAAAAATCTCTACCTTTTTCAAGAAAATGGAGTACCATGTCATACAAAGTAGCAAAGACCTGAAAGGAATCACAACGAATCAAGTCACTGACATGGGTAGCCTAAAGCCCAGACATGAATCCACTAAAGCATGTTTGGGAGCACCTTGATCGAAAATTTTGAGAGCATGCAAGCAAAATCAGGTCAGAGGCAACCCTAAAAGAAACATTGGTAAAGGAGTGGCCATATATTGAACAGACAATTGTTGATGACCTGATCAAATCTATGAAAAATTGAATACAAGCATTGAAATTAGCAAATGGAGGACCTTCTCCATACTAATTTCAAATACTGCTTACTTATGTTGAGTTCGAATTATGTAATTAAGTTTTAAAACTTGATGTAGTTTATCTCACCTGGTTAAAAACTTTTCTTCGAGCACTGTTTGTAAAAATTATAGGTACCTGTCTTAGGAAATTTTATCTGACTCTCAGTTTAAATTTTTGTTATAATATTTTTAATTTTTTCCAGAAAGTATCTTCAAGCCTAAGGCTAAAGCCCCCACCCACAAAGGTGGTGATCAATTTTACTAAAAAACAATAGAGAAAGCTGTATTTTAATTAATATAAATCTTGTATATTGCATTTACTCCTTTATCTTTAAATTACAACTAAAAAGAGCTTTAAGAACAATTTATCATTTTTAAAAATGGTAGGTATTGTACATCTTTGTGGTGATTCCTAGATTAATGCATTAGTTTTGAACTAGGTGACCTAGTAATTACAAATTTAATCCCTAACCCTGGTAGACAGACTCAATGGAAACAGTGAGAATAATAACTGAGTAGCACTAAACAAGAATAAGACAAGACATTCTTAGACATGAATAGCAAAACAAGAACAATCTATCCACCACATAATAAAGTCGTCAGTTCTAAATCCTCTCAAATTTATCTGGATTGATAAATACCTGAAGAGGGCTGGAGAGTACATCAGCTGAAATGCTGTGATAACAGATAGGGACATTATTTTAGTTTTTAATAAATGCAAAGTATTTTTATTATTATTATTATTCCAATTAATATTTCATATGAATTAAGATTAAATTATTTAAAATTTTACATAAACAGAAAACATTTTTCTACCCCATAAAATTATTTTCAAAAATATATTCCTTAAAGAAAAAGTGCTTGATTCAAGTTAACTTACCTTGCAGTTTTTCCACCAAAATTTACGCTTAAGTTTCCCAGCACTTGCTTCAAATTGTGAAGCTCCTGCTTGCAGTGCATCTAATTAAAATATACAATCATATAATGTATAGGAAATACTGCTTAACCTGATGGAATCTCTTATGCATATTCCATATTTGAAATCAGAATCACTTCACTGACAAATTAAATACAAATAATTAGAAAACCCATTTATACTAATTTTTTAATTGTACTGTAACCATATTTAAACATACGAATCATATTAATTCATGTACATATATGCACAAATGAAATGCAAAATTGCATTTTCCACATTTTATTTGGATTAGACAAAAGTAATCTAATAAAAGAAAGCTGCAATTAAGTGTTAAGATTGGAATTCATTATCATTCAACTTTCTTAAGTAACTTTAGTAAAATAATTACATTTGGTTCTTATAGTTCAAAATAGACATATATCTGCTAGCTAATCCCTGTGGTAGATGCCTGCTTAGGCACATCTATATTTCTTCAATACCCAGAGCTAACCTGTGGTTTATACTTAAATTATGAAGTAAACTTTAAGAGTTTCTGAGAGAGTGCACCATCTGGTATTATTAACATGTGAACAAAAAAGTATGCTCAAACAGGTAACAATATAATTTTACATGGCACTAGTATAACCATTGATGGCTTTGAAACAGTTTTACTTACAAGGGTTGGGTCAAACCAAAGTGTGGTTGTCAGGCATTTACAACAGTGCTGCATGCTGGGATCTCAGGATGATATCAAGTAGTCATAAATTGACTATGGTAAGATTTTAATTCCAGTTTCGTGGTCAGAACAAGAATGTTCTAAACACTTGGCTCCATGCACATGATAGACACAGTATATAAAAATGATAAATTTAATATATGAAAGTGATATTTAGTGACTGGAACCAGAGTAATTTAGTAACAACCTTTGTTCCAGTCACTCCACTAATGCCAAGAATTTAATTTCAAATCTAAATTATTTGATTTAAAATACATTTACTATAAAATATATTCAATTTAAATACTCAAGATGTCATAATGGTTTCAAAGGGTCACACATTTCAGCTTATACTTCACAACAGATTATTTTAGTTTGATTCAAATTGTGTGCACACATTTTAATTTAATGGTAAACCTAAAATTATGTTTGCAAAATCTTTTTTAAACAATTTTATTTGTTGCCAAATAATTTCCCAGAAGTTTGATTTTTTAAGGGGGGGGGCTAAGAAACAGGTTTTCTTTCTATGTCACTATTTCTCATTTTTTTCCGCATTACCTATATTCCTTTTTGTAGTAATTTTTTAAACTTAAACCTAATTTCACTTTATTGTAATATGTAATAAAGAAATGCTGTCAGATTTTAGGTACTAATAGATATAGACTGATATCAATAAATAGGAACAATTAACTATAAGATATTATTTAAGCTCACACTAAATAGAAAGAAAAGCTGAGTATTATTTTATTTCACAGCTATACACACATGTAAGAGTCAGTTTGATGGACATTAAACAATTAAGCACACCTCATATGAGTTTATTGCCCAGCACAGAATTGGAAGTTGTTCAAGCTGAATGGAAGATTATGTATATAATGTATGCATTCCAATTTGAGTTAGAGAGTTTGTGAATACAGTAAATGTCACAAGCACATGTACATCACACACAGTGTGTGATGGACAGAAAAATCAGTCCTTCATTGATATAGATGCCTAAACAGTAAACATGAGAATAAAAACATCTTACCTGCTCTATCATCCAGTTCAGATATTTTGGAATCTCTCTCCAAAACTTTATCCACATTTACACGCATAATATCTACAACCTGCCAAATACAATATTAATGAGAAAATTGTTAAAAATCTGAATAAAATGTATCTTATTTTTCACATTTCTTTTGCATATTTTGAACATACATGTTTTATTAAACAATATCCAGCACAAAAATGAATTTATTAGAAATACAAATCTACTTTTAGACATGTTCATAGGGATGATAATGATGTGCCTTCAATAGATCAATGGAAAAACAATAGACAACAAAAAAAAAAACTGATACTAAAATTTCAAATTTGCTACTTCAATGATTTTATTTAATTTTTTCTTTTATTAATACTTTTTTTTGAATTTCAATATATTAATGCAATTCAGGTGCTTTTATAAAAAAAAAAGAAGAAAGCTGTTCAGAATACAAAAAGCACAGGACTGGATGATTTATATACAAATGATAAAGTTTTTCTTTTAAAGCAATAACTTATTTTTACCTATTAAAACTTATAATTACAAAGTTGTTTATTATTAGTAAGTTTTAGTCATGATAATTTGACATTTTTCACTAGTACAATATAGCTTAACATTCTAGACTATATAGCAGTAAACTAATGTTATCACCTTCATAGTTCAGTTTAAAATTGAAGAAATGCAAATTGATTTATAGACAAAAATAATACAAACTAATAAAATATTTTTAATCATGTTACATACAGAATTTTCTGACAGTGCAAGTAAGTATTTTTTATCTAAAACTGGTACAAGTTAATTCTCAGACAGCAACTAAAATACATGCTACTAGAAAAATAGTATTTTTCAACTTGCAGAAACATTATTGAAAGTACGAAGAAAAATAGCTATAATTCCTAAAATTACTAGTTTGGAGTAACAAGTATCAGTCAAGCATGATATGTGATACATGCTTGAGCAATCATGTCTCAAGACATGACTGATTAGGTAGGAAATTTTCCCACAGCAGGTTGCCATTTATTTTTGAAGTAGACTGGTGGCCAACCAAGGCTATAGAATCCAATCTGTCCTGCTATTTGACACAGCTGGAAGAAGAGAAGGATTCATACCTTTCGCAAAAGTATTTGCGCACAAGTCAATGCAACAAATTTAACTGGAATTCAAACTCGGCTCTCCAATTTCTCATTCTGAGCCAACATCTATTAGTTAGCTATAAAAAAAAAAAAATTCAAATTTTTATTTAAGTTTGGAAGCATTAAACCAATAAAAAAAAAAAAATGTTTGCAAATAAATTTACCTCTTCCACTTGGGCCTGTGTTTGTTGCAGTCTTTTACTCTGCTGTACAGGTTGAGGTGGTCCTTGTGGTGGGCCTGGTGGACCACCAGGCTGGGGTGGACCTGACCTGTAACATTAATAATCAATATGTTAAAAAAAAAAAAAAAAAAAAAAACACACACACATTGTCATTTCACAATAAACAACTGCTTCTGTTATTGGTTCCAGACTAAATTTTGCTTAATTTGATTTTTAATCAGATATTTGAAAATGCTCATTTTTATTAAATTACAATTAAGAAAACTTGGTCAAGACACAAATGAATATCAAATACTCAATATGAAGTGATGTGATATACATTTAAAAATTATATTAAAGTCATTTATAAAAATGTTTAAATATTTATCAACAGATTATCCAACTGTTTAAAATTTCTTTAAAACAAGAAAGCTACTTTATTCAAATTTCTATTGTAATTAACACGGAACAACAAAATTGTCACACTTCCACTTTCAAAAAGAGATTAAAACTATTCTTACACATTAGTATTTTACACACACTGTGTTTTAAAATTATTTTCAGAAATTGTAGTTTTTAATTTGAATACTGAATTAAAGCTGTTTAGTCCTTTTTAGTACTACATTAAGAACTGCACATCCATAGATGGAATAACAGTAAAAGATTAAATGATTAACCAAAGTATAAGGCATTACCCATGTGCAAAGCAAACTTCCATTTTAGAGGAACAGTAAACAAATCTTGTAACATCATGAAATAAAATGTATAGATTTACATATAAAAAAAGTACCTATTGCAATACAGACTAACTGAAACTATAAAAATTATTTTGTTCATGCAATAGTGGGTGCTAAATAGTATGTTTAAGAAATTACATACTAAGAAAATTATGCATTTAAATCAATACAAAAGCAAGATAAAAAAAACAAAAACAAAACAAACACACACATACACGGTAATATAAAATCCAAACACAAAATTTCAATAAATAAAAAAGGTACAAAGTAGTTAAAAGAATAAATAGTCAAAACAGGGGAAAAAAAAAAACAAAAAAAAACCTAGTCTTCTTTAACAAGAAACTACAAATGAAAATAAAAACAACAAAAGAATTATGACAATGATAAACAGCTGCACAGTTAGATCTGTACTTACGGAGGACCACCAGGGCCAGCCTGTGGATTTTGTGGGCCAGACCTGAGTAGACATGGAGAGAGTTAAATTAGAAACCAAGATTTCAGAAGCAGAAAAAAAATAATGTAGCAGTAGCAGTTTGAAAAAGATAAGCTTAGTTTAATATTAATTTTTCTAAGTGTATCAGCAACAGTTAAATGGGAACAATCATCTTCATGGAAAGATTTTGAAAAATCACTAATAAATTTGAATAGTCAAAAAGATTATCCAACATAAGAATTGAACAGAAAGGGGTGAAAGAAAAAAAAAAAACAAAAAAAAAAAACAAAGGGCCTCTTCTAATTGTTATATTTTGTTAAAAAGGAAAAACAAACAATACAAAACTCCAAATAGAAAATTTTAGTCAAATGCAAATAAAAGCTTATAAGAAACCTATGTTCATTTTAATTAGCAAAAACAAAGAGTATAAAATTGTTAAATAGAATACTCAAAAAGGGTAATAAGCTGATAAATTGTTGGGTATATAACAGAACAAAAACAAAAACAAAAAAAAAAAAAAGAAAAGAAAAAGTAATATTAGGTCATGATGACACATTTTCTAGAGTTTGCTATTTAAACATTAAAAATAAAAATAAATTTGAAAAATTTTAGTGTGAAGAGTGCAACTGGTATAATGTATTAGAAAATAATCTGAATTATCTAGACAGCCTTCTTTATTAAGTGTTAAAGGTGGGGAAAAAAACGAAATCAGTAATTTAAAATCCACAGAATATTTAAATCAGTTTTTCATACAAATTAGGCCACTAGATGAACAGTGCAAAAAGCATGAGATTTTTTTTTTTTTTAATGAATGGCAAAAAATGTTCATCAAAACAATATTTGGAGATATGTTACTGAAGTTTTCAACCGTAAGCAGTTTTAAATATTCTGATGTTTAGTCAGATTTAGGAAGTGAATCAAGGCCCAAAACTCTTCAGCATTCACATATTGTGTATTAATCATGTGTCAGTGTTCCTAAGTTTTGTTTCATTAAGGAAGTTTTCAATACACCCTCATAGAGACATCTATTAGATACTCACCTGGAACTGGGAAAAATATCTTCTCAGAGCATAGGAAAGAGAGAGTGACTGGGAATGTCCTTGTCTAAAGCTTAGTGCCTAGGCCCTACACTAATTACAGGTTAGGTTGACTTAAACTGAGAGGAAGAGTAATTGAACAGTCTGACAAGATCTTCACATAACTAAATGTGAATCCTATAATGGCCTTTCTGATACCACTAAACTAAATGCAAACTAAGAAAATTTGTTTGCAAATATTACATACCACTCAAAATACATAAAATTGCATGAAGATGTGGGGGCTAACAACCAACATACATAAACAATTGTAAAAAACAAAACATAAAATATACATTGTTAGCAGGTAGGAAAATATACTATTTATACATTTTAATTATTTCAATAATTTATAGTAATAAAGTTCTACGGTAGTTTATAAAAGTAATATGTTAAACTGAATAGGACAAAGATATTACACAAAAACTAATTACAAATTCTCATTGAAAATATCTTGATATTTTCCTACTTAAACAGTGGACATTATAACTTTCACAATCTTTTTTCCATACCCAGTCACCACTAAAACAGATAAAAAAAATAAAAAAAAAACTACTACCCCTTTTACCTCAACAAGTATAAATTAATGATTCAGGATCTACAATCTATAATTTTTTTTTTTTTTAATGAAATGGCACTTGTTATTTTACTATTTGCATAACAATCATGATATTAAAATACAAAAAATATTCTAAAAGATGTCAACATCATTTCTAAATTATAAAAAAATTCTAAGGATGAGAGATTTCTAAATGTAAAACTTTAATTTGTTAGATTCAAGATAATTAGGTAAGTTTTAATTAAATTTTAATTTATTCTTTGAAAAAAAAAATCTTCAAATGAAAGTCTGACAAAATATAGAATATAAAAATAATTGACATCTTGAAATCTTTCATTACTTCTGATAAAAACCCAAAATGATTTAATACAAAATAAGACATTACTCACAAATTAAAAAAAAAAATTAAAAAAAATAAAAATTTAATAGCAAGAAAAAATAGTTTCCAATTTCCAACTAACTGCTAACTTACATTTCTTAAGAATAAGATCAAACTGTCAACAACACTAACACTTTGACAGCAATACAATAAAAGACCAAAACTGAAATCCAATAAAAACAGTATATTTACAAGACAATAAATAACTGGATTACAAATCATGTTCAAGTGACATTAAAAAAAAATTTATTTTAGGAAAGGAAATTCACTCTTAAAGCATAATGGCAAAATTATAAAAAAACTGACAAACTGTAATTCAGAAGTGATTCTAACATTTTTTTCAAACAGGCTTGGTTACAATAAAAAACAAAAAATAAACAACACTGATCTCCCTAAAACAAAAATACAAATAATAATGCTAAAAAACTGATGTGGCCAAGGAGAAATATTAGACATGAGATAACAATATATATTTTTTTATATATCAGAAACAATATTGGTAAAATTTTTATGAAACACATGAAGAAAACTTGACACTGTTTCACACACACACAAATGCACACCTGTTTAACTGTTACATTTTAGATTCCTTGTGGTGCAGTGGATGACAAACTGAGTCACTCCCACCGAAAACTTTTTGGTAGCTGAGTTCAAATTCCAATTGAATTCCTTGTATTCAACTACATGCAAATACCCTTGGGAAAGGTATTAATCTGTCACTTCCCCCCAGTTGAGTTATATATTAAGACAGATTAGGTTCTATAAACTTGACTGGCAACCAGTCTACTGCAGAAAGTAATGGCAACCTACCATGAGATAATCTTTTGCCCAGTCAGCCATGTCTCTTTCAAGACATGATCACCCAGGCGTGTATCACATTTAAAAGTGACCCAAGAAAGATTCTACCACAATTACTGAAATAAATATAGTGCTAATTCTACTAATTCCAACAAATGTCTAATGTAAATGTAAGAACCTCCTCTGTTCATTAAATGTCAAAAGTCTTTATTAATGTCCCTATCAAAGATATAATACTAAATGTATAAACATTTCTTGTTTTCACCTCCCAACACCAACAACACTACATAAAAATGTTATGCAACCTAGGAGTTTATCAGCATTATGGTACCATTTATAAATGAGGATAAAAATGAGGGGGCTAACTTTCAGTCTTACTTTAATTTCTACCTCACTCACTTATTTAAAGAATTTTAGATGAAACAATTATCTTGATGTAGGCAAAAAATAAAACAATCATTAAATTATTACAAATATGTCCAAACATCCAACCAAATTATTCCTAATCAGCTTTTTGTGGAAAAAAAAAAACTAAACAAAAAAACACACACACACACACAATGTTATAAATTTTCATACACATTGAAAATTGCACATAACTGTGCTTAAAATAATTTGAAACTTATCTATTCAAAACAATAAAAATTCCAGAAAATTAATTTCAGGAAAGGAAAAAATAAATTCACAAAATATCTAATGAAATGGAAAGAAAGAAAAAAATTATACTGTAAGAAATGAAATGACAGTATTGTTTTCAGAATTATTGCTTAAAATATACAAGGTGATTTTATGGAAACATCCATAAATAGAATAGATTTAAAATCTATAAAAAACCTCAGACATTAAATTAAATTATTCCTATGTTTGGCTATACTAAACATCTGAACATATTAAACTGACATCTCTTGACCATCTATCATTTGAGCCAATGAACTACAATGTAACAATGACAAATGTCTGTCATTTGAAATCAATGAGTTAAATATTTTAATACATTTTGTTAAGGCTTAATTTAAATAAGCAGTTCATTAGAATTCAATGATTTGAATAAAATATATTTTTAAAATTTTGATAAACAAGTGATTATCTTAAATATTTTTAATTTTTGTAGAATCTATATTACATATCCAATTTATGGAAGTCACTAGTAAAATATATTGCTATATACTATAGGTTACTGAAGATGAATATTAATACAACAATTTAAAAATAAAATAAAAACCCATACCACCACCCAATATCCATAGTCATTGAAAAAATTTCAAATTGAATATAACCCAGAAGAAACAATACAATTTTAACAATTCTATTTTTTAAACATGCAAAAAACTAAGACAAAAATGTTTAGTAATGAAATATTAAAAATATTATTCAATATAGTCAGAATATTTTTTTCTTTGATCTTAGAACAGAAAACACTTGGAATCAAAGGTAATGTCAATTCAGTATTAAATTAATTTAAACAGAAACAAACAAAATATTATCGCTAGTAATGCAACATAACTAAAATATGAGGATTTTGATGTAGAAAAAAACCAATGAGAGAAGCAATCCTACTACTACTATTACAGCTGCCTGCTACAGTTAATAGAGTAGCACTATAGAAGTACAGAAATCAATTGATTTTTGAACAAAGGCAAAAAATAAAAAGTAACAATCTTGATACTTTTATCCATGTGTTAGACATTCTAATACAAATCTGACTTGTTTGATATATGTACATTTCCAAGTTACTAACTGAATTTAGTAGTAAAGAAAATTCAAAATGCCATGATTCTGTTTATTATTTATACATTTACCTGTAAATCAGACTAAGTCTGATGATTATATAAAATAGAAAATTTTAAAGAATTTGAAATGCATGCAAGAGTAAATACAGGGTATTATAAAATAGCCTATTCTACTTGGAGAGCAGAAATTTAGTCTCACAAATCAAGAAATAAAGAAAACATTCTCTCCAATAGTATTACTGGAAATATCACACACACAAAAAAAAAGTTAGAATGCAGGAAAAAACCTTAATAAAAAATAATTATATCCACCTTGTTGGCCATATTTAATGAAAGATGTTTGAAAGAAAGGTTGCAGCCCATACATACACACACACGTTTTAATTTTTAAACCCATACAAAGTTAGCATTTAATGAAAAAGCATATGAATATATAGAAATATACTGAAATAGTTTCTTACTGATAAAAGAATAACAAATGTCAAGAACCACTACTATTACAGATTTATAACTAAGTTGTTAGCAAATCAATCAAATTCTAATATAAGTTCAAACTATTCTCTAATAAGTTATTAGTAATAACTAAGTTATCCATTTAAACTTAAGATTCCATTTAGTAGTTTAAAATATTCTAAGAATATATTCTAATAATTTTTCAGAAGTTACTTCAAGATAAAGTAAATGAAAGTTTATCTGTATGCATTAAAGAACAAAACAGGTACCAATAATTAGAATAACAAACTATTTCTACAATATTTATGCAATGAAAGATATATTTAATAATCAATCCAAAATAGAATAAAGAAATTAACCAAATAAATTCTCATTCACAAATTAAAAAATTCATATACGCATAAGTAGAGATTGTGCATTTTTTCAAAATTACTTACATGTAAAAAACCCATTAATTTTTAAATGGTAACTAAAAAAAAATAAAAAAAAAAAAACATTTATCAATCAAATCTTTAAACTAAATCCAAAAGAAATAAAGTTACATTAAAAAAAAATAAAAAAATAAAATTCCACCACCATTTCAATGTCAACACTATCAATTTGTAATAAAGTTATTTCATTACACAAAGTACAAAAGAAAATAATCTAATGTGCTAATATACTGTCATAAAACAAAAATCTCAAGAGAATATTGTAGAAAAACTAGGAGTTCCCAAGAAGAAATACTGTAACCAGCCAATAGCCAAAAAAGAAACTTAGCAAGATGTGTTAAAAGTGAAATAAAGCCAAAAAATGACAAAATGAGTGATACCTTACAACAACAGTCCAGTTTTCATTGTCTGACCTTTATGAAAAGTTAAAAAAAGATCCTTAAGATGTTAATATACAAACACTAATAGAAGTTCAATTAAAATGATACCAATGAACTTGTGCTAGAATTAAAGAAAAGAAAAAAAAACTCTCTCTCTCTCTATATATATATATATAAGTTAGATTAAATTAGCTATTGCAACTATGATAAGTCATGCAAAATGATTTTAACAATACCATCAGAAAAAAAATGTTTATGATAAACTAAATGATGAAATAAAAGCAATGACATAATTTGTAAACTAAGATTCTCCTAAGATAATTAACAAATTTCAAAATATGTATTCTGAAATAGCTTAATATTTAATTTGATGATAAAATATCTGTATGCACATATAAGAATAAAAAACTTAAA
The DNA here is from genome assembly GCA_037127315.1 of Ascarosepion bandense. Classification (NCBI taxonomy): domain Eukaryota; kingdom Metazoa; phylum Mollusca; class Cephalopoda; order Sepiida; family Sepiidae; genus Ascarosepion; species Ascarosepion bandense. The sequence goes on from JBBBDQ010000809.1 coordinate 6,768,378, forward strand.
GTGTTAAAATTAGTCAAAAAAATTTAATTTAGTTTTCAAGTAAGAAAAACAAATGCAAGTTAATTTTATAGCTAATTTCTGCAACTTGGAGAAAATATAATTAAAAAATCATTCTTACATTTTAAACAATTTGTTTTTCATCCAAGTTTTATTTTAATGGACACAAGACAATGACACAAGCAATAACAAAAATAGTGACCATACAATAGTTGATTATTGAAAAAAAAAATCCAATTCAGTGTTTTTAGATCTTGAAATACCAGTAAAATTATGAAAACTCTGATAATCCAAGACATGAAGAACATAAAAAATAAAAAAACTAGATAAAATAAAAAGGATGCATTTTAAAATTAAGTTTGATATTATCGAAAGAAGAATAATTACAGGTATTGAGCATGAAAAACAGAGAAGAAATAAACAATTAATACACAACTGAGGTGACATTATTTCCAGAGAAGGTTTTTGCTTAAACAAATAAACACATAGAGCACAAAGTATTTGACGAAAAATAGAAATTATATATCGTAACTATAGAAAGTACTGCATTTTTTCATTCTATGCTGCCTCATCTCAATGCCATTGCTGCTGCTGCTGCAGTAGCAGTCACAAGATTCCCATTCATATATAATGCAGAAGACTCAAACCAGCTGGAAATATAAATATCAGGTTAATCTGAATAACTAACTGATACATATCAGTTAATTTACTATATGCAATGCAATTTTCATAGAGTACTGAGAATTATGTGTATTAAACAGACAACAGAAGAGAGATTTATACAGAAATACACACACACATATAACATTCATACAAAGATAAATTATCAGTTTGCGCAATAGGTATTCTTTCAGTCATGAATAAGTACCAGGACTAATACCCCAGGTTCCTAAAAGAAAAAAAATATACTAAAGATCTTTCGAGAAATTGAGATAAATCATTTGCCTCGTGCGAAGCAGGAAGCAATTTTTTTATGATGAGCAAATATTTAAAACTTTCAGTTTTTCATTAAACTAAAGTTGTTATTCAAGGTCAAGCATAATTTACATTTTAAGCTTAAAATTGTGCTGTAAACTATTTTTTAATTGCTTTATGATTATGGAAAAGGTTAAATCAAAATTCAAAAAGAACTTCTTTTTAATGATAATCAAAGATGCCAAAAAACGGAGATAAGTAGTAGCAACAGTACAATTATTTTAATTTAATAATACATGCTAACTTATCTAAACATTTAAATATTTGATGGATATTTTAGGGGGTCGTAGCGATATTTTAATATTGTAACTAAAGTAATGAACCCCATGTTTTTTTCGATAATCACCATGTTGATGAATGTAAGAAAATAAAGATAGGCAACATGATTGGTTAGTTTTTTTAAGAAAGACGTAGCCCGATTGGTTGATTACTGTTTAATTAAAGTTAATGATATCTGGGACGGTTTTTTAGTCGATGACAACTCAAAAATCGATCTGTACGCCCCCGACAAATTTCCGATTGGACTCATTGCTTCATTGAAGAAATTTAGCAATTATTTTCTGTACTTAAATACTGAAAAGTTATTATAAACATTTCGTAACTCATCAAAATAATGATTTATTGCACAGCACAAGTGAAATATCAGACGATACTGAACTATTTACGATAATAGTTCTTAATCTCCCGAAAGATTAAGAAAAAATCCTGAATGTTTTTCCTTTACAATAAAGAAAATATTCTCAGCTAAGTTTTAATTACTAATCAATGCAGATAAATTATGGCAAATATTTGAAGCATAAGTAAGTGCCAATGTAACCAACTGCCTGATCACTATCAGTGCAAGTAAAAAAAAAAAAAAAAATCGATTACTAAAAATGAACACCAGACATGCAACTGAAAAAGTGCATGGAGTAGTAAAAACTAATAATTGCTAGAAATATACAATGCACATGTAATAGCTGTTGCTAGTGTTGTAATTGATATTTTCCTTGAAATTTGGATAGCACGATTGTAAATGTAATGTACTCAGATAAGTCACCGAGTCAGTAAAAGGAAAGAAAAAGTAAAGTTACAAAAATCCAATTCTACATTTCACCGACCGTAAAAGATACTATTTTAAAAGGAAACAGGTCTAAAAAGAGAAAAATTTGTTTAAACTTGTATTAATTTTTTATTTGTTTTATTACCTAAGTCTGTTTAGATATATGAAATAAAGGTAAAAAAAAAATGTAAAAACCGTGTGGTCGGGAAAATTGTTTCAGAATTAGAGCGAACAAGAGCTTAAAATTATTCCCACTACCCATTTTTAATAGATCGGAAGTGCCATCTTATTTTTATATTTGAATTTGACTGAAAAACGATATTTAAGATTTTTTGACATAGCAGAACTTTTTTATTAGAATTCTTACCAAAAAATTACCTTGTGCTTGTACTAAGAGTTGGAAACGGAGAAATTTATGAAATAAATTACGTTTATTTAGCATTATAAAAACACACATTTACCATATAAATAAAAAATGCAACAAAAATTAAAAGATGATACTGCTTTCCTTTAAAAATACATTTGTCTTATGAAAATTATCAGTGATATGGGAAAATAGAAAGAGGAAAAGATTTAGTTCTTTGTTGAAATATTAGCTCAGTAAAATTGTTATTGGAAGATGATTTTATAGTGTTACTGGAGATTTGAGAAATCAAAACTAGTCAAGTAAAAACTAAAATTGATGATTTTTTATGTCAATACATTTTCTTCCATCCGGGTCTTTTTTTACACAATTACATTTCTCCCCCGCATTTTTGCACATTAAAATTTTACGATTCATTGAAACAGTAATAGCGACATAATATAAACCGACAAATACATGACGTGCTATTGTCGACAACTGTTTAATCACAACGAAAGGAAAAATAAATAGCCAAATTATAAATAAATTCTCCTTTACGGCAAGGAAGAGAATTCGCCATGAAAAGTCAACAAGGGTTTAAAATTGATCTAAAATAAAACAAGTATGTAAACGCAAACAAATATAAAGAAAGATACAGAGAGAAAAATTGAACATTTATGTTTTAATATTTAAACTCTGGCACACAATTTGTCATACATTATTGTACTTGAATAATGTGTAGGTTATGGAGAGAAACAAACCAAAATGGCGACAAATTATAACTAGCATTTAAAATCACTATCATTTGCCGGTTTTAAATGAGTATAAAACCATAAGAGGCAAATATTTTTTCTCTTTAAATTGAAATAATTGTTATACTTACATGTTTATGTTCCTAGGTGGGTATCAAATGATCGGAAGTTAGCGCCAGAGGCAGTGAGAGCTGAGAACAGGGCAGTAGTCACACTGCTGATAGGAAGGTAGTTGAAGACAATATGGCGGTGGTCTAGTAGCAGGAGGCAATAGTAGCACCAAGATGCGAACGAGAGAGCAGTAGCAAGAGTGAATAGGCAAAAGGCAGAGAAATAGCACTACCAAAGTAGCAGGAGAGCTACAACAACTCCTAAAAGGCAGGAGGAGAAGGTCTACAGTAGCTGAGAGTAGGGTAATAATAGCATTATAGTTGTTGAATACTACTACAACACGGCATAAGCAGTGTTTATGAATGTGTGATATATATAAACTATAATGATGTAATCATACTGGTTTTACTTACAATAACATGCATTGCAAACTAACTTGTAGCTGCGTACACTTTATTAAATTTTTATGGTGCTACTTTATAATTTAGTTGTTAGTTACTGTATCGCACTCACAGTAATTAAACAACAGTACACGAAAACGGCATCACAATTGCAAGATGCTCTCTTCTACCTACAGCTAAGACAAAAACGGCAAAATGCCTATCGAGTAGTAAAGTTAATGATTGATAAATCAATTATTTTTACATTGTTTGTTTGGTGATCACTTCAAGAATTTATTTAAACGATATAAAAAATTTAAAAATACAAGCTTGATTCATAAAAATCCAAATTTAGACGAGAGAGTAAAACAAGATACACGTGTCGTATATATGCAAAATTTAAAATTGTATATATTTATATTTCTGACTCCCAAACTTACATTATTAATAAATTAGTTTAATCAGTCAATCTGCCAGTAATTCGATTATTCACAAGTAACAAAGAAATGCTATTTCACTAGTTACCAAGATTACTCAACAAAACATTTTCAACCAACACTAACACTTACACTTGCAGACACTTACACTGTCACAGTAGTTTTTAATACCAATTAATTGTAGGTCGAAATAAGCAAGCAAGTGATCCAAAACAAAAAGAATATGAAGAGCAGTTATTTCTAAGTAGATGACCGATATTTGATTTATTTTTCCTTTCTGTCGTCTTTTCTTTCAAGTGAAATTAAATTGAATATTTTAAGTGATGTTCTCTGTCTGTTTCACTTGTCTTGTTGCTGGACTGGTTTCAAAACTAGGTTATATAGAAATTAAAAATATATAGTCATTTCATTTGTTTCCATTCTAATAGTGACCATCAGTTATTTCTTTTTCTTCCAATGATTGGTTTTTCTTTTTCTTTATTCCTCTCAAATTGTCAAAAAATTATGCAATAAATTTAGTTAGTAGAACTATCATCACTCCTTCAGTTGATAATTGATTTTTATGGATTCTGGTATTATGCTTTTTCAAATGTTTTTCACTTTAATGATAAAAACAGTGAAAGTGTAACGCCAACGGTGAACAAACATAAAAAATAATAATACTGTTTGTTTTATCGTAGAGGCTTAAAAATAATATAATAATTTATTATTTTCGTATCATGGCTCACAAATCATTTTTGATCAAGTTTTTGGTGAATTCACATAGGATTTTTAAGAGTTATGAAAATAAATCTTATAGTTAAATTTTCTCCCAAAATATTGCCATATTTGAAAATGAAATGTTTATTAATAAATTTAAAATTAAAAGAATCTATTTTTCTAGCAGAATTTTAAAATCGGATAGTTTTTTTTAGTTTTTTAAATTAATCTCCCAAATTCAAAATTGCAAACCAAGTAAAAAAAAAAAACAAAGACTAAAACAGAGAAAGAGCAATGTACTTTTTAACTTTTACTTTCAATTTTATGACAAATAATAAAACTAAATTTAGTGCATTGAAAAAATCATTTTTAGCTGATATATAAATTTATTTTCTTAAAATTAAATAGTTTATTGCGACACGGGAATTTCTGTTTATTTTTACCTCGTAATCAGGCAATGTTAGCTCATTGTTGTGAAAATGATTTTCATTGATTAAGATAAATTAAACTAAAAAGTAATAAATTTAAATAAATAGGATAATATATTTTTTTTTAATCGTATCACCCCGAGCAAGGCGGTAACGCCACTGATGTGCAGGGGGCTACGTAATAGTGAAAAGATTGGAAAAGAGAAAGCCGGAAACCACATTCTAAACAGGGAACAAGGGATGAGCCTCTTAACCTGTTCAATAGACGTGGGTGGAGTGTGAACCGGGTGATAGATAGATCTATCTACTCCAATTGAAAAAAAAAAAAAAGAAACCAAAGTGAGAAGATTGGAAAAGAGAAAGCTGGAAACTGCATCCTAAACAGGGGACAAGGGATGAGCCTCTTAACTTGTTCAATAGACGTGGGTGGAGTGTGAACCGAGCGATAGATAGATCTATCTACTCCAATTAAGATCTATCTCATGCAAATTCTGTACATTTCCATTATTTATATATATTTTACTTTCTTCATTCATAAAACTTAATTAGGATTTTTGACACCTCCCAACTCATAATCATCATCATCATAATAATCTTCTTCTTCTTCTTCTTCTTCTTCTTCTTCTTCTTCTTCTTCTTCTTCTTCTTCTTCTTCTCATTATTATTATTGCTTAGCTAAATTTTTAAAATAACAGGCTTTAAAATAATTCTAGTTAGTTTTTATTTATTGATTGTAAAATTTACAATTTGTATATATTAATTAAGAAAAATTTTAAATGCTGTCAGAAATTAGCTTTTCTTTTTTAAGGCATGAAAAAAGGATTTAAGATGATTAACTTTGTGTGTATGTGTGTACACATTTTAAAGAAGAATAAACACAAAGTAATTAACAAGAAAATGTTAATGAGATGTTTTATACATTGGGATGACTATTTCTTGGTATGTGCCAGTTCACTTGAAAATTACCCTTTGCCCCATAATGAATATAATCATCAAATACTAATTTTAAAAAATTAAGACTTCAAAGTAGCTGTTAAGACCCTATTGTGAATTTATCTTTTAAATATCTGCATACAATAAAATCTATTATTTTACTTTATTTTTTGGTTTTCTCACTTAGTTTTTCATAAAAAACTTGTAATCAACTTAGAAAGTAAATATTTTAATGTAAAAAATAAATACTTTTGTACTTAGGAAGACTGAAAAATACAAGATTATTGTTAAATATATTTATGATTTATTATTTAAGCTTACACATAAATACACACATATTTCTTTCTCTTGTTTTGGATCTGATAAAGCCTATTAAGGGCAAAACAATATAGTTTCAGTTAAACAGTTTTTAATTTGTTATATTTTTTCAAACTTTGCTGGTATTCTGTATTCTATTATATACACATATTGCAATACAATGCTTTAAGTGCTGGTCAAATTGTGGAGTGTCTTCTGTTACTAGGCCCCAAAATAGAGCATGCTCTCCTCCTCACTCCTTTCATAAAAAAAGGAACCGCTCCAGCTCCCACCCCTAACAAAGAAGGAGCACTCTCTTTATTCCATCAACAAATTCACAACTGTATTTTCATTTAAATTTGCACAGTTAATACATCATTTAACTACAAACTTCCACCTTCAAATGTATTTCTTTATATGTGTGCTGATAAAAAGTGAGTGGAATAACTGGTGTGGGGTAGAAAAGTTTTAGAAGTTTAATTTAGATAAACAATATTTTCATTCATGCAAAAAAAAAAATTATTTTTTGAGTAACTTATTATGCATACTTATTTTTAATAGTTTGTTATGGTTTATAAAATGGCGAGTGTTCTAAAAATAGAAAAAGATAGACATACTGACGCCAAGAATTCAAAATTGGGTGGCAAAATAAGGAACCATTTCTTTTGGTAGGAGTAGAAGTAAGAAGTAGGAGTTAAGGACTAGTTTTGTGTAGGAGATTTGAAAAGAGGAAGAGGCTAGTCAGTTGACCACTAGAGTCCAGAGGGATAGGCTCGTTTACTACTAGCATCCCACAGTGAAGAGAATTTAGCTAGTCTGCTCCTGTATCCACACAAAATTTAAAGGTTGTAACTTGATGTAAAAACCTAAAGTTTTATACCAAAAATAAACATCATTAATTCAAGTTTGTGTTATCTTCTAATTATACCAAAACCAAGCAACATAACAAGTTAACAAAAAAAACATTTTCAGTTTATAATTTATATTTTAACTGTTGAAAGTTGTATGCTATGTGTGTAATATTGTTAAAAGATGGAATAGTGAATCATTATGTGTGGGGTAAGAAAATTGTTGGTACTTGTTAACAGAAAATTGTCTATATTTCTTCCTAGCAGTGCAAAAACTTACACATTTTAGACAGATTTAACATTTCTTCAATTTTTTTAGTTTCATTTATTAAGCAAGAAAAATTAGAAAATTTACAGTTTTAAATAAGGGATGGCTAATTTTTTAAGTACATGGATATTCCCACAGAAACAAAAATCACTACTATGACTTCCAAACTTATTACGCTTCATAACTACGAAAAGAATATATCACAAGAATGAAGATCAGCATTGTTGAATTTTATTTTATCAAGTTAAAGTTCAACTTTAGCAAAATTTGTTATATAATTTTCCTCTTTTAAAACATATCTATTTTTTCTGAAAAAAGTCTTGTAAACATTTTAAAGTTTTCAATTATGAAAAGAAAAGTCTTTAACCCTTTAATGATGGCAAACCAGATAGTGGAATAATTGCTTAAAAAGTTGTTAAATTCATTGAAAGGACTTATCCTCTGAGTCATGGTTATTTAACACTACAAACAAATAATTAAACTAAAAAAGGTTTTTTTTAGAAAAACATGTTAACTTGCATTATTACACCATTATTATATGTTTTAAATATTTAACCCAAATACAAACTAAAACAATGTCTGCTTCTAAAAGTAAAATATTGAAAACATCATATTTAATGTGAAAGTGAAAAAATATTTTAAAAATAAAACAAAAAGCTGCATTCAAATTCACTTGTTTCCATTGTTTCAATTAGTTATGAAAACAAAAGAAAAACTCTTAAAAGTTTTGTAAAAGAAATGACACTCATATATAAAACTGACATGCAAACTGACATACAGACACAGCTGACAAAGTTTGAACTTTCTTAAACTGTATCAATTTGTCTGCACATAAAATTTAATCTTTAGCTTTAAAGTAGATCAAAAGAAAAAGTGCCAACACTGTCAAAGCATTTTAGGATTCAGTCAGTTAAGTGCCATACATGATACACACTTGGGTGATCATGTCTCAAAAGACTTACCAGGCAGAAGATTTTCCTGCAGTAGGATGCCATTACTTTCTATGGTAGACTGGTTGCAAACCAAGGTTATAGAACCCAATCTGTCCTGCTATTTAACCTATAGGTTAAATATAAAAAAATGTAAAATCTGGAGAGAAAAGAGATAGAATAATATATTTCCCAAGGGTATTTACATGTAAGTGAACACAACAAATTCAACTGGAATTTGAACTCAGAAACTCAATTTTCAGTATTAACTGCTTAAAAAAAGAAGAAAAAATATATCTGCCCCCCCCCCCACACACACACACACGCAAATGGCAGCCCTTCAAATTTTACAACTTTAATTCTATTTTAAGAGTGGAAAAAGGAGCAATAGGAGCATGCTTTTTTTTAATGGAGTCAATGAAAGGACTCCTCTTTTTTTTTTTTTTTTAGGAGCAAAGTAGTGCTTTGCTCCTATTGTGAAAAAAGGAGGAGTCCTTTCATTGACTCCATTAAAAAAAGCATGCTTCTTTTAGTAGGGCAACTTAAAGAACTGATTTCATATCTATATAAATAGATTTAGATTATACAAAGTTAATTCTACCAGTGTTTAATTGTTATTATGAAAAAAAAAACTCAAACAAATGGTTACTTAGAAATTGAATTACCTAAATGGAAATACTAGCTGCTTCCTTACATGAAAGCATTTGATATTCAGTCAGCAGCACTATTATCAGTTGAAATATATAAAGTTCAAAACAATTTTTCAAGACAATGGGTTTCTCAAGTTCACTAACTTATTGCACTTTCTAGTAATGGTGAGGGTAGGGGAAAGCTTCTTTGTAAACTTTTGTTCAAAGTCATGTGAAATGTTAACATTTTGATTATGTCATTATTTTCACTTCAAGTTAATGTACCACCCATTTTAGTTGTTGCTGCTAGTTAAAATCATCAAGTAATGTTTCTGTTATTCTATAAAGTTCTCTGTTAGTGATCCTATAGAACCACTCTACGAGGTTCAAAGAAAAAAGATTCTCTCAAAGACCTACAGAATTCATTTGCTTGGAACTGTTTTTAAACATTGACCATAGAAAGTGGTTGTATAGTGTTTGACAGTTTAGACATTTCAGAAACAGTTAGATACTATGCATGACATCCATATCAAAAATCTTGATTTGTGGCAATTTAAGAACATGGCTCAAGTTCTTAGATTAATGCTTAGGTTTTTGTAGCATCTTGCAGTGTAGAAAAAAACCATTGTATAGTATAGCTTAGTTTTTATTTGATGCTATTACTTCCTAAATTTTCTTACCTACCTAATATTTGTTATAATCGACCCACACACCAACATGTTTGAAGTGTTTAGTATTTATTCATTCCATATTATGAATTTTTATGATGGATTCTCAGTACATGCCATCACTACTTTCATTTCACTTTCAGATTACAGTTTCTGTTTTGTAAATCTAATGGTTATTTTAAAATTGATTTCCCTAAATAATGATTGTGAAAAAGATCTCAAAACAACATATGGTTATTTTGAAATTTGAATATTTAAGTAGTTGTATTGGAAAAGGACTCCAGTAATTAATGGATACTTGGAAATTGGGTATACGTAAATAGTTCTACTGGGAAAAGACCCAAAAGAAACCCTTATTTGGACATTAAAAATGCTTAAATAGCTGTACTAGAAAAGTTACACTGCAATTGATTAATTGAAACTAGAGCTGCCTAAATAGTTGTATTAGAAAATAATTGAAAACATAAATGGATATTTGGACATTGCAACTGCCTAAATAGGTGTATCATGATATATTTCAAAGATTTAATGATGTTATAGAAGTAGATTTACTGTGCATATCATATAAATATTTTTTAACTATCAGGGCTATACAGACATTTATAATTTATGTATGTACATGGAAGTCAAAACTCAAAATGTAGTATATAATTGTTCATGCTTATCTAAACTTATTTATAAATGGAACTTTGTCTGTGTGTGTGTGTGTGTGTCCGTTACCTATAGACTCTGAAACGGCTGAACTGATTTTCTTGAAAATTTACACAGTTGTACTATAAGCGTCTGCGAGTGTTCTTAGCTAGGTTTTGTGTCGAGGTACCCTGATAAATATCAAAAATTGATAATCAAAAAAATCAGGTTATAGAAGGAGTGGTCCGATTTTAATCAAATTTGATACACTCATAGACAAAGATATAAGAAATGATATTCAAAAGTTTCAAGGTTGCAGTTCTTAGAATAGTGCAGAAAATTTGTTATTGATACCAGGAAATCAAAATTTGACTTATATCCATTCATTTTTCTTTCAGTCTACGGTTTCGCATTAACTGGAAACAAGTCTTTCGTGCCAACGTTCAAAGAGTCTGATCTCCAGGACCATGGATTAGTTTTAAAGCTTTCATTACACCCGAGCAACACCAGGCTATACAGCTAGTTGTATTGACAAAATCTTTCTCATTATCATTCTAAAACTATGACAAAAATCTAATCTTAATATCTCAATACAGTCTGGCTTCTTTATTCCATTGTGCTGCAGTCTGGCATCTTTCATAGCCTAGCACATTCTTATATTAGCCAACATTAGTTCATTCAGTGATCATACTTTGTTTACAACTTTACAGTGCAGCTGGCAGCAGCAGCAGAGTGTTTTGGTAATACAGTCTTGCTCATTTCTTATATATAGCTGTATGCAGTATAATAAGTATATCTTCATTTTTGGTTTTAAGCATTTTTTAAAAGTCTTTGTATAGTTTGAAACATCAGATGTATATCAGTCTGGGTTATCCTGATCGATATACACATAATGGAGACTGGAGGGTATAACAGCTGAAACTTTTTGATAACAACAACAATGATGAAGATCAAATATAAATCATGTAAAAAATAATAGCTTCTCATCCCAGAAATTCAGATAGAAGCAGCTATATTTTTGTAGAATGAGTTGGCAAGACTATGTTTACATTTTTAGGGGTGATTTCTCACGCCCAGCATTATCTGTGGTCTAGCTGTAGCTTGGTTCCAATGCTGCTGAATTATAAATGGTCATTCAAGTTCTTCTGATAAATTAGTCATGAATTAACCAAGATAGTCTCCCAGTTTGGATGAAAAATAATATGAACTAGAACCTACCAACTTATTTCAACCAATTTCCAATTTGTTGTACAACATTGGCTGAATATTAAAATATACAAGAATATATTCTATCAGTTTTTCTGTTATACTACCTAATTTTTATGTTAATGATGACATGAGAAACAAGCATTAATTATTGCAGTTTAGTGCATGTGAACTAAATTAAAACAAATATTTATGAAGGGACCTCATGGCTTTATCTGAGTTGATAATTGTCACTAGTTATACATGACTGACTTTAATTCTTGATAGCAGTAATTTTGTTTATTATGAATTAGAGATCAGTAATTGATGTAAAATGTAAAGAAAGTTTACAGGTAAAAGTGGTAAAAAACAAAGGAAAAGAACAATACAAGTAGGAAAAGAGTTAAAAAATACTGCCATGAGAAAGAGAAGGAAAGAAAGAAAATGTCTAAGACTGAAGTAAAGGTAAAAAAAAAAATAAATAAAGAGAAAGGAAGCAACAGGGAGGTTAGGATCTAGAGAAAGAATGAGAAATAGAAAGTAAGTCAGAACAATGACAAAAAGATAAAATGAAAAGAAACAGAGAAGATATTTAAAAGAAAATCATACAGTGAGAGATTGGATATAAAAGCAAGCGTGTTGAAGAAAAAGACCAAAGCAGAAAATGAAAGAAAGATAAGATGAATTAGATAGAAAGCTTTAATACTTACTTTTTCAGGTGAAAGATTTTAATCAGGTAGAACTATATATATATATATATATCTGAGTGGGTACAGAACAAAGAAAGAATTTTTTCCGTCCAAAACATTAATTTAAGACAGTGCTCGATATATGATGTATAGAGCTGTGAAAATTTATTATAAATTAAGTTATAGCTGTTCCAATAATCTAGAAAAAATAATAAAAATGCATAACACCAAAATATTAAAACTACACAGCAAAATTAAATCCAACACTAATACAAGTCCGTCCAGTGACAACAACCTCTGTAACTGTAGAAACCCCAATCAATGCCCCATGACCAATAAATGTCTGACAAAATCTCTGATATACATGTGTTCAATCTCATCCATAGAAAATCCTAAAGAGGAAAAAATTTATATTGGGAATACCATGAACGTATTTAAAAAGCGCTTTTACAATCACCTCTCATCCTTCAATAACAAAGAAAGACAAAACATAACATCTCTCTCCAAATACTTTTGGAAATTAAAAAATGAAAATAAAACACCTAAGGCTAAATGGAAAATCCTCAAACAAGCAAGAACAGCAAAATCTATAAAAGAACCATGTTTTCTCTGCCTTCAAGAAAAAATAGAGATCCTTAAATATATAAATAGTAACAAGCTTTTAAACCAGAGGCACAAAACCACAGTAAACTGTAAACACATTAGGGACCTAACCCTACAATTATGCTAGGAAATACTAGGAGTTTGACTAGATATTCTTGTTATAAAAGACTAAAAATGCTACAGAAAAAATCAATCTAATAAACCTTTAAAGTAAGATCTAATACCCACAACAACATCTAAATAATTAAAATGTAAAATTAAAAGAAGTAAACAGGCTCCCAAACTATAATCTAGGAATAATTAAAAATTAAAGGAAAACAAATCGATCCCCTAAATTCAAAATCAAGATTAAAAAATATACAAATTTAGATAAATTATAAAAAACTGATAGAATACAAATTTACATTTGCCTTCTAAAAAATACAATTTTTGATTTTTTATAAATAACCTCGCCTAAATACAAAACAATCCACACTTAAATAGATCAAATTACGAAAGTCTACAACAAAGTTTAATATTCCAAAAGAAAAAAATAACTACCAAATTAAAAAAATAGCTCCCAAATTAAAAAAGAATCAAAAAAATTAAAAGGAAAAAATCGGTCTGCTAAATTCAATATTAAGATTAAATATACAAATTTAGAAACATTATAAAAGCTGACAAAATAGAAATTTGCATTTACTTCCGAAAGAATACAAGTTTAGACTTTTTAGAAACAAATTTGCCTAAATACAATAATACATGAATAAACACCCCGATCCCACTAAAATAAAAAAATATAAAAAACAAAAATAAAATACAAAATATGCCGTATTGAAAAAATCAAAATTAAAAAGAAAAAACACCCCACCCCTATGACGTCTATATAAGTAACCCTAAGAAAAACAGCCTCGCCACTAAATGAAAGAGAATAAATAAAATTTGTCTGGTAACAACAGACACAAATAAATCAAGCGCTAGCTAAGCAAGACACCTAAAAATTCTTAAGGTCAACAAATAAGACAAGTCCCCAATCACACACACAAGAAAACCCCACGCAAACACACAAAACTGACCGAGTAATAAACCCCCACACACACACCAATCTCTGCGAAATTCTAACCAAAAGATATACCCGACAGATAAAAACGTACACTCCAACAGATAATACCATTAATCAACAATTTAGCACTTACACACCAGACTCTTCAAAATTCTAGAAGACACATTCCCTTCATTATCAATAACCCCAACCAACCTCCCACAACAACAATGAACCAAATATAGGGAGCAGACGAATTCAGTTTTGCTTTTACCTCCTGAAGAAACGTACCTAACGTTGAAACAAACATATGATTGTCTAGGACATATATTAAAAAATAATGTACATGTTCTAAAACATAATTTATAATATATATATATATATATATATATATCAGCATGCAGTGTGGGTATAAAAGAATCCAAAGGAGTATCCTGTACATACAGTGGTAGGATAACTCTCTTCGTGTAAAATCCTTTGTAAAATAAAGACGCAAGATGATGATGGTTCACCTGAAATAAGCCCATACTTCCAATTTACCATGAAATAACATGTCTGCCTTAATTTTTCTTACATATATATATATATGTTTGAATTGTTTATATTTGTTTTGCTATTATTAGTAAACAGAAGTTTATATTCATTTTCCAGTATATTTTTGATAGTGGACAAATGAATGACAAAATAGAAAATCTATTAGTAACACATTTTGTTCCAATATGTATGAGGTGATTATTTTTCTTATTTTATAAAAATAAGTAATTGCAGACAAATAAAAAGTAACTTTTGTATGTAAATATTCTATGCCCAACCACCCTTAATAGATAAATAGATGAATAGTAAGAGCTGAGTAAAAACAATGAGATGAAGCATTTCATCTGAATTTGTTAACTTTTTCTATTTAAATGTTTAAATCTAACATATTGTAATAGCAAGTTAGTATCACAAATCATTAGTAGTAAAGTTGATTCTCACAGAATATCCCATTTCTGTCGTTTTGTGTCAAATTAAAATTTTTCTTAGTAAATAATAACTACTGAGTTTGGTAAAGAACCTAGATGAAACATCATCTAAACATTGCATAGAGATAAATCCCCCTCCCTAAAATAACTCATGATGAACAATGAGAAAGAACTTTTTAGCAAAAATAAAAGTTAGTGGTTAGGATCTTAAAGTAGTGAGCCAATTCAAATATCTTGCCTTGATTATCAGTGAAAATGACTCCAGAATCAGAAAAAATGGCAACTGTTGCAAAACAAAGAACTATCTATAAAAACAAGAACAAGATGAGATAGTTACATGCATTGACCTTCTCATTCTTTTTGTGTGCCAGTAAATTATGGATATTAATAGCAGAATTACAGCACAAAATCCAAGAATTAGAAATTAGATGCTACAGAACTATTCTTAATATACATAGACAGTATCACAAATGATGCAGTGTGAGATATCATCAGACAACAAAGACAAACTCATTAAAAGCCTTATATCCACCAGCAAGAAGAGAAAATTGCAACAGCAATTAATGGTCACATCATAAACATCAACAATCTTTTCACTGCTATCTTATAAAAAAACCACCAGTACAAGAATAGGCAGATGCAAGAAAAATGAACAGGAAGATAATTCACAGACTCAGACATTGGCATGCAACCAAAGCATATGGAGGGAGCTGAACTAGTGCTCAGCTGTGTCATGACCCTACAACCACACTTAATGATGAATGATGTTGGTGATAAAGTTACATTGTCACATCATGATTCAACTAATTTGTTTATTAACTTGATCCTTTTGAAGTCAGAGTATATAAAATATGTATTGTTGTATGAGTTAAGAAAAGGGCAAAAATGTTGCCATATTAACATGAAATATGACTCTTTTGAGATAGATGATTATACAATTCCTTGTTCAAGTCAGAAGTGGTAGTAAGTACTCCAAACTCTTTTTGATTACAGAAAGTGTAAAGTAAGTTTGTATGCTGGCCTATATAACATTTTCAATATTTTTTAATATTGTTTCTGAACCCATAATAAAATCTAATTGTAGTTGATCAAAGTGATTTTGTTCACAAATGACACAGCTTTGATCACTCACCCAAAACTAGCCATTTACTTTGTCTTGTTTTGCAAAAGTCATAAACATCTTTAGCATGATGGCTTATCTTTAAAAGACAATCATTCATTAACCTGTATCAAATCAAGAGTATCACCCACTTTCCATGTGTATTGGCTTGACAAAGCTAGAAGTGGTTTAGAACTTCACTCAAGTATACAGTGTCATATCATTTGATGTCAGACCAAACAAATAGGCAATAAACTACTCAGCCTTTAGTAGATTACACAAACATAGCTTGGCCAAAAGAAACCTCAAGAAAGGCATAAAAAGCAATATATACAAAGACAATCATGCTACTCATTCTTATATATATTGTCAAATCCTGAGGTTTATACCAATGCTGCCTATACCTACATGAGTACTTACATCAGTGTTAACACTATTCTAAGATTACAACATAGTGAACACTGTTAAAACTGAGGTTCTCAACTCAAAGTCATTAGTGTCGATGCTATGTTATAAAATATTTTGCTGCAGCATAGATTAAGGTTTGTTTTTTAAAACCCTCCTATTCAGGGAACTATTCTCTAGCAAACATAGAAGTGAGATCCATAAGACAGATACAAGGACGCCTTGAAAAGGACCTACATCTGTCTATTCAGTTACTCTCAAAGTAGCTGATAGGGCAATATGAAGGCACATAATCTACAAGGCAACTTCCCTTACCAAGTCAAACTGTAAGAAAATAATAAAATAGGTAGCTTTACAAGACAGGAACCACTACAAACAACCAAAAATACTATTGAAGTTGACATGAAAAATCATGTTTCTCCCACTTATACCTCAGTAATTAACTGAGAGTCTGTGACAAGCAAGAAATTCTCTCAAATATGTTTTTTTACAAAATCAAACTATAATCAAAATTCAGAATAATATCTTCATCCTTTATGCTATTATAACTGCATTTCAATTGACATGTTTTTGATTTTCCTCATATTGGCAGAAGTTCTTATATGCATCATTGTTTTTATTCTACAAGCTATCCATTCTTGTATCCTTATCTTTGTTTTTTTGTTACTATATTTTGGCTAATCACTTATTCAGTAAAATAAATCTTTTTAGTTTTAGACCTGACATTTTCAAGCACTGTTTTATTAACACCAGAAAAATATTTATATATGTGTGTACTTGTGTGTATATCCACATGTATATTTATTGTTATATGTTTGTGTAACCAACAGACAACTTGCTAGATGACCTAACACCTTAGATTAGCTAAGGAAAAATTTCTCTATATATATTTAACTATTTCTTTCTATGCAAGGCAATAAAATCCACTAAAACCAAGGGATTACTGAGAGTGACAGAAACACAAAAGACAATAAATGAACAGGATTCAAGGATACAGAATATATTTAATTTAAACTTGATGATCATAGCTGATAAGAAAGCCAGAAGAGTTTCACAAGTGAGAAATCTGAGAAATAAACTATTAACATAAATTTATGGTTACAAATAGCAAATTTAACAGTGAAATTATGAACCCTGGCTGCCAATCTAATATTGTGCTGTTATTTTGAAATACAATGTATCAAAGAAGAAAGCACATACCATGAAAACAGAAAAGGCACAGCAGGTTATAGGGGTGTGAAAGTGGCTGAAGCTAAGGACTGATAATGTTGCAGATTCTTCTTTGGAGTTTGTTCAGAATTTTTAGATATATTAGCACCAAATCAAGCATGGCAGAAATGATGCATGAACAAATGGTAGACTTATACATATGCAGCATAGCAAGAAAAATTGTTTCACATGACATGGTGACATACTTTAGCAAACAACTAGATCAACAATCAACCCAAAAATGTGTCATTTCATGTTTGACAACCTAATATATATATATGCTGTAGAATGTTTGAATGTTTCTATTTTAGTAGTCAATTTGTTTTTTAACTGATCCATATTAATTTTATCTATTGGCTTTAAAAACTCAAGTATTTGCTGTATCTTGATCCTAGGGCATTTGTTTATTACTACCTCCCATGACTGTAGCATTATTTAAGATTTTGTCAAATAACTCCATTATTGAAACCCTTTCTTCAAATCTCTCTTCAGCCTAGTAATATGGGGGTAGGGAGATGGGACATGCCAATTGTGAAACACCCCAGGAGTAATTTTATCAAAGATAAGGGTGGTTTCACCCTCAGCATCTTAGTGGGTTCTTCTTCACATACTCTGGAAAGAACAACAGACTTCTGAGTAACCACCACCCAAACTCCGCCAGATATACAGATTGCTTGCGGTAGTACAGTATCAGTTAATATTTCAACCTGGCAATATTTCTCCACCCCCTTTCTATTATCTTTAAATAACTTGATTATACACAGCCAATGTTCACTGGTCAAGTAGATAGGACTCAGTGAGGTACATGTTCCTAGGGCATTGTTCCTACACTTTCTAATTTCTTCTTTTGCTAGCATCATAAATTATGTCCAAGACACATTCATAGCTATATGCCCTGTTTCAACCTTTTATCTGGTCACTGTCCTCAGGCTTTCTTGTGCTCAGGAATACGGAATAGGTAAATTTATAAGCTGATATATCTCAAACTGTCTCTGTTTAGTAACAGTATGGACACCACAACCAATAATTTGCTATTCTCTAACAAAATTATAAAACACAGAGAACTATAATATTTCTATAATTCCTTAGAGGGGTCCATCAGTAATCTTAAATGGTGAGGTATCTTGATTAACAATTCCCTTAAATGTCTAGGGGTGACTATACTTGGGGACAAGTGACCCAAGGACAACATGTCTTGCATGCTCTAGGAAAATTGTTAGGGACTGACTAGCTTGTTGTATTTTGTTAAGGATAGATGCCAATTGATAATACTTTTGCATAAACTTTTTTAATTCCTGTACTTTGTTCATCATCCCCCTCAGTAGTATTAGCTATTTCTTGTCTTAGATCCCATAAAATGGTGGTCAAGCAATTTATTTTTACTCTATTCAGCTTCAGCCTTGTTACATTCAATATTGATATAATGTTGCCAGACACACATCTGGCCCATATGCTGCCGGAAAACAAAATTGATAAGTAAATTTTCACCCCTTATGGCCTGCTAGCCACACCTCCTAGTCTCCAACAACCAGCTCCTTTCGGAAATTAATGGGTAGATAACAAGGAGTTCAGCACTGTTGTGCACCAACACTGAATTCATCCACCTCATTTTCCACAACCTTATTTTCTTAATGAGACTCAGGTTTTCCTGATCCACTCAATCTTTCCTTGACGGACATACACCTGGTCTCTTCACACTTTCTTCCAGTAGTTTTTGGAATTGAGAGAAAGATATTTCACATTTGTTATCCCACTCAGTTAATACTTCATCTTCCTTGCACTCATTTGATTCCTCTCTATGTTCAGGGAGTTTCAAACTACAACCCTGGACTTTGTCATTAAGGCTCTTTGCTTTTGGTTGAGGTAACCTCTGACCTATTCTTTTCTTTCAGTTGTTCTTGGAGTTGAGAGAGAGGTATTTCATCTTCTTCCTCCCACTCACTTGACTCATCTTCTATGGAGTCCTTGTCTGTCTCCATTATCTTATCATTGGGTTTCTACCCCTCCTTTCTTGCTTTATTTACATTTCCTCAGTACTGTCCTGTCTTTTAAAGATATCACAATTCTAGGGGTAATTTTACATCCTCTTCCAGTATTGCAGAGCTGGGCTACTCAGGGAGGGGTCACCTGATGGTACTCTTCTATCTTTTACTACCAAAACAGGGGGTTGAAATCTATCATGGCTCCATGATGGTGAAGTCAGTCTTCTCCTAAAATTGCCTCTTGGCACAAACCTAAGACCACATAAAACCTCTAGACTCTGCTTATCCCTTCTATTTCTACTGGAAGGTTCACCATCCACTTTATCTCCATCATGGTTCCTGCTGCTTGAGTAATTTCTATGGCTGCCTCCATCAAGCTACACTTATAGCTCAAGCACTCATAATCTTCCTGATTCAGTAACAAGATCTTTGGCCCAGTATTTATTACAGTTTTTACTACTGATCCTCCCACTAATAGCTCACGATGAAGCCCTTTTCCTTGTATTCCTTTTGCTTCACCTTCATTGCTGAGGACAGTTTCTCTTCAGGTAGCCTGGTCTTTGCTAGGGTTATTGAAGCCAATAAGTTCAGGGAGCCCTCCATTGAGAATCATAAAGAATAAAACCAAAAAGCGTCTTACCTGATACTTGCTAACTTGTTGCCACTCATTTTCTTTGGCTTCTTCATCACTCATCCTCATTGACTTGTTGTCATTTGTACTCATTGACTAACCATGACTCATTCTCATTGACTTGTTGTCACTTGTTCACATTGATTTGTCGTCACTTGTTCTTGTTGACTTGTCGTGGCCACTTAAGGGTCTAATTCTGATCAATACAGCACCAGATATAACACAATCATGAACACACCTGAGCCAACCCTTCCTGAACTTCAATCAATCCACCCACATTGTGTTTGTCTGATTTTGAACTCACTGAAGTAGGATTGCTTGTCATCAACAGCTAGGTTAGTCCAGACTTATAATTAAAAGACAATCCCTGATTCCTACAAGGAGTTAGTGCTTTAGTCAGAGCCACTATATGCAATACTTGGCTTCTTCAGAGCACCAAATATAACACTGATCTGGTCACTACCACCAGAGATAACATGATCCCTGGTTCTCGGTAGCCAGGATACAGAATATAACCAGTTCAACACAACTACAACACTGATGCAGATTTATACATATTCATATTTATATCCAATTTATGTGCACACTATAAATAAGTTGAAATATAAGTGATACACAAACTAGCTGGCTGGTATTTTAGTATTACCCTATTAGTTTACTAATTTTCTCAAGTGCGTGACTTGTTCTGTTGGTTTGCAACTTGATGATTTCAGACTGACCATCTCCTGCAAAATCATGGGCACAGTTCTTCTGATTTCATATTCCATCACAGTTTTATTTAAAAGGCACAAAACCGGGGTGGTAAAGTTAGCTACAGGAATTCAATTTTCCTGTTCAGTATAAGTCTTACCAGCTTGATATGAAAATAATATCAGTTATTCATTTTGACTTAGTCTTCAGCCCTTCACCACTGAGTGGGAAGAGACTTACTCTCTCTTATTGCTTGCCTGTCCATACTGAAAGCTCAGGTAGCCAAAGACAGAAAATTCTCATATTCCAATTTGACTTGGGGCCATGCAATCATCAAAAGAGGATGACGATATTATGTCTATGGTCCACTTACACAGATTCAATCAATTCATTTACTTTTCCTGACAAAGTATTTGATGTAGGCCTCCATATTAAGTCTGAAGTTCTCACCAACAAATTCAGAATTTTTTTCTCAGCAGAATGATCAGAGTGAGTTTTCTGATTTGGCATACCTTCGAAATCACTGTTAGATTCATCCAACTCTTTCTTAATCCTCTGCACTGTCCTCAGATTGACACCCAGAACACTCTAAAATGTTTGTATTAGAACTTCTGGAATGAATAACAAGCAATACAGCATGTTGTTTCCAAATTCCTGATAGAGTGAATTGTATCATGGTGATCTTTTTCTCACAGACAGTGCCCAACTGACTCTCCACAACAACAGTGCAGTTGATAAAATCAAAAACAAACAAGAGTGGGAGGGAGAGACTTAACAGAACTGCCACTGGTTCAGAATGTGGAACAAACTTTTTAATCTAGATAGAATTAAAAATAGTTCAATTTATATATATATATATATATATATATATATATATATATATATATATATATATAATTAAATTACTTTAATCCGAAACGGAAAAGTAGGAAGGCCTGAAGGAACCTAAATACCAAAGCCAGGTATGGGTTTACACACACGCACGCACGCACGCACGCACGCACGCACACAAAATTGTTACTCGATTCGGGCAGTGACATCTCGGTGATCAACGAGCAAACATGGAAAAAAATCGGTTACCCAACGTTGACCAACACAGACAAAATTGTTAAGGGAGTGTCAGGAAAAAGACTTAAGTGTAAAGTTCATGGGAAAAATTCACAAATCGAAAGTGTATGTGCTCCCTGGTTCAGTAAACCTCTTTCGTTTAGACTGGATCGTATTGTTTAACTTATGGGAATTACTGGTAAATGCTTTCTGAAATAAAGTTAACATCATAGAGAACGATAAGACGAAGAAAATAAAAAGATTTATTACAGATTTGAAAAGCGAATTCCCTTGTGTCTTTTCAGAAAGACTAGGTCTATGCACAAAAACAGAAGTCAACTTCGAAACGAAAGAAAATGTCAAACCAATTTTTAGACCGAAGAGAAAAGTACCATTTTCAGCACTAGACACGATAAATGAAGAATTAGAAAGGTTGAAGAAAAGCGAAGTTATTTCGAAAGTGGGTTACTCTGATTGAGCATCTCTAATCATATATATAAAAACATAAAAATCAGAGCGTGTGCTGATTTTTCGGCAGGATTAAATGACTGTTTGAAAGACCATGCGTACCCTCTACAGTCTCCTCAGGATATATTCACGAAATTGAACGGAGGTAGAGTGTTTTCAAAATTGGATTTGTCGGAGGCTTACTTTCAGGTTAAAGTGAAGAATGTTCGAAGTACCTGACAATAAACACGCATAAAGGAATGTTTAAACTAAATAGATTTTCGTCTGGATTGAAGGTAGCTCCAAGCCTATTCCAGCAAATTATGGGATACATATTTTTTTTATTAGAATAAGCAACAGGAAAACACAATAGAACAGTCTAGTAAAATTGGATCAAAACAGCAGTAGAATTTAGATTACATTTTTATATTTCCCAACCAATCAGCTAAAAACTTAGAATAAGAACATTCTAGAAAAATAGGCTTGGAAGTAAATTAATACAAAAATATTTAGGCCCCAAACAAAGTAGTAAAATAATAAATCTGATTGGTCAGTAAATGTTTTCACACCCTAATGTTAGGAAGCTTAGTTGATCCCCTATTAATGTATATAATACACACAGTGTTAGAAAGATAAGTCAGTCACCAAGCAGTCATCAAGCAGTCATCAAGCAGTCACCCCAGCAGGCCATTAAGTCCGCATGACACCGTATACTTTGCCGGCCATGTCATTTCTTCCATGCCAAAAGTTCGTGACCTCGCTTCAAGGACCTTAAAAAGAATAAGCCGACAAACTTTTTTTGAGCAACGCGACACGTTGTCGCCAACTGTAACGCACCAAAATGTAAGTAGGAAAGGCTTATTTACAGACTCTGCCAATGTACACTTGTACACGTTTTTGGACAAAAAATTAACTTCTTGCCAAGTTTATATTTCTCAAAAGGGCAATTTTAGAATCATGTATTTTGTTGGTTTCTACATACCATTTTATTTGTCACAAAATAAATTGTTTGTTGTTGAATGTCCGTTGTAATTTATTCCTTCACTTTGCGCGATTGCAAATTAGAGTGTTGTATTTGTGGGGGAAATAATCAACATACAACCCAGCAAATACCAAATCCCCCACAAAATTGGTGACCTTCCGACTGGTGAAAGCACGTAACACAAAAAAGCTCTCATATTAGAAAACAACACAAAAATTACCACAACGCGTAAAAGATGGAAAACAACGATATTGAACCCACAACAGCAACAATATCAGCCAGCATTCCCAGCTACAACCCAACTAACATACCAGTATGGTTTTCTCAGCTAAATGCACTTTTTAGCGCCAAAAAAATTACAGCGCAAACCTCAAAGTATGCATACGTCGTGGAAAAACTTCCCACCGACGTGGCGGCAGAAGTGGTCGATTTGCTAGACCATATGCCTGAGGACAAACCATATGACACACTAAAGAACGCCATTATAAGACGTATGGGTACATCGGATGGAAAAAAATTACATGATTTATTTTACAATTTGACCCTTGGACATATGACACCCTCACAACTCTTGAGGAAAATTAAATCTTTGTTGGGAAGCAGCACCATGTCTGAAACGGTGTTAAAAAAAACTATGGACAGACAAACTCCACACTCATACAACACAGATACTCGCATCACTCCCTGAGGATTTAGACCTGGATAGATTGTCGGAAATAGCTGATAAAATACACGACAATAACCAAAACCAGAGCGTTTACGCCACATCTTACAACCCAACAAATGACGCAACACAAAGGAATACACCAACACCAAGAAACACAACATCACAAACAACCACGCCAGACAGGTATACTGAACTGCTGCAGGGCATGGAAAATCTAACTCTGCAGGTTCAAAGTTTGGTGAAGTTTCAAACATCCGAACGTTCCCGTCCTTACAGAACCTCCTCACGACGCAGAAGTCGAAGTAGATCGAGCTCATTCTCTAGAGAGCGACGCAACTATGATACCTGTTGGTATCATTTCAAATTTGGATGTGAAGCAAGGAAGTGCATAAAACCATGCAACTTCAATTCGACCTCACACACTTCAACACAAAACCAGGGAAACGGTTACACCGGCAGCAAGTAAAGACGACATTAGCTGCTGGTATAAAACAAGGAAGTCGTCTATTTTACATCCGAGACAAAAATACCGGATATTTATTTTTAGTCGACACCGGCGCACAAATCAGCGTTATTCCACCGGATCCCAGAAAAAAACACCAACTATCTTCATTCACACTGCAAGCAGCAAATGGATCAAGAATTGACACCTACGGAGAGATAGCACTGACGCTCAATTTGGGTTTACGCCGATCTTTTCCGTGGATCTTCACAATAGCCCAAGTAAAAACACCGATTCTTGGAGCGGATTTTTTGTCCCATTTCAACGTTTCAGTGAACATGGCTAGGCAATCTCTCGTCGATTGCAACACAGACCTAACAGCAAAGGGAATCACCTCAATCTACAAGTCAACAGGAATCTGTGCGGCACTACCAGATGCGAATGGACTACAAGAGTTGGTTACAAAATTTCCAACTCTTACTACACCCTTTAAACATTCTGATGAAGTTCGTCATACAGCCAAACATTATATCACAACCTCTGGACCACCCACACATGCATCACCACGCAGATTGCATCCAGAGAAATATAAAGTAGCAAAAGACGAATTTCAGCACATGTTACAATTAGGCATTATACGTCCTTCTAGTAGTCCATACTCCTCACCGCTACATATGGTCCAGAAGCCAGAAACAGGTGCATGGCGACCTTGTGGGGATTTCAGGAACCTCAACGCAAAAACAGTTCCTGATAGGTATCCAATCCCACATCTACACGATTTCGCCATGGGCTTGCAAGGAACCAGAATCTTCACAAAACTAGATTTGGTTAAAGCTTACTACCAAATTCCAGTAGCCGAAGAAGACATAGAAAAAACAGCAATTACAACTCCTTTTGGACTTTTCGAATTCACCAGAATGCCATTTGGACTACGTAATGCTGCCCAAACTTTCCAGAGACTCATTGACGAGGTATTGAGAGGGTTACCATTTGCTTTTGCTTATATCGACGATGTCCTCATTGCTAGCAATGACATCAATGAACATAAAGACCATGTATTACAAGTTTTCGAGAGACTAGCACATTTCGGTTTGAAAATCAACATAAGCAAATGTGATTTTGCTGTCTCGAAATTGAACTTTTTAGGCCACATGATAGACGAACAGGGAATCACACCTATCCCAGAAAAAGTCACAGCCATACAAAATTTCTCACAACCAACATCACTGCGACAACTTCGAAGATTTCTCGGTTTGATAAATTACTACCGTAGATTTATTCCACGTTGTTCCAGCATATTAACCCCGCTAACAAACATGTTGCAGCAACAAAAAAATAAAAATGCCAAAATTCAAATTGAAGGAGAAGCTTTAACTGCTTTTCACAATGCTAAAAAAGCATTAGCAGATTTTACCAAGCTCTCCTACATCTCTAATGACAACACTACAACACTTTCACTAACAACAGACGCGTCAGGAGACTCAATTGGAGCAGTCCTACAACAAAAACAAAATGGCTTGAAAAAACCAATATCCTTTTTCTCAGTGAAATTGAACACTGCGCAACAAAAATACAGCACCTTCTCAAGGGAGTTACTGGCAATTTACTTGTCCATAAGGCACTTTCGTCACTTACTCGAAGGACGAGATTTCACCGTCTTCACTGACCACAAACCACTTACTTACGCCTTACATGTAAATACCGAGAAATATACGCCCAGAGATACTCGACAACTGGACTATATATCACAATTTACCTCGGATATCCGATACATAAAAGGCTCAGATAATATTGTGGCAGATACACTTTCACGCTCTACAATACAATCTATTGAGTCGGTAGATCTCACCTTCGAGCTCATTGCAGATGAACAAAAAAAAAGATGCCACATTAGACAAACTAAACGACACTTCCCTACAGCTGAAGGAACAGCCTGTTCCATTTGGAACAAAAACAATACTTTGCGATGTCAAAACTGGTCACTCTAGACCGTATATACCACCATCACTAAGAAAAAGGTTATTTCCACATTTCCACAACCTTTCACACCCTGGACGCTGAGCAACCGCAAAATTAATCAGCAACCGTTTTGTTTGGCCTAATATGCACACTGACATAAAAAACTGGACTCAAACATGCTTGAATTGTCAGAAGAGCAAAACAAACAGACACACAAAGTCTCCTCCAGGACAATTCAAAAAACCAGACGGTAGGTTCACAAACCTACACATCGATATTGTCGGGCCATTGCCAATAGCAAATGACTATCAATATATACTTACTATCATTGACAGATTTACAAGATGGCCTGTGGCCGTCCCACTTAGAGATATATCAGCAGAGACTATTTCTAAAACCATATTACGAGAGTGGATCGCAGTCTTTGGTTGTCCTTCAGTAATAACAACAGACAGAGGCTCCCAATTTCAATCAACGCTTTTCGATGAATTTACAAAGTTATTGGGAGTCAAACATATAAAAACAACAGCATATCACCCCTGCGCAAATGGATTAATCGAAAGATTCCATAGACAACTTAAAACAGCTTTAACAGCTAACAACAACTCCAGAACATGGTTTGAAAATTTGCCTCTTGTTTTATTGTCAATAAGGAATGTTATCAAAGAAGACTTGAGATGTACAGCTTCCGAAATGGTTTTTGGAACATCTTTAACACTTCCAGGTCAATTTTGTGAAAAAAACACTTCCTTACAACCAACTACAACTTTTGTAAAAGATTTTAAACACAAAATGAACGATTTAGTTTACACACCCACAAGAACTTTACACACCAAAAGACCTTCACGACTGCAAATACGTTTTTATTCGAAATGATGCAGTCAAAAAACCTTTGTGTCCTACCTACTCCGGACCTTTCCAGGTAGTTGAAAGACACCACAAATATTTTAAACTCGCCATAAAAGGCAAATTTGATACTGTCTCCATAGACAGACTAAAACCAGCGTATTTAGACTTACTAGTAAAGGAAAGTACGACTGAACACTCTACAAGTACACAAAATACCACATTGTCCAAACCAACCTCCACGCCAACAAATACACCGACAAACACCACCACAAAAGCTGGAAGAAAGGTACATTGGCCGAAACATTTTAAAACTTATATTACATATTAATAAATACTTCCATATTTATCAATCTGCGGGGGGGTATATGGGATACATATTTTTTTTATTAGAATAAGCAACAGGAAAACACAATAGAACAGTCTAGTAAAATTGGATCAAAACAGCAGTAGAATTTAGATTACATTTTTATATTTCCCAACCAATCAGCTAAAAACTTAGAATAAGAACATTCTAGAAAAATAGGCTTGGAAGTAAATTAATACAAAAATATTTAGGCCCCAAACAAAGTAGTAAAATAATAAATCTGATTGGTCAGTAAATGTTTTCACACCCTAATGTTAGGAAGCTTAGTTGATCCCCTATTAATGTATATAATACACACAGTGTTAGAAAGATAAGTCAGTCACCAAGCAGTCATCAAGCAGTCACCCCAGCAGGCCATTAAGTCCGCATGACACCGTATACTTTGCCGGCCACGTCATTTCTTCCATGCCAAAAGTTCGTGACCTCGCTTCAAGGACCTTAAAAAGAATAAGCCGACAAACTTTTTTTGAGCAACGCGACACGTTGTCGCCAACTGTAACGCACCAAAATGTAAGTAGGAAAGGCTTATTTACAGACTCTGCCAATGTACACTTGTACACGTTTTTGGACAAAAAATTAACTTCTTGCCAAGTTTATATTTCTCAAAAGGGCAATTTTAGAATCATGTATTTTGTTGGTTTCTACATACCATTTTATTTGTCACAAAATAAATTGTTTGTTGTTGAATGTCCGTTGTAATTTATTCCTTCACTTTGCGCGATTGCAAATTAGAGTGTTGTATTTGTGGGGGAAATAATCAACATACAACCCAGCAAATACCAAATCCCCCACAAAATAATGGATACAATATTGGTTGGTGTGGAGTATGTAATCGCATATCTAGATGACATTTTGATTAAAAGTGAAAACGAAGTTCAACACAAAACACATATAAGAGCAGTATTTCAGAGAATTGAGGAATACGAGTTCAAGCTTAGCACTGAAAAATGTGAGGTTGTAATATTTGGTATCTTTGTGGGTATAATTGACAAAGAAGTGGATACAAATATTAGCGTTGAGAGGAATATTTTATTTTCTTATTTTTACATACTTTCGTGTTAAGTGTCTGCTAGCAAGAGAACACATGTTGCCTGCTTAGAAGCTAGAGAGGGACTGGCCAATCCTTTATGTCAAGCATGGGTCAGGGAGATAGAGAGAGTAGGGGAAAGAGAAATAGTAGCAGAGAAAGAAAAGGGAATAGATTTGGGTATCTTAGTTCTTGGGAGTTATTTAGAGACAGAGAGGGTAAAAGAAACAATGTATTCTCTGCATGGTAGTAGTATCTGACCTGAGGTCATTTTGGTTCATTCCTACAAGGTCTTCTTAAAGAAAATAAAATATTATATCAGATTATTGACAGTAAAGGAAGAAAACCGGATCCAGAAAGGACTAAG
The DNA here is from genome assembly GCA_037127315.1 of Ascarosepion bandense. Taxonomy (NCBI): domain Eukaryota; kingdom Metazoa; phylum Mollusca; class Cephalopoda; order Sepiida; family Sepiidae; genus Ascarosepion; species Ascarosepion bandense. The sequence continues at coordinate 6,797,371 of JBBBDQ010000809.1, forward strand.
GCTATAAAAATATGCCAGCTCCTGATAATGTGGCTAACTTCCAGGCGTTCTTGGGATTAATAAGCTACTATAGCATTTATATTCTAAAAATGCATGATATGAGAGCTCCTTTAAATGAATTGTTGAAAAAGGGCACAAAATAGATATGGTCGAAAGAATGCGAACATGTTTTTAAAAAAATAAAAAGCTGTCTATTATCAGACCTATTGCTAGTACATTTCGACCCGAACAAGAAAATTATTGTAGCAGCAGATGCCAGTAATGAGGGACTAGATGCTGTATTGCTTCATGAATTCCAGGACGGATCTAAGAAACCAACAGCACATGCCTCGAGAATCTTACTGCCGGCTGAACGAAGTTACAGCCAAATAGAAAAGGAGAGTTTTGCAATAATTTATGCTGTGCAAAAATTTCAAAGGTTTCTGTACAGAAGACAGTTTACTCTGCAAAAAGATCATAGACTGCTGTTATCAATATTTGTAAAAAATAAAGGTATACCAACTCACATGGTAAATCGACTACAGCGTTGGGGCGTAATTCTATTAAATTATGATTTAAAAATAGAATATGTGCCTTCAAAGAAGCTAGTTATCAAGATTGATACCTGAATATACGGAACTGTTGGAAGAAACTGTAATAGCGTCGCTAAGAGACGAAAGTGAATTGTCGAGTTTGGTATGCAACACTATTATAGAACTACAGGTTATTCTAGAAGAGGTAAAAAAAGCAGCAGAGAACGACCATTTCATTAAAAAAAAATAAAATGAAAAAGCAAGTTGGATTAATCGAGAAATCCAAGAAAGAAAGTAGTGTCTCACAGTTTTCAATCTGCAATCAGGTATTACTATACACAGATAGAGTTGTAATGCCGGCTACTCTGTAAAAAAAATTCTCAAACAATTTCACACTGACCATTCAGAGATTTCGAGAATTAAATCTCTAATGAGAAGCTATACTTATTGACCGAGGATGAACCAAGACATAGAAAACCTGGTGAAATAATGCAGAGGATGTCAACTGGCAGTGAGGGATCCACCTGTAAAGATTCAACCATGGCCAAAGATAGATGTCCCATGGACTCGATTGCATACCGACTATGCAGGACCCATAAATAGATCTTACTATCTAACTGTTGTGTACAGTTTCACTAAGTGACCAGATATTTGTTAAGTGCAGACATCCAACAGCAACAAATACAATAAACGCACTTACCGAAATTTTTAGTCACTTTGGTGTCTTTAAAACTTTAGTCAGCGACAACGGAACGCAGTTTATGGGAAGAGAATTCAAGGAATTTTGTGCCTCATTGTCCATCTATCACGTGACAACGCCAGATGGACAGGCTGAAAAATTTCTGGACACCTTCAAACGAGCGTTAAAGAAAAGTCAAAGTGTGGACACGAATGAAAGAGCTATTCAAACATTCTTGGCAATATATAGGATCACGCCAAACCCAAATACGGCGTCAGGATTATCGCCAGCAGAATTAATGTTTGTGAGGAAAGTATGCTCTGTATTCGACAGGCTGTGGCCTAGTCCAGCGAAGAAAACTGCAAAAAAAAAAAAAAAGAAAAGCAAATGACTAAAGTATATAGTCAGTGAGTTAAGTGCCATATGTGATGCACGCTTGGGTGATCATGTCTTGAAAGAGACACGAGTGACTGGGCAGAAGATTATCCCGCAGTAGGTTGCCATTGCTTTCTGCGGTAGACTGGTTGCCAGCCAAGGCTATAGAACCCAATCTGTCCTATTATTTAACCCATAACTGGAGGGATGAGATGGATTAATACCTTTCCCAAGGGTATTTGCGCATAAGTGAATGCAAAGAAATTAACTGGAATTCGATCTCGGCTCCCCGATTTCTTGTTCCAAGCCGATATAAGCCAGGTAAAAAAGTTTTTTAAGAACTTTAGGGCTGGAAAAATGTTTTGGGAACAAGGAATAATAACCAAAATGAGTTGTCAAGTCATATATGACATAAAAGGAGAGAAATTTTGGTGTAAAAGACACTGGAATCAATTAAGATCCAGCCACACTACAGATGTTATGAAAGACACCGAAGATATTTCAATGGCAGTCCTGTATGACACTTTTGAAATTCCTGTTCCCGAAAGTCAACATTCGCCAGAGGTACCAGTGTGTCAAGCACCACCACGGCAAGAACGACTGAGAAAAAAAAAATTTGATTGTTTATCTCCAGAGCCTAAAAAGAGGAAATATTAAAGCTAAAATTCATGGAAAAATTTAGCTCAGGGGGAGGTGATGTAATGAATATGGATACACTTTGTTTCTTCCTCACTGGAATGTGATTGGCTGGTATCAGCCATAAATACAAACGAAGGCAAGTACGTCCAAAGTGAGTGAGAGAGATCTACCCATCTTTCCACTAGAGATCTATTAGTCTACTGTTGACTGCGCCTACATCTCAGGATACTGCATACGACTATTACAACTACGGACTAGATAGTTCTACTGGTTACATTTGCCTTGACCTTTTAACAACCTCATATTGATATATATCTCATTTCAGGACATATCAATTTCTAAATGCTATTAAAACAAGTAAATCATTTAATTTTTTTTTTCAAAAATTAGCTGTATTTCCAAAAATCTGCTCTGAATAGTAAAATAAAAAATGCATTAAAACTATGTTATTTTTAATTTAGAATTCTTTGTGAATTATGATGATTTATAAAGTTTCAAGCATCATTTTAGTTTCTTCTATTCAATATGTGTATTTGGTTATTAAGTTATTAAATAAAGACAATATTTACTAATTGAAAATTGAAAGCTTAATGCCAATCATTTTGCACTATGATTTTTAAAATAAATTTTTATGTTAAATTAACCCTTTTATTATGCTATGGGATGTCCCAAGAGACATATAATTATAAGACCATGTGTTTCAAGGGTTGTTCTTCTTACAAAACATTCACTTAGGTTTCGTAAATTCTTATCAATTCTAGTCAAACAGACTTAGTTTGTTACCACATCTGGCTGCCATCACTTATTTCACAGGTCAGAAAGATCTGAGTTCAGTGATTAAGAAATACTTTTATTCAAAACTCCATGATATAAGCAAATAATACTTCTTTCAAATCAGATTAATTTAACATTAAATTTACTAATTTTCCAAAAATAACTTGTCACAGATGTATATATTATTTTTGGGATATTTTTAAAACCAAGAATTAACTTTTGTTTACAAACTTGTCAATCTGCCAAAATAGACAAAAATAAAATAAGATTATGATGTGAAGTGACGTTTAGCATTAATCAGTCGCTAAGCTTGTCCCTACTTATTCTCAGTGACGAGTTATATAGGCTCTCTCTTGCAAATTAGGCATATTAATTTGCCAGTGTCACTACATCTCCCTGGAACGTATAGGTTTTATATTTCTAGTAGTTCTTGTACTTCTTCTCATGATAGTTTCATTACTTTGCTCTACTTCTCTCTCCTGTCTGGGAGACCTAGATCTGTCCCGCGCCCAGCTGTAATCATCTGCATTGTCTTGCATTATTTGATCTTTGTCCGAACTTTCCAATTCATTCTGGCCCACTTGATCCTGCATTACTTCATCTTCAGATGTTTCATTTTGTAACGGTTGTTTTAATGAATCATTACCGAACGGAATTGTATCCATTTTTTTCTCATTTTGCTCTTCATATTCACCCTGGGTCCTTATTCGATCTGCATGGGCTAATTATACTGTTGCCATTTTCTCTATTTACTATAGCTGTATTGTGGCCTTTCTGCATGATGAATTCTGCCCTTTCCGGATTAGCTTCTTTGTTCTTTTTTCATTTGTGGAATACGACATCGTTAGTGGAGCTCTAATTTGCTTTCCCATTAAAGCTGATGGGCTTTCTAGTCTTCCAGCGTGTGGCATTGTGTGATAGCTTAAAAGCAGCCTCAGTAGAAAAACTTCTACTCTTTTTTTTTTTCCTGAGAGCATGCTTTTGGTCACTTTTTACGATCTGTACCATTCTTTCCGCTAACCCATTCGACTGAGGATGATATGGCGGTGTCTTATACGGTTTACATCCTATTTTTTCTAACCATAAATTAAGATCATCATCACAAATTTCTGGTGCATTGTCAGATACCAGAGTTTTTGGTATGCCATTTCTGAAAAATATGACCCTTAAAATCTGTTTTGTCGTAGTACTTTTCTTATATGGCACTCAGATTATTTCAGGCCAGCCTGAAAAAGAGTCTACTAGAATTAATAAGAGTCCCACTAAGTAGAGCCATGGGGTAGGGTGCATATGGATCATGCGTATATACGCATGATCCATATGCACCCTACCCCATGGCTCTACTTCTCTGGACCATGAATGTAAAGTAGTCTGTGTAAAAGTAGTCTGTGTAAAATTTCTTAATTCTTTACATTTTTTGCGCCTTTTTATATATTTTCGACATCTTTTGAATATCTGGGCCACCATGCTTCTAATTTTATCCATTTTTGTGTGGCCACTACTCCACAATGTACATCGTCATGTACACTTTTTATTACCAATTTTCTTTGTGTTTCTGGGATAACTACCAGATCCCCATTACAAATCACCCCATGTTCTATCGTTAATTTCTGTCTTATTTCTTTGTAGGGTCTTTCCGCCCTAGAACAATTTCCCCATGAGTTTTTTCTTATTCTCGATAATATCCTACTTAGTACTGGATCATGTCTAATTTCTCCAGCCATTCTATCTAAAGACAAAACATCAGTCTCTACCCAATGTAAGAATGCATCTTCAAGTTCTTCTGTTTTATCTTTTTGTCTCCTTGTAAAATCGCAATCTTGTTAGTGCGTCTACATGTTGAATTGAATTTCCTTTGACATATTCTATATCAAAATTAAATGCCATTAATCTTATTGCCCATCTTAGTATCCTTGATGTCGTGACTTTAGGTAACTCTTTCCTTGGGTTAAATATAAGCTCTAATGGTTTATAATCACTTCTAAGAAATTTTTTCCCAATTAAAAACTGTCGGGCTCTAGTAGTTGTCCACATGATAGCTAATGCTTCTTTCTCTATATTTGAATAATTAAATTCGGTGTTCGTTAGTTTTCTTGATAAATACATTATCGGATATCCTTCTTGTGATAATATTCCCGATATTGACTGTTCGCTTACATCTGTGGTTAACGTCACGTCCTTTCTTGGATTAAACATTTTCACTACTGGTTTCTTTGTCATAATTATTTCTAATCTGTCAAAAGCTTTTTGTTGTTCCTCTGACCAAATAAATTCAACATTCTTTTTTCTTAAATTTGCAAACGGTTCAGTCAAGTCCGTGTATTTTGGTAAATATCGCTGTAAAAATTTACCAATCCCCAAAAAAGACCCCAGTTCTTTCTTATTTGTAGGTGTAGCTACTTTTAGTATTTTTTCTATCAAACCTTATTCTAGTGATATACCTTTTTTTGAAATGGAATAACATAAAAAGATATGTTACTATAATTGCTTACTCATTCTAGCATTTTTTAATCTATTCAAGATTATGTTAGTTTTCTCTTTAATTCCATTTCATTAGTGGCTTCTATGCATATATCATCTTGGTAACAAATCATATTTTTCATATTTCCTAAAACCTGTTCGATGGTTCTTTGAAATATGGCGCTTGCGGTTTTTATTCCATATGTCATCTTTTTCCATCTTAGTAACCCTATTGGCGTATTTATCGTGACTACTTCTTTGAAGTTATCGTCTATAAATACATGCAGTTTTTAAATCTATTTTTGCAAAAACGCTCATTCCTGCCAGTGCATGCAATGCAATTTCGACATTCGGTATGGGATACGAATCCGAACAGATTTTATGATTTTGTAATCTCCACAAATGCATAAATCACCATCTGTCTTTCTCAACACTACAGGGGGAACATGTTCAAGAAGGTCTCGTTATATTAATTTTTGTAGTTTCGTTACTACTAATGACAACAAATATACTGGGACTTTTCCTGCCTCATAATAAGAAGGGGAGACATTTTCTTTAATTTTAAACTCGTAGGTTTTTTAACTTTCCGGTTTTTCCCATTTTTATCTCATTAATTACTTTAGTAGAATTTATGTTCAGCACGTCGTTTCCAAGAAGTCCGTGGTTCTTTTTACAACTTGTGGCGATTATAAGTATTACTTCAAATTTACTTTCTAACTCCAAGGAACCTTCAAAGTATCCTAAAGTTTTCATGACCGACCCATGAATTTAGCAAAGTTGTAAACTGCTCTTTCGTAAGAGTGGCTTTCCAGTGCTTTCCCAAAAGTTTTTGGTATCTGTTATGGTGAAACATGCCTATTTTATAGTGAATAGAGGAACGAAGGTTAGTCGATGTTGGACGATAGTAATCGGCAACCTGGCAAAATTACACTGCGTAATACATAATATATTAAGTGAATTATTTAGTAAAAAGACAACTCTGTTTCACAAAAGGTGGAAATGTTTAAATCTGACGAAAGATGACGAACAAGACTATATAACGTACACAGCCAATGTGAATAAGCATTGTGAAGAATTCAAGCTGGCAGAATTAAGCGCAGACAATTTGAAGTGCTTGGTGTTTGTTCGGGGGCTGGTATCGGAAAGAGACGCAGAGTTGAGAAAATTAGTACTGGCAAAATTGGAAAGCTATCCAAGTATTACGGCAAAAAATTGGCAGAAGACTGCACAAGATATGTTAACGTAAAGAAAGATTAAAAAAAGATAGAACAGTCTAGCATTTCGTATATAGGGAAAATACGCTACAAAGGAAAAAGTCAGTCTACCAAAGAGAATTCTAAAATTGCGGATTATCAAGCAAAACGGGAAATACCAGAGAAAAATAAGCAAAAACGCCCGAAGCCATGTTTTGCGGTGAACTGCACTGGTACAGATATTGCGATTTAAGGAATAAAAAATGTTTTAACTGTAAAAGAATATGACATAAAAGCCCGCATTGCAGGTCAAGAAATAAAGACAATAAAATAAGAAAATTAAAGTTCAACGACGTAAAAGATGGACAACCAGAAAATTTGTTACCGTCGAAATAACTAATAAAAATATAAAAATGCAACTTGGCACGGGTTCGAATTTATCTATCATAAATATGCATACGTTGAAAAAGTTGGGGAAACCAACTTTAATGAAGACAAAGAAAATCGCGAGGTCAGTGACGGGAGAAAAAAATACAATTTATTAAAGAATTTGTTACAAACGCCACGTTAAAAAAAAAAAAGAAAAAAAAAGCTAAACTATTTGTCATAGAAAATACCACGAACTTACTTGGTACGAACTGGATAACAGAATTCCAATTATGGGATCTCCCGCCGAAGCTCAAAAATTAATAAAGAAACTTAAGGAAACATTTCTTACTGTTTTTTTCTCCAGGTTTGGGAACGTGTACCAAGATGGAGGTAAATTTCCAGCTAAAAAAAATGCTAAGGCGGTATTCAAAAAGAAAAGGAATGTGCCGTTTGCCTCGATTGAACAAATAGATAAAGAATTAGACAGATTAGAGAAAACAGGTGTACTTAAAAAATTTGAGTATAGTGAGTGGGCGACAACAACGGTATATGTGAAAAACAGTTTAAAGAATTTCGTGTTTGTGCTGATTTTTCGACGGCTTTGAACGCGACACTCAAAGATTATAATTATCCCCTACCAACAGCAGAAGAAATATTTGCGAAGCTAAACGGAGGTGCAATATTTTCGAAAATAGACCACAGTGATGCATATCTGCAAATACCGGTAGAAAAGGAAACGTCAAAACTTGTGTATAAACACACATCGGGGTCTGTATAAATTTAACAGACTACCTTTTTGGATCAAGGTCGCGCCCGCCATTTTCCAGCAAATAATGGATTCGATGTTGAGTGGTCTAGATTTTGCTGTAGCATATCTGGATGACATCCTCATGAGAAATACAAGTATAGCAGAACACGTGGAACATGTAAATGCAGTAGTTTCCAAGATACAGGGATTTGGATTTAAACTCAAGGAAAGCAAATATGAGTTTTTTATGGAGAAAGTAAAACATCTGGGGTAGATCATCGATAAGAATGGTAGAAGGCCACACCTAGAGCGAGCAGCGGCTATAAACAACACGCCGGCTCCGAATGATATTACCACATTACAAAGTTTTTGGGATTAGCAAATTATTACCAAATATACATCCCTAAAATGTATGATCTGCAGGCACCATTAAATGCATGGAAACGGACTAATGAACGCCAGAAAGCATTTGAAAAGATAAAGGAAGTGTTACCCTCGGAATTATTTTTAACCTACTACAACCCGAATTTAGAGATCTTAGTAGTTTGCGACGCAAGTGCATATGGAGTAGGAGCATGCGTCTTACACAAAATGCCAGATGGTCAAGTAAAATCAATTGCTCATACTTCTAGAACACTACTTCCGGCTGAGAAGAATTACTCTCAGATAGAGAAAGAGGCACTAAGAATAATATTTGCGGTAGCGAAATTTCACTGTTTTGTCCACGGTCGACATTTTAAGCTACAAACTGATTATAAGCCTCTAATTTCGAATTTTGGGTCGAAAAAGGGTTTGCCGAAGCATACATCCAACCGATTACAGAGATGCGATATAATACTGCTAAATCATAACTTCAGCATGGAGTACATACCATCGAATAAATTTTGCTACGCTGATGGGCTGTCCAGGTTAATTTCTGAAATGAGCAAACTACTAGAAGACACAGTAATTGTTTCACTGAAGTCAGAAGAAGAGCTGAAATTTACTGTTTGTAATGCAGTTCAGAAACTTCTGTTAACTTTAGAAAAAATAAAAGAAGAAGCCACCAGGGACAAGTATATCTTGAAAATAAAAAAAAAAATAGCCGTGAGGTATCAGTACACAACAATTTTTTTTTTTTCTTTGCGATACAGTATTGTTATACAGAGAACGTGTGGTGATTCCATACACATTGCAAAAGCAATGGATTTTCATACTGGTCATCCGGGCAGCACTAGGATGAAGAGCTTAATGCGAAGATTTGTATATTGGCCGAATATGGACAGGGGCATTGAGAACGCAGTGTCAAAATGTAAAGGCTGTACCTTAGCTGCAAAGCCCCCGCCCCCGATAAAATTTAATCCCTGGCCAAAAACAAACCTACTATGGTCTAGGTACATGTGGATTTGGCAGGTCCACTGAATGGATACCATCATATCATAGTAGTGGATAGTTTTTTCGAAATAGCCTGAGATATAAAGGATAAGAAAACAGACGACGCAAAGTACTAAAAACTTCCTACTGGAATTGTTCGCAAGGTTTGGTGTGGTAGACACAATTGTGACGAACAACGGAAGTCAATTTACGTCGAAACAATTTAAAGATTTCTGTAAGGAATACAACGTCGAACATGTTACCACAGCTCCTTATCACCCAAGATCAAACGGGTTAGCTGAAAAATTTGTGGACACCCTATAAAGAGCTTTAAAGAAAGCTAGAAAAATACTTGCAGAGGAAGCCCTACATAAGTTTCTACAGGTATACAGAATTATCCCAAATAACGGAACACCAGCCTCACAATCGCCAGCTGAGGTGATCTTCTCACGTCGGGTAAGATCTGTCTTCGACAAATTACTACCAAAAAGACAAAGCCAGGTAGAGAAAAATTTATTCAAGTAAAAAAATACAATCCTGGTGAAAAAGTATACTTTAAAGTCTACAAACAGAATAAATTGTTCTGGGAGATTGGAAAAATAGAAAAGTGGATTGGCAATATGATGTACTTGGTGAAAGGCGAAAAATTCACGTGCAGGCGGCACATTGACCAGATCAGATGATGCTCTTCACACGTGGTTGACAGCAGTCTCGCAGAGGAAACGCCTAAGGAGGTGATTTTCGATACGTTTGATCTACCAACGCCAGCAACGATTTTACCTGAGGTACGCCGATCCAGGAGGAAAAGAAAGACGACTAATCATTTAAAAGTGGATCGAAAACGTAGTAGTTACGCTACAATGTTGCTAAAAAAATGAAGTGTTTTTTTTTGTTTTGTTTTTTTTTTGTGTGTGTGTGTGTGTGTGTGTGTGTGTGTGTGTGTGTGTGTGTGTGTGTGTGTGTGTGTGTGTTTCTCTTTTCTTCATATTTCCTGTAAAAAATATAGAAAACTGTTTTACTCCTATGGAGTAAAGTTTTAAGAGGTGGGTGTTATGGTGAAACACACCTATTCTATAGTGAATAGACTCTCCCACCTAATTTAAGTAGGAGTAGTAAGAGGAACGAGGGTCAGTCGATGTTGGACGATAATAGTCGACAGTTAGTCGAATACGAAAGTAGTCAGCGACCTGGCAAGATTACACTGCGTAATACATATTATATCAAGTTCCAAACGTTTTGTACGTCGAACCTATTAGGACCGACTTTAGCACAAATACTAGCCTCCACTGTGAAAATAACTCCACAACAGTATCAGCGTTACTTCACTCCCAGTATCCATTTGCATATCTAAATTGTAGTTGTTAATTTTAACCTGTAATATAACGTCTTTTTTCTTTTGTTCAATTTTTTCTATATTCTTATTTTTTAATGTAAAGACCTCCATATTGGTTTCGTTTTCTTCAACTTGTAGTGGATGATAGGCGTCCACTTACTAATTTATATTTTAACGGTCGACTCGACGTAACATTCGTTAAGGTTTGAAGCAAGATTTATGAATGAACAAGAAGGCGAAAGTAAACGGGAAAACAATATATTGAAAACGGTTACATAGGGTTGAGGAAGCATGCATAAGAAGTTATAAAGTCCTGTTTCAATGAAAGTTAATGTCAGAGAAGAAAATTAAGAGAATAAAAAATATTTGCGCCACTAACTGCTACCCGCAATTAGTGCGCGTGTGTTTGTATGAGTTAGGGAGGCATGTCTGTTCTTGTCTGCCCTCGCCCCGGGACGAAATCCTAACTCCCGTATCACGTGCTGTTTCCGGTTTTTAAAGGCTTCGTTTTTGGCGGGAACTACGACTGTCACGTAGACGCCGCGTGACCATGCGTATGTATGTGTGTGTGTGGGTGTCAATGTGTGAGACCCACAAATAGCCCCCCTAGATTGAAACAAATATTAAAAATATTTTTTTCAATATGTCCGTGTATATGGTGGTTTGGTTACGTTGATGATGATGCTTGTAGTAGTAGTAGTGATCATGCCAAAAATGACAGAGAAGGCTGGTTGCTGAAAAAAAAGGTGGGGGCACAGACGTTGCTCATAGGTGTGGGAGGAGGTTGCTGAAACGTCTGACTGCTGGTCAGCCATATTGGATTCTCAAAAAGCACATGGTGAAATGGAAAAATGAGAAAAATTTGTGAAAGGTGAATTTTTTTGGTTGTCTCTCGTAGGCTGAAAAGAAGAAGAGTCTGAAATGCGATGCGCGTGAGTAGGGATTTTGCTGCAGTGTCCCCTATCCGAGTGCCAGGATGCGGCATGCTCTGGAAAATTCTCGGTAGTTGATGTGTCTGTTAAAGATCTTCTAATTTATTCCAATGCTCCACGTTGAGTTGCTTGCGTTTGTAAGAGTTTCCGTGTTTTGCTGTACGTGTGGATTTTTATGTTGGTGTTAGAAGAATTAACAGTTGGTTATAAACTTTGATTTGCAAAGTGGTTGATTGAAGCTTGTTGATACCGAGTGTACGCGTTTGAGAGAACTAAAAAGATATCGAGGTTTAATGTCGAATTTTCTGGAGGTCACAATTCTCCAGTATAAATAATTCGGCTTGTCGATTTCCTCAGTGTTCTGGTTGAGAAAAAAAAGCGTCTTTAAGTCGACGTTGTGTTTGTGTTTGGTTGAGTGACATTGCGTTGAATGCTGAAAGAAACGTCTTTAAGTCGACGTTGTGTTACTCTTTTTCTGGAAAACCTGGGAGAGAGAGATGACAGTTGTGCTGTCTAGTGTGCGATTGTAAAAATTAAGAATTAAAGCATAAACAGAAATAAGAATGATTTTCTTAAGGAAGTGGTAAATAAATAATCATAAGTCATCCATCAATAGCAGTTGGTGTTAAGTGAGGGTCTCATATGCTGCAGGTTTTAACAGCAAAATTGACACCTTGGATTCTTCCTTCCACTTCATCTTTGCCTTTCCAAAAGAATGTATAGCCAGAGCTAGTTTTTTTAAGTTTTCCTTGTCATGCAAGCCAATGTATTACTTGGAGCTGTGATGTCCACATTGAGTCTAGCCAGTTCTTGCGCATCTGTAATTGTGATTTAAATCTATGCATCTTTCTGGGCTGTCTGTGTTGTTAATGTCAAGAAGAGTTCTAACATTCCATTTTCTAAAGATCATATTGGTAATCATCAGTTTCTTGTTGTTTTGACCACATGATATGTGACCCACCAGGTGTGGTTTTCCTTCTAATATTTAGTCCACATTTCTATGAACTTCTAAACAGGCCTGCCTAGACATAAATGTAGAACTGGACTTCCAAGTAAACACTGGATCTTGGAAGGGTGACTATCACACATTCATGCCCACATAGAGGTTCAGGACTAGAAGCTTCCAGTTTTATCAAAGCCTGCTCTTGTCATGTATTCCCTATCACTGTTTGGTTTTGCAAGAGTTAGTTGAAAGTAAATTAGAATAAAAGAAAGTGCCAGGAGTGTGAATTTGTTTAAGGTGGACTTCAACTTGCCAGGAAGTGATCCACATACAGTGGTAATTCTACAGCGGTGGGTGGGAAGAAGGAGCCAAGGCATCCTTAGAATTTTGGCTGGCTCTTTGGTTGCCTCTCTGCACACTTTTATAAGCTTAAAAAATTTATGAAACTTATTAGTCTCTGATTTTGAAAAGATTTGATCTTCAACACTTTTCCCTCTACATTTTCATTTAGCTTTTTAAGGACATATACAGAGACCAATTTGAAAGAAAAACAAACGAAATAAAACAACCAGATAGATAGAAACAGACATATTGTTAGGGAGGGAAAGAAGCTTAATAGTCATATTTTCATATTAAATTCAAAATAATTCCCCCAAATTGATATGTAGATACATAGCAATCAGTGATTTATGGTAGTGAAAGAATTGGCCAGTAATTTTCTCAAATCTACTAAAGACAATGGCACCAAATTCCTATAAATAATTTTCTAATTTCCTTATTTTGTAAAGTTTACTCTTCTTTAAATATATTATTTAATATTCCTTTGTTATTCCATTGTCTATTTAACTTTTATATTTTTTAAAAACACTTTAGGTTACTCAATCTTTTAATTACTGTTTTTCTTTTAAATAAATTATTGTATACTTTGTATTTGTATGGTGATAATAAATGAAATGGAATAGTTACTTTTATTAACTATACCATCATTTTACTTTTGTTGTTGACTCCATAAAGTTACTTATTTTGTTATATACAAATGTTCATTATTATAAAATTGCTGTGTTCAGGTTATAAAGTGTTTTTCTTCAGTGGACATGTATATTCATGTGAATATAGCATATTTGTTTCTATAGTTGGGTGTCAGGTGGAATGTATTATCAGGTTACTATTTGTGCTATGTTCTGTTATATTTTGGTGATTTGAGTGTGTGGATGGTACTCATGAATTCATTTCTTGGTTTGTTGCATATTCTTTTCTTGAACATTATTTAAGGTACATCTTTCTTTGGCTGGTTGGTGTGTTGATTGAATCTTTGATGAATGATGCAAACTCACCACATTCACATGTGTGCAAGATCTGGACCAATTGAAGAGAGAAAAAGTGCATGTTCACTGTTCTTTTTATATTTACTTAATGCTAATGCATTTCTGCTTTGATTTTGGCAGGAGTGTTAGTCATTGGTTGACTTTTATATGACATCAATTCACCCATTCAGCTATGTCTGGGTTATACCTAGGTTACCAGAAATATGGAAGAATTGTGAGAAGAAAAAGGATATATATGTAGAGAAAAAAAAGAGACAGTTTGTCTGTCTTCTTCTTTTTCTATGTGCCATTGTACCTTCAGGATATAGGCAATCATGGCTTTCTACATCTCCCTATCCCTTATAGTTCTTAACATGCTTTCCTCACCTAAGCCCTGCCATCCACCGCCTCAGGCCCTTCAAAAATGTTATCTGCTGCTTTTGCCTGTCTCTCTTTCCCTCTATCTTGCCTGTGAGTAGCAGATTCTGCAAGCCTTCCTTCCTTATCACATTTCTCTTAATACTCTGCTCAACTTCTGGAATGCATCTTTGGCCATGCCAATTTGTCTTCAGATCTCAGTGTCACTCTATTAATAAAGAGGAAAGCGTATAATTCAGTACATTTTACTACTATCTAATCACTACAAATCATTCAGCATTTTGTATGCCTAACATAGCCTGGTGAACTGGCATCTTGATTGAATGGTTGGTAGCCTCATTTTATATAGGCTGATGTATATGTCCTTAGTGGATTGCAATAAGTTGATAACATTTTTGTAATTTAGGCTCCAGATAACAGCTCTACATTTGAGTTTGAGTTTGACTTTAGTTTAGCAACATATCAACTCTGTGGATTATTTAATGCCAAAAAGGTGAGGTTTTAAGGGTTTTTTTTTAATGTTTGGTTATAGTGAGAATGTTGATTTAGTCAGGTTTTAATGAAACTTTTTTGTTTTTATTCATTTTTATTTTAGAAAACTGAAAATGTCTTCTAGTTTTGTATTCAAAAATTTTTTGCTAAGAATATTTTTTCCTTCAAAAAAGTGTTATGGTAATGATTTTTTTCTTCAAAAACGTATTGCTGATAATATTTTTCCTTCAAAAATGTATATTTTTCTATAAAAATCTATTTTTATGTATATATTTCTATAAAAGTCTATTTTTATACTGTCATAGTGTTTCAACCCCAGTTTGGGAGTTAACTATTTGCTCATAGCGGGGGCCCTAACAGGTGTTACCACTCCAGGTCAGGGTGGATTTGGGAACAACAGCAGTTTACCGCCATACCCATAATCTCTATATTTGAGTACTGGTTGTATAAGTGCAATGTAAAGGGTTTTTACCTTTTTGGAGTAATATTTATGAAGCAATCAGTTGATCTGATTAACCTTCTTTACAATTTCAGAAATATGTGATTTTGGAGATAAATCATATGAAACTAGAATATTCAGATATCTTCGATTTTTTTACTTGATTAGCGTAAACTTTATCTAGTGTGTAAATGTATTTTATTTTTTCTCTGATATTTACCACAACACCCTTTGCTGCATTGATGCTATAACAAACTTCAAACTGAAAGTAAATATAAATTATCTTGAAGTAATTATCAATCCTCTTTGCCATTGATGCAGTGATATAATTTACTGTCATCAGCAATTAATTTAGCAGTGCATTTAATCAAATCAGGAATGTCGTTTACATAAATCTAGAAAAAGATTGGCCCCAAAATATAGCCTTGTGAGATGTGTTTTCTGCCAAAAAGATAAAGAGTCTTGCACTACAACCTTTTATCTTTGTGGAAAGAGGAAATAATCTGTCCCAACTTAGAACATTGTCATGAGTAGCCACTTGCTTCAACTTGAATAGAAGTCTTTGAGGGGGTTCTGTATCAAAAGCTTTTGTAAAGTCTAAGTAGAGCACATCAGATTCCATAAAGTTATTGTAGTTCTCAGCCCCATCTTTGGAATATTCCAGCAATTGGCCAATGCAGCAACATTTGAATGGAAAGCCATGTTGATGGTAACTTACAGTTCCATTGACATTTACAAGTTGTACAGTTTTATTTTGAATGACAAAGAAGTTTGACAAATTGACTTGTGAGGGAAATGGGTCTGTAGTTGCCTTTGTAGGTTTCAAAGCTATTTTTGATATGAAGAAGGAAATTACTGGAAAGTAACTGAAACTCACCTGAAGTGAGCTGAAAGTGTAATGCTCCTCATGCCAATGACATTTTCACCCAGCTTCTCTACAGCATATGACTTCATTGAATTTCTTTTAATGTGTTCCTCTTGAATTTATTTTTAAATTAGGATCATCAGGAGAGAATGCGCACCATTTTGGGGCGTTCCTCTCAACGGTTTCACTTGCACACCAGCCCCATCACTGATGTGTGGCCCCATTATAACGATATCCAAGTGTGTTGTAGATATACTAGTTCAAATGTCTAACAGCAAAATTAGATTTATGAAAAATTTTGAAAAACAGCAAACATTGAATTCTGAGAATGCAACGTGAACCTCATCACACATTCATGATCAGTCATGTCATGATGTCATGTTAGCTGAAACACACCATGGAATATTTCTTTTTTTTTTCATATCCACATAGAACAATTTTCTGTTACTTTTATTAGGTGTTTTATACTTTTGGCCCTATTATGCCCTTTTGTTTCGATTTGGCCCAGAAATTGGTACAGAGTACCTGCAATAAAACCCCTTGCACCAATTTTCACTGCATTATACATTATACTCCTCCTTTATCAGCTCTGACTTTAAATTTCATATTTATTAGTTTTATAATCGTAGCTTTGTTCCAAACAGCTTTCATATAGTACTGTTAATTCAACCAGGATGATTTTATAGTTCACCCTTGATAGAAGAACAATATCTGGTCAGAGACCTTTACTTGATGTTATTTTGGGGTAATCATTATGCCAACCAGGAAGGTCTGCAGATACCTCCCAAATGCCACCAGAACTAAGGAGATTTCTGGATATAGCTTGACATTTGCTTGTTTGCTTAGAACCAATGTATATTTTTCCCTCTGCAACAAATTTCTTAGTTGAATTAGATGACTCAGATTTCATAT
This sequence comes from Ascarosepion bandense, assembly GCA_037127315.1. Lineage (NCBI taxonomy): Eukaryota > Metazoa > Mollusca > Cephalopoda > Sepiida > Sepiidae > Ascarosepion > Ascarosepion bandense. The sequence continues at coordinate 6,814,071 of JBBBDQ010000809.1, forward strand.
ATTTCTTTATAATTTTGACCAGCTCATCTAAAACACTATTGTGTCTCCATGTATATCTTCCAATGAAAAGGGCTAGTTTATAGGAACTAAGAACATGTTCTAATGTTTGTGGATTTTCCTTACACAGGGGACAAGTAGGATCACTCTCTTTCTTTCATTTAACAAGATTGTTCTTAGATGATAGCAGGTCATATGTGGAACATATTAAAAAACTCAACCTGAGTAGAACCATCTGCCAAATGTCCTTCCAAGTAATAGATTCCTGCAGAGCCTCCTCCCAGTTTGTCCATTGGCCTTGTTGGGATTGTTGTACTCATTTTATGAATCTTTTGTTATCTTCTTTGTTTCTTACATTTTGGATGACCATGTCTCAGCGATCTTTACCAGAAGTTTTCAACCACCATTGCCTTTCATTTAATCCTAACCCTTTTTTCCCTGCTTGAGTGTATCCGATAACTTTATTGAAAGCTAGACTGTCTTTAGCACTTGTTATCAACTCTCTGACCTTCCACTTTCTCCCTGTTTTTAATGTAGGATTTAATGCTTTTACTGCTTTATCCTTGGAGTCATCCAACATCATTTGATTTTTCCAGATTTATACTTCTCTACAATTGATTTAAATGGCAACTTTAGCTTTGCTTGTCTGCATCACAATGCAATATCAGAAAAAACTGGAGGTAAACCTAACCATTTTTGGAAATATTTGTTTATTTTTCTTTCCATTGACTCAATTGTCCTCATTCGAAATTCGTATACAAGTAGGGGCCATAGTAGCATTGGATTGTGTACATGCTTTAAGCACCATATCTTGTATTTACCTTTTAGATGACAAAGATCTATCTTGTGAAGATCTTGTAATGATCTGGATTTTCTTTTACTTGGTTGGTATCTTTTAAGGATTGATCATATCAATGACCAAAACTTTTCACACATTTTTCTGATAGAGTAGGGATTCTTTGACCACCTACTACAAAATTTATGTTTCTATTCAATTTTACTTTCCTAGGAGAAAGACTTCTGGACTTGTTTGGTTTAAATTTCATTTTATACTAAGTTATCAGGTCATCCATTAAGCTCTTGCAAGTTGAATTTACTTTGGATGAGAGGATTGTAGTGTCATCTATGAACACCTTCACTGGTGGCATTTGACAGCCTCCACCAAGCTCAACAACATCAGCCTTGTTGTTTGTTGCTTTGAGAATTAGCTGCATTGCTAGAACAAAAAGTATTGGTGACACTGTACATCCCATTGCAATTCCAACTTAAATCTATTCCGCAGGTGTATAGTCTTTTGTAGTGAAATGCATGAGGAAACTATCAAAATAAGTTCTTAGCATATTAGATATTTCCTCAGAAATATATATATAATTTTTGATATGATATCTTAGTGTCATACTAATTTTGTGGAGTTTCTCCTGTTTAGATTGATTGTTTGAACAAAATGTACAAGGGATCATCAAAGTTAGGACATCACCACAATACATTGACAGTGACTTAATCAGGATTAGATGCTTTGTTACATTTCAATTTTTGAAATTTACTTATAATTGAGAATGTGTTATTTTTGACATAATGGAAAATGTGTTCAACATTTAAAGGGGGCTAAGCTAATATTGTTTCATCTATAGGCAGCTTCTTCCTTAATTGTCAGTGACTTTTTCATTGTTTTCAGTCAAATAGTCAATTTTTGGAATTTACCTTATAGAGTGTCTAATATGGTTCCAGAATCTTTTGGGGTTAAAAGTAAGGTTTATCAACAAGCTCATTTTCGTAGAGAACTTTGACATCAGTGATAGCTTTATTGACCATATGATTGGTGTGTTCATAGAAAACTTAATCAGCCTCTAAATCACTCACTTTAATTTGTAACTTAAATCCTCTTCTTGATCACTTCACTTACTCTATTGGTTTATAGTTGGTTCAAGGAACAGTGTCTTTGATTGTGTTTAATGTACTTGTTAGATATATACTTGGCTAGCAAAATTTTATATATTCTTATGAATTTGCTTCAGTTAGTTTCTATATTACTGCATAGTCTGGCATCCCATACTATATTGACCAGTTTTTAGTTGAAAATACCATAATCCCCTTTACTGTACAAATAAAAGTTATGTTGGGTTTTATTCATCTTGTGAATTAGACAATAGTCAAATGAACCATTTTATAATCATTTAAACCAAATGATTATTTGACATCAGCATAAATCAGTCAATAAATTACTAACCAGAGGCTAATACAAAAAGATTTACCTTTAGTTGGTTCCTTAATTTCCTCTAGGCTTATGGCCATATCACGTTGAATACACCGGTTCTCGCTCGATCACCAAAGTTAAGCAATGTTGAGCCTGGTCAGTATTTAGATGAGTGACTGCTTGGGAATACCAGGTGCTGTAAGCGTTTAGTGATGGATGTGCATTGTGGTGCAGTGGATATCAGCTCAGAAAGAGAAATTGGTGAGCCGAGTTCAAATTCCAGTTGAATACCCTGTATTCACTTAAGCACTGGTACCCTTGAGAAAGGTATTAATCCGTCCCTTCCCTCCAGTTATGGGTTAAACAACAGGGTAGGACTTGGGGACCCTGCCCTTAAAAACAAATCCCAATGAATTTTGGTACTCGAAAAAGAAAAAAGTATTACTAGACACAAAACTTATATAAAAACATGAAATAAATTGTTGAAAGAAAAAGGTATAACCAGCAATAAATAAATAAAAATTTAGTTGGCAATGAATGATCTGCTGAGGTTGATATGCCATAAAAACAAAAACCAACCAACCAACCAATTAATTTCCTCTGAAATTGAAGTCACCAAGCAGATACGTTTCAGCCAACAGAAATATGAATTTAAGGTAATTTAATTTCTTCAGTAACCACTGGTCTAAAATGTTTTATGTCTAGTAGGTTTGTTAACAGTCTGCATAAGCATATTATGCAATATAATATCTAAGAACAGTTTATCAAGTTCACATATTGGTGATAAGGAAACCCAATTGACGCTTCTGAAGTTGTAGTTACTAGACACATACATTTTAACCAAGGAAACTGTTTTCTCAAAAGAAATAAAAGTTTGGGTAACTTAATTTCTTTAATAACATCTGGTCTAAAATATTATTAACTCTACTTGGTTTGCTAAAAATGTTATCCAATGTTATGTAAGAACAGTTTATCAACTTTACATATTAGTGATAAGGAATTCAAATTGAGTCCTTAGAAGATGAAGTCACCAAGCAGATGCATTTTCACAAGGAAAACTGTTTTCTCAGTAGAAATACAAATTTGGGGTAGCTAAATTTCTTCGGTAACTTCCGTTCTAAAAATTTGACCTCTAGTTGGTTTGTTAACAATCTGCATAAAAACATTATCAAATATCGTATAACTAAACAGTTTATCAAGTTCACATATTGGTAATAAAGAATCCCAATTGACTCCTCCAAAGTTGAAGTCACCAAGCAGATGAATTTTTGCTGGGGGAACAATTTCCTTAATAGAAATACAAATTTTAGATAACTTAATTTTTTCAGTAACCTCTAGTCTAAAATCTTTTTATATCTAGGTGGCTTGCTAACAATCTGCATAAGCATGTTAACAATATAGTATCTAAGAATAGTTTATCAGCTTCACTTGTTGGTAATAAGGAATCCCAGTTTACTTCTCTGAAGATGAATCACCAAGCAGATGCATTTTTCTAGGGGAAACTGTTTTTTCAATAGAAATACAAATTTTGGATAAATTAATTTCTTTAATAACTTCTGGTTTAAAGTCATTTCACCTTCACTTGGTTTGCTTCTTCGTAGGCCTGTTATCCAATATTGTATCTAAGAACAATTTATCAACTTCACATGTTTGTGATAAGGAATCCCAACTGACTCTTCTGAAGTTTAAGTTACCGAGCAAATGAAATTTAGCTAGGAAAACTATTTTCTCAATAGAAATGCAAGTTTTAGGTAACTTAATTTCTTCTGTTACCTGTGGTCTAAAATCTTTTTACCTCTAGTTAACTTAATTTATTCAGCAACTTCAATAACAACAACCTATGGTCTAGGAGACATTAGACACAGGACTGATTATTACCCACAGAATTTCAGCACCGATATTATCTTTTATTTTTCTATCAGAATGTGGGATACCTTTGCCATGTAGCATTTAGACACCTCTGCAAAAAATAGTAACTTAAATCACTATTTCTTAAATAGTATTTATACTTTGGGTTACCTCAAACTAGGTTTCCATGACAGCCACTCTGAAGTCTTTTAGATATCTGAATTTTGTATTCAAACCTTGTGCATTGAATTTATTATTTCAACTGATACATATTCATAATTCTTCCTGATGACAACAGCTCTTGGAGAATCTAAGTGGATGACGTTTTAAAACTCTGCCTAGGAAAATTTTAGAATTAAATTTTTTCATTTTTTAAATATTAATCATTTTAAATATTTATACATGGAAATTTTATTTATTTATTTATTTTTAATTATTTAACTAATTACTCTAATAATAATCATTATTATTACTTTATATATTTTTCTCATATATTTAATTGATTTAAATATTTTAATTTCTTTTTCCTTTTTAATTTATTTAATTATTTTTTAATCTCATGCATAAAAATATTTGCAAATAAATTCTTAATTATAAAAGGTTCAAGATATTTAAAATCTTTTATATTAGGTTTTTTTTTTACCTCTCAAATTATTTTAATCAAATTTTAATTTTATAATTTGTCAGTCTTCAATATTTATCTGCATTTTCCTAGAATGTCATTCTCTTTAATTAGTAAGTTGCTTTGGTATAGGAAATTAATTATTTGTCATTTTTCTAGTAAGCATGAACTACAATTGCTACTATTAATATTGCAAAAGATACTTTTGATGTGATTTCCCAATTAATATTGATGATGTTTTTTGCAGTTATGTATTTTGAAAGTGTCATATTATTAACATATATTTTTCTCTCAAAAGATGATTATGATTATAATATCTTTCTTTTAGAGTTTCTGTTTCTGTTTCACTTATATAAATATGTTTATACTGAATTAATAGTTTGTTACCATAGATATATATATTATATTATTGATTAGACATTTATTTTCCAGAGGGAACTTGTTTTATTTATACAATTGCATGAAATAGTATTATTATTATAATTCTAATCATCACTACTAGTACTACTGATCCTTATTGAAATTTATGTTTTATATTGTTCTTTTTTGTAATGTTTATTAATTTATTCCATGGTTTCCATTCAACTATTTATTTATTTCTAATATTGATATTTCATAATTTACTATTTTTGAGAAGTGTTTATTAATTAACTTATCATTTATTGTTACTAACAATTAATAATTATTAATTATTTTTGTTATTGTTTCATTGTTGTAAGGTGAATTAAGTCAAACTATATTCCTCCTTCTGTCATTTTATATTTATATTGTTTTCTATTTGATATCTCAATTTATTATTATATCAACTTTTCTTTTTTAAGGCAACTTAATATTTGTTTCTTATTACCATTAAAATAAATAAATTAAATATATGAAAGAAAGGGATATTTAAAAAAAAACTAATTAAATAATTAAATTAAATATATATGTATATATAAAAACAATTTAAAAAATAAAAATAAATAAACATAAAAATGAATGAATGAATCTATATATATACATTGGGTCTGATCAAAATCAGGTTTTCAGCCCTTTTATTTTGGTTTTTACTTCGGGTTTGCTTTAAGTAGATATAATTGTAGTTCTTAGTCTTAACAACCTACAACATCCAAAGAGTTTGAGCTCCAGGACCATGGATTAGTTTTAAAGCTTTCATTACACCCGAGCAACGCCGGGCTATACTGCTAGTAAATAAATATACTCCAAGAAAATTAGTAATTTTGAATATTATGATAATAAAAATGTATCTAATATTTGTAAACAGTATAAGTATTGGAAATGTTTTACTAGTTGAACTTTTTAAGATTTTTATACAAATGTTTTTAGAACAGCTTTTACTGTTCAAAAATACATAATTCAGCAGTTTTAGATTAAATATTGTCATATTATGATGTTTTAATATAGAATATATTTAAAATTTAGTTGATGCCAAAAATTGATATTTTAATGTAATGTATTTAAAATGAATATATGATAAATGTGATACATTAATGAATTCAAAATTCATTTTACAAACTCTGTGGGGTTCCAGAACAACCAGGATTAAAAAGGGAGATTTTAATGCAAGAATTCCGGTCCACAAAAACACAACATAAATTTCAAGAAAAGACAACACAATAAGAAATGTTGTATAAAAATGTGAAAATTTTGTATTTGACAATATATACACAATATAAACAATTTGTACAATTCTGTGTATCTTTTGTTTGATAGAAAAGTGTCTGTTATATTTGCGCAAATTTTGGTTGAATATAAAAGTGTCTTTTGGATTTGAGCAAATGTTAGTGGAAGATAAAAAAAATGACCATTTTGAGTGTGTAATTAAACAGAGTAGAAGCACAAGTTTCTTTCCTTTTTATGTATCAGCTGTTAAGTAGGTGGAAAAGGAAAGTGTTTCAAATTGTGTTGAAAAGGAGTGTGAATGAGAATTCCCGAAGAGAGAGAGAGAGAGAGAGAGAGAGAGAGAGAGAGAGTCAAACGGAGATAGTAGTAATTGGTAGAATGTGTGTGTAAAAACAATGAATAAGTCAACTTAACTTAGTAAGTCTGTGTTACTTCTCCTTTCTGGTTGATGAGAGATATGAAAAGTTTAACGCCCGTTGAAGAGGTTTGTTGCAGGTGTTTCCTGTCTTCTTTCCATTCGTACTGGTTGAGTGGGTGAAGGATTAGTTTGTTGGCACTGGTCTCTTTGATGTTGGTGCCTATTGGACTTTGTGTATCTGACACTGCACCTTTCAGGATTGATTGGCTTGGCTGACTGTCTTGTTGACTGACAGATCGACTGCTTGCTTGAGTGATGGATCAACCAACTGCTGTCTCTCACTGACCCTCTTGACTGACTGACTGACTGTGACTGGTCAGGGGAACTCCTTAAATATTGAATTCTTGTTACGTGGAAGGATCCTAGAATGATTTTTTTCTTTAGCTGTGAAAAAAAACGTTTTGCTGATGTATTTTGAATTTCTCGATTTGTCAACCAATCAAGATCCAGAGTATTGCTTTTCACACTGACTTGTGAAAAAGAAAAGCTTTTAGCAGTTTGGATCCTCTTTTGTGGGTGTGCAATTTTACTTTGGGTTTTTCCCAAATGTTGTAGTCATTTGAATTTGATTTTGTGGGTGTGCAATTTATTCTGTTTTTTTTTTTAGCTTGTTGATGGATGATATAGGATTTGTATCCTATAACTCCAAGTTGGAAAATAAGTCATTTAAATTTATATATATAAACAAAGATTTGTACCCACAAAAACAACAAATTGCTTTAAACAATATTGGCGTCATTGTGGAACCTTTCAGCCAACACTTTTCAAAGGTATTCGTTGGCGTTATTATGAAGGACAAGGAAAAACAACCAAAGTTTTACTTACAAAACAGGGGAAAGAAGAAGCTCGTCTAAATGTAAATTTTAATCAAATAATTAAGATGTAAGGGGGGGGGTGTAAATACACAGCTCCATAAGAGTGATAAAATAGAAAAATATAACACTCACAGACCCTCCGGTAGTTGTAAGGAATGAATAAATCGCTCTTTCATTTCCTGCACAGGCTCGGCTGATGAATCTTAAGGCAAACAGCTTCCAAAACACGTAAATGATAAGCTGAACGAGCAGTGTGCAGAACAGAAAACCATGTGTCCTCATACTGAGAAGCACACTCCTGATTGTCGAGTAAATGCTGACCTATAGCTGACTCCAGAACCGCCTGAGTTGTTTTTATGGACTGTTGAGGGCTGCCTGAATGGATATTTGTAGGAATATGCTGCGAAACTCGCATCTCCAACCTAAGATTGGTTTGTCCTGTGTAAACCGCATCACAAATAGGACAACCCATCTTTAGTAAAGTGGGGAAATGCAGGTCTAGTTTAAAAAACAGCACATAATTTCACTGAAAAGTACCCAGACGAAACACACGCCAAAACCTTGTCAGTTACAATTTGACACCTCCTACCAAGCCACGGCAATTTTAAATATATCGGACAGCAACTAGGTCCAAAGACTACTGGCTCTTTATAACGTCTGACTTTCCTATCAATCACATGTTTAACTACATTAGTAGGATAATCATATATATATGTATATATATATATATATATATATGTGTATATATGTAATCATATAATTATGAATTAAATGTACATTGCAACATGGAAATAAAAAAATCATAAAACATTGGGTGCTCTTTACCTATATATATATATATATATATATATATATATATACAGAGATGCTGCTAGGTATGTATCCTGCATCCCTGATGCATTAAAATATAAAAGGACACAAGAATATCATATCCATGAAATTTAAATTTGTGAGAAGGTCTGTGTAATGGGGTACAAAGTGTGGATTAGATGGCTTTAGTTGTTTCATCAAAGAAAGCTTTCCCCCTGTCTTTCTCCAGAGAAAAAATAAGTTGCTTTGAACTAATCCCTAACTTAAATTCATTTTCTTCAAAATAATTTGAGGCCATTGAAAATTAACCTTACTAATACCATTATTGGGGATGGATTAAAGCCATGAGTACCAACAACTCCTTCAAATAATCGTATGTATAATGAAAATAAAAACAAGATTTTACCAAAATCTTGAACGTGTTAGAAAGGAGTAAATTTTTTTTTAAATAATTAAAAAATACTTTGATTTTTTCTCCCTAATGATATCATAAACATTTTGTTGGGAAAAGTTCATTTTTATTAAGTTTGAGGCCTTTTTTCTTTATACTTCTTACAAAAGTTCACAATTATGTGTGGAATCCTAATTTTGACAAATAGGAAAACTATTGACCTCCCACTCACACCCCATACTGGAAGAAAAGACAAAGCCAGATTTTGTGATCTCTTTTTACTGATGACCATACATTCAGTTTCTTGTAGCTCTTGAAGCAGTAACAGAATAAGTCTAAACAATGTAAATAAATTAAATACTACCTCATCTCAGAAGTATAGACAAATTCTTGTCATTTGTAGCTCTAAATAATGCTTGTCTTCTTACTATCTCCCATAGTTTTTGTTCTGCCATTCATTTAAATAAGCTTGTTAGGTAGATTATTTGGTGTTTCTTTCTCTCCCTCTTATTTTCAATATGCCCTGTGAGTGTCAAATTATCCAAGCTCTCTTTCATCATCAAGTGTCCCAGAAATTTCAACTCACATGAAATTTTGAGTAAGAAGAACTCAAACCAGGATCCATCATACCAACTCTGAAACATAGAGACAGCAATGCAACATTATGGAGGAGTTGTTTTTCATTTCATGGTACAGATTAACTTCATATAATGAAGGAAGAATGATCCTGAATTTGAAAATAAGTGGCTCAATTAGTCTCATTACCTGAATATTAGGATGGTATGTATGGAACACACATTTTCAAACAAATGTGTGTTCCATACATACCATCCTAATATTTAGAATAAAATTTGCCATAGAGAGTGATCCAAAATACCAACAGAAAAGATTCTGAAAAGCTAACAAGTTAATTATAAGAAGAATTCCAAGGCTGTCTAACAAAATATAAAGTCTGTTTGATACTACTTTGTATAAGTTATTGAATATTTTTAACTCTATCTTTTTAAAATATGTCTAATATAGTTTTATATAAATGCATTTGTTTAAAGTTTTGTTAATTATTAACTATGTAAACATATATTTGGTGCAATTTTGTAATAACTAATTGCTATATGTGTTAGTAAAATTGCAATCAACTTGATGTGTGTATTAAATATTTATTTTTTCCATTGTGTGTGTGCATGCATGCATGCATTTTTTTATAATCCTTTTATCCCAAACAAGGCAGAAATGCCATTGGTGCACAGGCAGTTATAGTGAGAGAATAAAAATGGTACAGAGGATGTCAAAAAAAGATAGAGATGGATGGGAATCAAGTAGATAAAAGGTGACAATTGAAACTTTTGGCGACTGCAACTATCATAGAAGCAAGCTAGAGGAAGTGAGTCCTACAAAAGGGGAAGTGTGAAAAAAGAAACTATTAGAGTAGAAGAGATGATTACATTTAACTATTTCAATGGTAAAAGAAAACTATTAGCACAAGTAAATACATGTGGTCGGAGTACCAAGGACAAAACCTTGTCAGAGTGGCCATGAAAATACTTGTAGAAATGATAGAGGGAAGCCACATCACATTATATAATGTATATGTATTGAATTCTGCCATAATAAAATAGTAATATTGATATTTATTCACATAGAAAGCTCAGTTTTATTCAGTCAACACATGTTGTAAATACCCAGTTTACAGGGTGCAATGGCTAAATTGTTGCCATTTTGTATTTTTATTTTTGCATATGCACATTGTTTGTTTTTGATTTTGTTGACTGCACAGTATATTAATACAAGTTGGCCATAACTGTGAGAAAAAGAACATTAAGATGCAATTCACTCTGCCAGAAACTCAGAAACAGCAAGCTGTACTGCTTGGTATTTACTCCAGAATCTCCAAAACAAACATTTCAAAGTGTTTGGTATTAATTTTTTAAAAGAATTGGATTAGTCTAATGGTGATTATGAAGTTATGTTAGTTTAGAAAACTCACTCTGATTATTCTGATAAGAAAAGAACTCCTGAATTTGTTAGTAAGGGCCTCAGATTTAACATGGAGGCCTACATAAATTGCTTTAAGGAGGGTGGCTGCTGGAAGACCCTATGTCTGGCAACAGGACTCTGCACCATACCACACAAGCAGGAAAACCCAGTCATGGTTGTCAAACAATTTCTACAACCACATTCCCCCCTACATTTAGTCATCTAACTCCTCATACTGTAACCTCTTGATTATTATAACTCCTTGTAACACCAAAGATGAACTTAAGGCAAGGATTATGGCAGCATTTATCAACTTAAACAAGGAAACCAGCCAGAATAGTTTCAGGAGATTCCAAAGTTGTCTAGAAGCCATGGTTGAAGCCAATGGCAATTTTATTGAATAAATTTACTCTTTAGTATTTCAAGATAATTTTATGTAATTTTGGTAAATGTATTTCTTAAAATTAGATATCAATGTTATTTTTAATTTTTACTAAAAGCGGATTAAAAAAATACAAATATTTAAAGAACTCTTAAAAACATTTTTAATCTTATCCATCATTCAAGAGAGTCTTAAAAGGATGCTGAAGTGAAAGTAAATTGTTTTAAGCTAAAATTAAATAAGAAGCTATAAATTTGATGTTATATTAACACATTTTTGAAACCTGCAAAAAGTTTTTTTTTGTATGCAAGAAATGAGAAAAATTTACTCAGAAATAATTTCTGTTCATTAAACTAATTCATCAGTAAATCAAGCCAGTATTTATTTGCCACTCTGAAATAATAAAACATGATACAAGGTCAGTGATTAATGTAGGCAAACATATAATTTTTCACAAGTTATGAGTGCATTTTTATGTTGTTTCTACCAAAAAATGTACTTCTCTCACAATTATCAGTGTATATAAAACTGGCCCTGACCTTCTTAATGCAATAGAGATGTACTGATTGGGAAGAAGATGCATTCCTAAACTCCAGGCTAAAATCAGTTTTTTGCTTATCTCTTCTGAAAATACAACTGAGTCACCAAACTCAGTAACCATCTACGTTAAGGTGAATTAATGTAAAAAAAATAAAAATTATAAAAATAAAATATTATGGAACAAGGGAAATAACTCATTTTAGTATTACAGTAAATGTTTAACAAAAGTTTCGCTCACTGCAAACTTTGGGAACAAACAACAAAATTTAGTTAATAATGAGGACAAAACATGATAAAAATTAATCAAATACCACCCTAAAATACCTAGATTTATGGTCTACATAAAATATACAAAGTAGGTGTTTTAATATGACACGTCATATCTGGAATTGGTAGTGTTCCCCAAAGACTTCTGTGGGACATGGCAAAAAACTTGACACAACTTCTTGCAATAATTAGTCCCCACAGATAGTAAAAATTTCAGCAACTTCATCAAAAATTAAAAGGAATAAATATGACTCTTGAACTCACCGTTAGTTCAGATGCCAAATCGCTATACCTATATATACCTTTTTAACATCTTTTACAAAATATATTGTATAATCAAATATTAACCTTGCCTTATCAATAGATAAAACTCATTAAAATTTGCTGACTCATTAAAATCAATATTATTTCACTTTTGACAATGACTTTTATAGACAAAAATTTGGAATACAAATGAGTAAATGAGTTTCAGTTTATCTTTTTCTTAAAATTTCTACAGACTGGTGCTTCCAAAAATATTTTACCTAAACAACATATTTCTGATATATTGATGATGCTTTATTAATATATCCCTGCAAAACAATATTACTTGATTTTATAAATAGACAACATTGAATTAAATTTACTTATGAAATGGAAACAATTTCATTACCTTTCTTTAATAATATGTTAAAGTGTACTGATACTGATAAATAATAAAAATAATCTTGTAAATTTTTAGTTACACCATAGTCAAGAGTATTATAAATAAACATGATAAAATTATATAAGTAATACTACCTACCAACTCATAAATATATATGGTGAATCCAAATGTAAAATATAAAATAAAGTATAAAAATAAAATATTAAAAAAGAGGAATTCAAATTCAAATGACACATTTGGTTCCCTTTAAACACCTAACTCTCTCTCTCTCTCTCTTTCTATCCTTCTCCCTCTATACATCTCTCACAACTAATGAGAAGGCAACCCTCAAACAAAAAGAGGAAGTAGAAAAACAGATTAAATACTGTGGTGATACCAGGGACCAGATGTTTGCCCTCTTTTCAGCATTTACTGCTATGAAGATTTTTAACGGCCCTTGTACCAACCAAAAGATATTACTTTTATTTGTAAAAGAACCTTAATTGTTATATATATATGTATAGATGTTGTTTCTATACACAATTTTATTTTCTTGTTTTATACACCACCCACTTTATCAAGGCCAAATTCAATTAATATATTTCAGCACACAAATACACTTCACTATAATGAATAACCCACTATAAACTGGTGACCTTGACGTGATTTCAACATATATATATATAAAAAAAAAATTTGGACTTTCAGTGAAATTAGAATATTTCTTTTTAACACAAACTAAACATGGCAACTGATGCTGAAGAAACTTTATAAATCAAAACCAACCAATCCATGGCTATTCCCACAGTGAAAATAAATTCCCTACCAGTGTTTGCTCTTTTAACAAGGATCAAAAACCTAAAATCTGCCAAGCACATTTATATTTTGCAGAACATGCAAAATTTTGTAAGCTGTGGTGCAGATGGCCAAATAAACAGAATGTTCAAATGCAACCCAGCTCTAGCCCAACTTCACCAGTTCCTTGTGAGATTTTGGAAAACTAACCAGGCGAGAGATGTAGCTTCCATTTCCTCGCCGCTTCTCATTGTAGCCACATGGTTAGGAGCTTAAAGTTTAGATTTTATTGTGGATACAGGAGCTGCCATATTTATACTTCCAAAGAGATATTTAAATGGAGCTGTAACATACCTAACCAATATCTTTTTAGTGTCTGCCAACGATCAAAAGATTGAATGCTCAGGACAAACAGTACTGAATCTCACACTACAGAACCTCAGACAAGAATTTACCTGGACATTTATAATAGCCGAAACTGCTCAGCCACTCCTAGGATACCATTTCCTAAACCATTTCGGATTAATGGTGGACTGCAAGAACAACAAACTAATTGATAAAATGACTAATAGACAATCTGATGCACATCCATCATCTATTATCATGAATATAGATATAGTACCGAATAAAGATGATAACAAAATGACACGAACAATTCTGGAGAAATATCCAAACTTAATTTCTCCTCATTGTGATACGAATGCAACAAAACCAAAGATATACCACAGAATAGAAACTGGTAGCAATCCTCCCACCTTCTCCAGAGCCAGACAATTATCAGCTCAGAGATGTGAAATTGTGAAAGAGGAATTCAAGAAACTCCTAAAGGCAGGAATAATTTCTCCTTTGAACTCAGAATGGAGTTCAGCCTTACACATGGTACCGAAGTCAGACAGCACATATAGATCTGTGGGTGATTACAGACATTTAAATACCATAACAAAAGCAGATCGATATCATGTCCCAAATATAAATTCCTTTTCTTTGAAGCTTTATAATAAGAAGTTCTTTTCAAAGATAGACCTGTCGTCTGCTTATCACCAGATACCAGTTCACCCGGAGGATGTCTGCAAGATAGCAATTTCTACCCCTTTTGGGTCATTTGAATACAACTATATGCCTTTTGGACTACGGAATGCATCATGTACTTTTCAGAGAATGATGGACAATATCTTTCATGATATGAATTATACCTTTGTATATATCGACGATATCCTTATATTCTCAGAAGATGAAGAAACTCATTCCAAACATATCGACCTAGTACTACAAAAACTGAGTGAGTACAATTTTAAAATTTGTCTCTCCAAATGCATATTTAGTGCTAATGAGTTACATTTTTTAGGATTTCACATTTCTTCTAATGGTCTCAAACCCAGTGCTAAAAAGTTGAATGAATTAAGTGAATTTCCTCAACCAAATGATTCTAAATCACTACGCCGATTCTTCGGAATGGCAAATTTTTACAGGAAACTTGTGCCAAATTTCAGCAATATCATGTTACCTCTCACAGAAAAAATATGTTTAAACCAAGATTCAAAATCCTTAACCTTAAAAAAGGAAGAAATTGAATCTTTCGAAAATATAAAAAACTCTATCAAATGTAACTGTTCTGGCTTTCCCCAGCTTGGAAGCTAACAACTATCAACTTGTAACAGAGAGTTCAAATTATGCAGTGGGTGCAGCACTTCACCAAATGATTGATAATCAACCCATCCCCATAGGTTTCTTTTCAAAGAAATTATCCCAAACCCAACAAAAATATTCCACTTTTGACAGAGAACTACTAGTTGCCTATCTAGAAGTACTCCATTTTAAATATTAATGGAAAGCAGAAATGTAATGTTACTGATGGATCACAAACTACTTTGCAGTGCTTTTAAAAGCCAGTCTTCCTTAAAATCAGATAGACAACAGTGTCACCTCTGTTTTATCAGCGAATATGTGAATGACATTTCACATATAAGAGGCTCACAAAATATAGTAGCTGATTGTTTATGACCTGTCAACGCAATCACTAGTGTATGTGACTTACCAGAAATAATGAAACATCAAGCTACTGACAATAAAATTCAGGCATTCAAAGATCAACTGAAACCATACACGATAAATAAAAATGAAACCATATTATATGACATGACATTACCTTTTCCATGAACTTTTGTGACAGAGAAGCTCAGAAAATCTGCATAATCTATCACATCCAGGAATAACATCTTTAAGAAAAATAATAAAATCTAGATACTATTGGCCAAAGATGGACAAGTCAATAAAAACCTGGTGCACAGAATGCCAGCATTGCCAACAAGCAAAAATAATAAAACACACAAAAAGTAAAGTAAATCCATTTGAATTACCTCCCAGTCATTTTGAAACTGTTATGAAGTACGTAGCTATGACTACATGTGCGAAACTGTGCGTGTGAAAACACAAGCAGCTCCGCATGATAAAGGACTTCAGTCTATGTAGATATTGTCTGTCCCTTACCACCAGAAAAAACAAACAAACTGACTCTTATTTTTCACCATACTAATATTTATTAACATGTATCAATAGAAATATGAGGTAGATAGAAGCATGCCCAATAACAGAAATTATGACAAAATCAATATCAGTGTCTTTTGTCTATCTGTGGATCTCCCAATTTGGGGTTCCTCTTCATGTTGTTACAGACAGGAAACCAATTTGAATCCAAATTATTCGCAGAACTATCAAAAATAATAAATTTCCACCGATTATGAACAACAGCATAACATCTGCAAATGAATGGATTAGTTGAGTGAGCACACAGAACTCTAAAAACAGCTATTATAGTCAGGAAAGCATCATGGTTATCAGCTCTACTTATTGTCCTTCTGGGAATGAGAATAATACCTAATGAATTGAACTATTCTCCATTTACTGCAGTAACAGGGAGTCATGCACAAGTTCCCAGATTATTAATCGACCCTACCAAGAGTGAGAATAGTGAAATAACAAACTTGCATGTTAAAATTCTAGCCGATGAAATGCAAACATTTGACATGGACAAATTATCCAGTGGACACCTGCATTCAATACCTAATTCCTACATTTCAAAAGACTTACAAACATGTAAAAGTATCTGGCTAAGAACAGACAGAGTAAGAAAATTGTTGGAAGTTCTATACACAGGTCCATTTCAGGTATTAAGTTGTCATGAAAAGTATTTTACTATAATAAGATCAGATGACATACATAATAATGTTTCAATAGATAGACTGCATATATTTTTGAAAATATAAAATCAAAAGATTCTATCGAATCAAGATGGGATTTGAATTATTCCCTATCTTGTACCGAGGAAACTAATGATAACAATCCAGAAACTAGAAAGAAGTCCAGTAGAACGGTTAAATGGAAGAAAGAAAACACATATTTTTATTACTGACAAAAAAAAACAAAAAAAAACAACAACAACTCCGTTTACTGGGGCAAAAGTTATATGTGGTGATACCAGGGACAGGATGTTTGCCCTCAGAGGTCCAGATAGCAAATGACCAAAACTGGTTTTTGCGCATGTGGGCTCTGCGCAAAAGTTCTGTTGGAAAACCAAAAAATAAATAAATATCAAATTCCTTTTACAGACCCTTTTCGCAAGCCAACATGAATTTTGTTTATCATCCAATGGGAATCCCAGACTTAAATCTGTGTGTGAATCCCCAAATGACTTGTTTGGAGCCCCAAAGACAAAATAAAAGGCCGACACAGGAAGCATCACCAGTTGAGAAAATACGAGCATAATTAACACGTTCCTTGACCACATCAAGCGATCACATCATGCTTGCCTCTCCTTTCTCTCTCATCTTCTTCACTGTTCACTGAGCCACTTACCCGAATGAATTGAAACTTCAAAGAAACTCCTACCAAACAAACGCTCACACATACATACACACAAACTCTTTTCAGCATTTACTGCTATGAAGATTTTTAACGACCTTTGTACCAACCAAAAGACATTAATTTTATTTGTAAAAAAACCTTAATTGTTAAATATATATGTATAGATATTGTTTCTATACACAATTTTATTTTCTTGTTTTAAACCCCACTGATAGTGGGCTATCTACTAACAAGGTCAAATTCAATTAATATATTTCAGCACACAAATACACTTCACTATAATGGATAACCCACTATAATACCACTACAAAACAGTAGAAGTTTGCTGTCCATGTGTTTAGTTACTATGACTAGAAATCTTCTTTTTTTTTTTTTTTTTTTTTTTATTCGTATCACCCCAAGTAAGGCGGTAACGCCACTGATGTGCAGGGGGCTACGTAATAGTGAAAAGATTGGAAAAGAGAATGCCGGAAACCACATCCTAAACAGGGAACAAGGGATGAGCCTCTTAACCTGTTCAATAGACGTGGGTGGAGTGTGAACTGGGTGATAGATAGATCTATCTACTCCAATTAAGATCTATCTACTCCAATTAGATCTATCTACTCCAATTAGATCTATCTGAGAGTGAAGAGTACTGAGTATCCTCTAAGTATGGAAACGAGAACAACTTTCATGGATTGAATAAAAGAGTCCAGTTCTAAGTTTCAAGAACATTAAAATATGACAAGATATTCCATGGAGGTAAAGAAGAAAAATATTCAAATAATTTTTATGCACAGATTCAGCCCTTAAAAAATATTGTTTTACTATGAAAGTCCTTATCAGGAAATTGCATTTCTCTCTAGGCCCATTGCTTCCGTTAGTGCATAGGCCATTGACAACCACTCGCCATTGACAAGGGGGTCATTGATACTTGTGTAAGTTGTCTTTTTTAAGTAAGAATGATCACCCTACACAAACCCCTTTATCCTGTTGGGTGAGGTAGTCCAAATGACCAGGCAGAAGATTTTCCCACAGTAGGTTGCAATTTCTTTCTAAGGTAGACTGGTTGGAAACCAAGACTATAAAACCCACAATGTCATGTTAATCAGCTGGAGGGAGAAAGGTATTTGCATGTAAGTGAATACAACAAAGTTAACTGGAATTCGAACTTAGCTCTCTGATTTCTCATTCTGAGCTGATATTCATTGCACTGCAACATACATGCAGTTTAATTCAATAATGATAAAAAATATTAAAACTTATATGATATTCATATTTTTGCATAAGGATGTGAAATGCACAAAGATAGATGCCAATGCAGACAAAATGTCAGGGTTCAGTTTGCATTGCAAATTCAATGTTAATGGTGAATGCAAAATTGTAATTTATTCCATAATCATACAGACATTGTAACTTGAGCTTTCATTTTACAAACACTTTGCTCATTTAACCAAATTAAGAGAGTTTCCACACATAACTTTCCCCCAAAAAAAATTAAATTAAGAAAGAAATGCTGAAAAATAAAATAATTTTTGACCATCAAATAAAAAACCCAGAGAAACTTTTGATTTTAACTGAAATCAAGCTTTGCACCAAGTATGAAGTGACAGCTGACAATCCAGTAGGGTTGGAGAAAGGACAGCCAGAGAAACCAGCCATGCATGTCATGTGAAACTAGACACTATTTGCTTAAGACATTTTTCAACACCTTCTGAGGGCCAAGAATACACTACAGATTGATGCTGCGCATATTTCCAAAGTAACCACACTCCTGACAGCTACCAACAAGATGACAAGTACTACCAAATACTTACTTGTAAACTATCAACTACTGAGTCAAATGGACTTTCACCAACCAGAATTACAATGGACTCACTCCATTCAAAGAAAAATAAACATATATAATTTGTTTATGTCTTCTATTCTTTAATTTCTAAAGTTTCCAGTAAATAATACTATGAACATCTGGCCTTCTCCACATATAAATATTCATGATAAAATTAGATAGGTTATACTAACTACCGACTCAGTTGCAGCTACAATTGAAAATAATTTATTTAAACTTAATATAAAATTTGTTGCTACTACTTAAAAACAATAACAGATTTAATTATTACAAAAGAAAAAAATAGTGCCTAAAACCTCGAGAAAAAATTTACAGAATAAACTGTGAAAATGTAACAAAAATACATAAGTGAAACATCTAGGCATTTAAATAAAAGAATAAATAAGCACAAAAGAGATCTCTTACAAAATAGTACACTCAGTACATTAGTTGTTCATTGTAATAAGTTTGATTATAATTTCAACTTAATTCTTTTTTAATTGAAAGAGAAAATAATCTGCCACTCCTTCCACTCGTCAATTCTAACCATTTGGTAGTGTCTATAGATACCTCTTTTCATTTCCCCATCAGACAAGAACCTGCTATCAAGAATATTTTTCTGTTATCAATACACTGATTGAGACTTAGTACATGATTTCCTTCGCAATGTCCCTTAGAATGATATTTTTAAGAATCCTATTGAGAAAAATGTCACTGAGGTCTCTTCCTGGGTAAAAACCAGCATTGAAGCTTTTGGTAATAGCAAGTGAACCATAATCTTCTACTTGGTTCTCTCCAACCTGTTCAAGCACTGTAGTTCCACAGGAATCACTTCTGGCTATACCAAAGCAACAAATTCAATTTTTCACCCACTCATAACATCAGCATTTTCTCAAAGAGGTAAAGTCAATATTTGCTGATAGAATGAGATTGTATAATTTTCCAAATTTGGTTATCCACTGGCAGCTCTGCTTTACTCAGAAATTCTCTTCCAATACCACTCATCTGGAATATCTTTGCCTGATTTTCCCCCTAGAAAATCTACTGACTGATATGCTCATAATTCCATCCATGATTTCTGCTATCATTTCTCAAATAGATCCTCACAAGTTTTGCAGTTTTATGGTATCCCTGCAATTGTCCTAAAGAAATATGTTCATGAACTGGTCCCTGTTCTTTCCAAACTTTATAATAAATGTTTCACAGCTCCTTGCTTTCCAGCTTATCAGAAATCCTTCTCTTTAGTTCCTGTCTTTAAGGACTACAGAGAACCTTTTGACCCCTCAAATTATAGTTTCTTTTTAAATTGAAAAAGTTACAGATGCCTTTACCTCAAAAGCTGTCTGTGGTTACAAACAAGAACAAAGAATAAAACAAAGCTTAGTGTCTAAAATACTTGTGTTTTAACATGCCTTGTTTATTTCTGTAAAATTTGGGTTATCTACTATATTCAAAGAAAAATGCTGGAGCACTTTACATTGTGAATTGGTGGACAGGTCATGACATACAAAAAAGATATACAAAAATTCTTGTATGGTGAACTTTGCCAAAGAAAATGTCCTCAGAACAAACGAAGGAAATACTTTTGTAACTGAAGGATTTGCTTAAAGTATACATGATGGATAATTCAAATTGGAAAGTCAATGCACTTAACTGAAGCAAGTGCAGTACTAGCATCCTGGAAAGGGTGAGATTTTTCCAACAATCCCTAATTTCAAGGGCAAACAGCAAGTGGATGATCAGAAAGAGATGAAAATATCCCACAATTTGTATGTTTAGAATGTAATCTGACTTGTCTATCCTAATCAGGCCTTGTAAGTAACATGAAACATCACTCAGTGAGACCCATCTGTAACTACCAAGCTTGTCATATTAATAATAATCTTATTTTAAAATGCTGTAGTAAGTTGCATTTCAGTTAATTACTGACCAAATACAAAAATCCATAACCAGTGAACATAAGAGGCACAAACTTCTGAACTATTAATGGCTTACCTTATAGGGAGTATCTTATCTTATTTATTCTTTTCTAGGATTCCGTTCTAGTGAAGGGTAATTGTATACCGTGCAGGTTAACGGAATTTGGCCTTGTGGGAAGATAGCCCACTATAATTCATAAAATGATTATAAATCAAGAAAGGCAATTTGAGTATAAAATGACATTTATATATACACATTTCAATTCATGTTTTACAATTAAAATAATACTTGAATATAAATCCAACGGAGGTTAAAGTGTTCATGGAAAATAATATAATGCTGAAAAAGATAAAAGGCTTAGGAGTGTGGAAGCGTCTTGTAGGTAAGGGGACATTCATTTTGAAGTTGCTGCTTCTAAGGTTAGCAAGTCAGTAAGTACTTTTGAGGAATGTCTTTGAAGAGGTCAGTGAGTACTTATGAGACAGGGAGAAGGAAAGAGGTCAGCATAGTAGCCACTTGACTTAAGTCAAGGGGAGGCACTGATAACGCTAGCCTAAGAATCCTTCTGTCTAACAATGCTTTTTGTCTCCGCTTTTTATATCTGCCTTTTGGATCAGACACTCGTTTTGAATTTCATGCTTGTATTTGATTCCGGGCTTCCCATTGGCTGGTAAATAAAATTCGCGCAGGCTTGTGAAATGGAAATTTGATATTTGATTAATTTTTATTTTTCAACTGGAACATCTGTGCAAACTCGAATGTGCATGATGATTTTTATTCATTTGCTTTTTAGTTGTTGTAGATCAAACATCCGGTCTCGCTTTTGCTCAGTCGGTATCACCACAACCTCTACTTGTCTGTGCAATAAATCTTATAAAATGCTTACTGACTTCAAGAGCCAGTGCTAGTTTCATGACTATTAATGAATGTCAGTGATGGTCATACTCACTTAATGAGTTGGCAGCACGCACACACACACACACACACACACACACACACACACGCACGCACGCACGCACACACACACACACACACACACACACACACACACACGTAGTATTATGAAGAATAATATCTGAACAAAAGTAGAAATAATGAAACAAAATGGTAATGCTATTCACACAATGCATTTGACCACATTATGGCAGGTGCCATTAAGCTGAAATGACAGATAGAAAAGTATCCTTATCAAATGTTGGTATTTTGAAGAAAGGGTAATAAATATCCTCATCAAATGTTATGTCCGGAATGCTTTTGTTCCTTTTTTTAATATTGATGTCACCATTATCTGCTAGATTTGAAATTAACCCACTCCAAGTAGATCTGATATTTTCTCTGTTAGTTCATATACTGCATTGTTATATTGCTTCAGTGATGATTGGTGATATGAGCCTAATCTCAATTGGATTGCAGAGAATTGTGAGATTAGGGCACATTTGACGCATGTTCTTCTTAGTGAAAATCTGAAGCTCCTAATTCCTGCCTGAAGAATAAAAATACACTGAAAACAGTTTGAAGCTTCTTTAATATTTAAATTGTTTTCTACATAATCTTAATAGCAAAACCTGGAAAATCCACAGATAATAAAACCAGCAACCTGACAACATTAGGCACATGCCTACCAACTCCATAGCAGCCACCATCAAAAACAACTTATCAACCTCCATGCAGAATTTATCAACACCAGTAAAACAATAAAATATATAGTCAGCACCTATTAGAATAGCAATAAAAATAAAAGAGAGGCAAGATTTAACAAAATAAATTTCACAAAATACCTGGTGACATACATCAGCAAAACATCCAGAAAAAAGACTATATAAACTTTGCATAACAATACTTTAAATACACCAATAGTTAACCATAATACATCTATCAATCTGATTACCAATCTGATTAGAAGAGAAAAGAATTCACAAAAAAGAAAATGTCACATATACATTTCACCAGACATGTTGGTTGGATGTTGAGTGCCGTGAAAACAAAACACAACATAAAAAATTCATCTTCCACACAGGGGCTTTGAGCATCATGTCTGCTACACAAAACAATTCCCGAGAAAAATTAAAAAATGTAGCAGCCAATCATGAACATTCTTGTCAATAGCAAAAAAAATGGATGTCTGGGAGCCTATACCTGTTAAAATAAGGATATAAAAATGATACTCATTACCATCGACAGGCTTTAACACTTCAGCCTCATCACAGACCTCTCTCCTGACACTAACTGTGACCCCTACTAACCAAAAACCTTACGCATAATCACTTTCCTTACCAATGGCAACTAAGCAACTATATATGAACAATTTTTTGCCACCTTTTGTACGCCAATGTACATATTCTTAATTTTGACTAATACACATTGTTGAGGATCTTAATTCTTTTTGTTCCTTTCTTTTGCAACTAAATACTTGTTATAGAAGCTTGAAAATTCACTGGTCACACAGCCAGGCCCATATCAACAATCATCACTGAAGCAATAACAGTCCTGTTTAGTTTTGTGTTACACATTTGTTAATAATAAGAGATACTTAATTTCTTTTTTATTATTTCTTTGTTCATAACTTTATTTATGTGTGCTATTTACAAATGACATCATCAATATTTGTCTATATTTCTGAGATGAGGTAGTATTTACACTATTTACATTATTCGGACTATTGTCCTCATCTTTGTTACCATTTATACAATGTTTCAGCCGTTATACACTCTGGCCTTCTTCAGGTGGTAGGAATTTTGAACCGAACCCTTTATTATGATCAATGGGGTATATCAATCTCATTCCTTGTGCAAAGCTTCTTTAGTAGTTCAATACCAGGCTACAGCAGTGGTGAACAAGTAACTTAGTCAGGTTAGAGGGAGATAACTCATGGCTACTAATGTAGTAAATAGTGTATACATCATCAGTGTATGTCCTGTGTTGTTTCCGTTTCCTGCTCATGATCCTGTAGCCTAGTAGGCATTTACTGTTCTTGTGATTATTTTATGTATTTGTTTAACAATATAACAGGCATACAAAAACACTGATCTACTTGGAATTGGCTAAATCTAGTAGATGTTAATGACTTTAATACAGTGGGGAAAACATTCTAGCTATAGCATCTGATGTATATTTCATTCCTGTTCATCAAAAACTTCAACACACTTTTCTTAACCTTTAACATACTAGAGGTGTTTTTTTTTTAAATTTTATCCTGCCACTGCACATGACTCAGATGAATGAGTAATAGCATGTTTTAATTTTGAAGTTGTGTTGTCATATCTTACTATAGCAACTCAAAATGACTATTACTGACATTAAATAGTGCAGTAGAAGAGCCTTGAAAAACAATGCAGTGGAAAGGAATGTAGTGAATAATACAGTGTATTAAATGTTCAGCATCAATTTGTCTTTCATTCCAGTTTGAAGGCAAAATGCATTGTCTGAATAGTTTCTCAACTTTGTTTCATTATCTTCATACACACACACAAGCAAACATGCATACATACAAACCCACACATGTTCACATATAGGGAGCTCAATCAAGTTTATTAAATTGGCCTTGTGCCAAGCATAACCAAACTCCCTACAAGTTAAGATATCATCAGAATGTTGGAAAGAATAACAGTGTTTTGTTTGCATGTTTAAGTGGAAATTTATTTACAGAACAAAATAATATCAATTTGTATGAAGTGAGATAATTAAGTGTATAAATATTCTAAAAGAAATAGTAGTAAAGAGTTAAATGAATCCAGAATTTGTAGTTGTAACAAAACGTGTGTATGCAGACAAAGATTAACTGGGTAGTAATACAGTTTCTGTTCTTTTCTTTCTTTTGCAGACAGTAAAAAAGTGAAAATGAAGGATAAGCAATAAAGGAAAATTGTACTTATCTACATTAATCTTTAGGAGTCAGTTGACGTGCCTTACTGTTGTTGTTATTGTTGTTGTTGTTGTTTTCTTTTTTTGAAGGAAAATAGCACACAAGAAGGAAAGGGAGAACTAATGTGCCTAGGAACCTTATGTCTGGTTCAGTGGCTTGAAATTTTGTTTGTCACATCATGGAGGTGTCCTATCTGATCTCATCTTCCATTTGCCTGATTCAACTTTCTTTATTTATATCAAAGAACCTTTTCACACTGGCTCTCAGTTTTGTAAATAGTCTCCTTTTCATTGGCCAGAAAATAATTCACAATAATTGCAAAATTTGGCTTTGTCTTTTTTTCCCTTCAGTACTGAGTCAATCCTGTTTCCTATTGGTTAAAATTAGATTTCATACTGGATTGCAAATTTGCAAACAATGAAGAGAAAAGAATTACTTGTAATTTCATATTCACTACACACACACACACACACACACACATTTCTGTGAAGAATCTAAATGTATAGAGAATATATTAAATCATTAAAATCAAATAAATTAATCATGTGACAATTCAGTTAAATACATCAAAATTATAATACCATCTAATTTTATATTGTAAAAACATTAAACCAATAATCTTAATCTTTTTTAAATTAAATATATTTCAATTTGAATATTTTCTGAAGCAGATGTTAATATTTGTTTATTGTATTACCTTTAATGATATAAAACTATATTTTTTTTAAGAATTTTAGCAGCGCTGCAATATTAAAATATATGATAGCAATACTTTTTAGAATAATTTAATAATAATCCATAGTTTTTTTAACAAAAAAGTAAAAAGAGTTTTTAAAAGATTTATTTGATTACATAATTTTTCAAAATATTTTAATAGAAAATAAACTAGTTTTACATATAAAAGACCAATTTAATAAAATCATTAAAATAAAAGCACCATTGTAAACAAAAAAGCTCTCAGGTCAAACCTACTCTAACAACCCTACTGTCTGTTAAAATGCAAACTAGAATAAAACACATTTGGTTAAGTTTAAATGTGATAAAAAAATAAAGTATTTTTTCCATTCACAAGAACTTTTGGGATCAGAATTTTTATCTTTTAAATTATTGCATAAATAAAAAAAAGTACTTCGATATTACTTAAAAGATTTTTCCTTAAATTTTCAATCAAAATAAAACTTGTCCATCTTCTATTTTACTTTTTTAGAACAAATATTTCTAGTTTATTAAACTATTGCTAATTTGTTAATTATAAATTAAAAATTGTATCAGCAAAATTTAGATTATTAAAATATTACTTATTATTATACATTTGTATTTATTAAATAAATTAAAATCTTACTCATTCTATTAAAATATTGCTTTTTTAAAATGAAAATATTATTATTTATTTTTTTCTGTCCACCCATAAGTTGAAGTTATGACTTTTTCTCCTAAAATAACATACAGTATATTTTTCCTTGTATGATTATTTTTCTAGTCATCATAATATTTGCAATTACATACTTTAAACAAATTACTGCTAATTAGTTCAAACTAATCCAAATTTTTTTCTAAATGTGAAATTTTGGTTAATATAATCTATTTTAAGTTATTTACGACCCTTTTCATTATACTTCTACCGAAATAGAAATAGTAATTTTGAAATTACTGTATAAGAAATATAAATTTAAAATTATAGGTTAGTATGACCTATATTTTATTTGTCAATTTTTGCTACAAATTTCTTTATAAACAAAATGTTTATAAACAAAATTTTGCTACAAATTTCTTTATAAACAAAATGTTTATAAATAAAATGTAACCTAGTTACTTTCTACAAGTAATATTTATAAAATTAATTCAGGATAAGTTAATTTACGCAATTTTAATAATTTTGATTTTTAACTTGAAACATTTCTCTATAAAAAAAGTTTTCCATGCATTTATTACGTTTTTACATATTCAAAGTTATTATTTTTTTAAACAATTAGAAAAATAATACAAACATTTTTAGTAATGCTGGTTACTGTCAAGGTGTTATTTTTATTTAATATTTGTGGAAGAACTTTCTGATTTAGCATATTGTTGAAAAGATACAAAACATAAAGAGTACTGTTTTAGTTAAGTCATCAATAAAAATTTTGTAACTGAATGAGTTAGTTCCCCTTCCCATTACTGTTCAGTTCTTTTATTTACTATAAAGGTTTTAAAACTCAAAGAACTGCAAAAAAGCAACAAAAAAAAATTTTAATGAGAAATTTAAGTTAATTTTCTCCATCAATGTTAAGAATAAACTAAGTATGAAAAAACATTATTTTTATTGTACTTTTATGTTGATTTTAATTTGAAAATATTTGTGGTTTACATTTTCAGTGAATTTATAACACTAGAATCATTTATCCTAAATTACAATGTAAAATAAATTGAAAGTACAAACACAAAAAACTTATTTTTCAGTATTTCATCTTTCATTCTTGTTCTTGTTAAATCTTTTATTCTCAGAAACAATTTCAGATCAATATCATGAACTGTATTTTTTCTTTAGTAATATATAATATTTTATGCAAATAATAAAAATGCAGATTATACTAGATTACATTTATAGCTTCTTCTGCTTAATGGCATTCTTGGCCATAAGCATATTATGATCAGATTTTTAAAAAAAGTCAGTGGTTTCCATAATAGTGATAATTTCAAGCTTGTGAAATGACTAGAGAGTAAACTTAAAATAATTTCTAAGCCTCAAATCAGAGAAGTTTTCAGTTTTTATTATAGCTTTAGGTTCTTTTATAGTAAAATATTTTTATGACCTAACATCCCTTAAGCTTCATAGTTATTATAAAAATACCAAGATGTATATCTTAAGACAGAACCCTAATCTTAAAGAAACTAGGATGCATGTCAAGCTTATGAGAAAGAGCTAAAAATATTGAATATTGTAAAGGATCCTTGGAAAGGAGTTTTAACTTGGTTGTCTAATTTTTAATTAACTTGAAATAAAGACATAGAAAGAAAATAATAAAGCATTATTTTGGGAGGGAAAATATCATAAGAAATAAAGAATGAGTGCAGACCCCCACCCACCACCACCACCATAAATCTTTTTTTGGCCTTCCTTATTCTCACTTATTATATGAAGTCATATTCTAATTGTGCATTTAAAGTTTATCTTATTCTTTCATGTTTAGACATCTAAAAATAAAAAATAAGATTATTTTTATAAAATAAACTAAGCTATAATGCAATATTTGTCATTGCAAGCAAATATATAGGAACATAATTTAGAAAGTTCCATTTGAATTAAATTTTCATTTCCATTTACTAATAATGTATTAAAGAATCAACCTACATTTTCAAGATTAAAATATTAAAGCACTAATGTTGACATTCAGTTATCACAAATTATTTCTTAGTGATCAAAATTATTTTCACAAATAAGCTACAAAAAAATTTTAAGGAAAAGGAAACATAAATCATAAGTAAATAAAGATATTATATAGAAAGCAAAAACATGCCAGCTTGAAGTATAGAACCATTGTTATTCATACTTTTTAAACATGTGTTTACCTTTGAATGATGAATTTTAATTTCTTCCTTTGAATGATGAATTTTAAGCTAGGTATTTTTTCAGTATCTCCAAATTGAAAAATAAATTTTTTCCATATACTTTAACATTTTCAAATGCTGTTCAAACAGTTTTTACTCATATTTTTACTTCTTCAAAATAAAATTTGTCTATCTTGTATATTTTAGGTTTTATACAACTATACAATTACAATATGAATTAAAGTTGTATCTTTGTTATTGCTTTAATATGGAATATGAGGTCAAATTGAGAAAAAGGTTAACATAAATTATTAAATTAAGAATAGAAAAATTACAATAATGTCAAAATGTGAAATACTCATTGAAATATTCCTTGGAAATAAAAATAAAATAAAATAAAACTACGAAGATATTTAATAGGAAAAATGTAAATAGAACTAGATTAAAAAGAGGTGGAATAGAAAAGGATTAATTCAAAACAGGCCAGTCAATAACAATTCTAGTTCATTTCAGTTAGGCATTAATTAATTGTAAACTTAAAAAATTGTATAGCCAATAATTCTAAGAATTTGCAAAACAAGCAAAACATAAATGTATAAAAAAGTATTTTATTAGAAATAAAATAAAATAAAATAAAAGCTATTATTGTAGCAATAAATTCACATGTGACAGATTGCTTGACTTACATATCAAAAACTGAAGTGTATAAAAGGTCTGTGGTGAGTAGATAGATAGTAATATATTGAAATATACCTTTTCCTTTTTACTAATAAAGTGGTAGAGAAACTCTTTCTCTCTCTCTCATTTTCTTTCAACACATACATCCATTCCCTTTATCTATTGTTCCACATCTCTGATAACCTAAATTATAACCCAGATATAACTCCTGCCAAAATCAAATAAGAAATGCGTAGTCATTCAGAAAATATAAAAAGAACAGTGAACACATGCATAGCAATTAGTTCACCACCGGGCATATGGAGTTTTGAGTTAGCTGTCAGAGATTTGATCAACATACCAGTTAGTTAGTTAAATGCCATACAGGATACATGCTTGGGCAATCATGTCTCAAAAGAGACATGACTGACTGGACAGAAGATTATCCCACAGTAGGTTGCCATCACTTTCTGTGGTAGACTGGTTACCAGCCAAGGCTATAGAACCCAATCTGTCCTGTTATTTACCCATAACTGGAAGGAATAGATGGATTAACTTCCATAACTGGAAGGAATAGATGGATTAATAACTTTCCCAATGGTATTTGTGCATAAGTAAAGGTAAGGAATTCAACTGGAATTCAAACTTTGCTTCCTGATTTCTTATTCTGAGACAATATCCACTGCACCACAACCCCAAAACAGACAGAAAAAAAAAAGATTAACTCCGTGCAAACCAAAGATGTGCTTAAATAGTATTCATGAGAAGAAGATGCAGAAAACCAAGGAATGAATTCAAGAGTGCAATTTACACACTCAAATACATGGAACATAATATAACATAACATAAACAGCAACTTGATGCTACATTCCACTTGGCACACACATGTAGGAACAAATATGCTATACTTACATGAATATACATATACATAGAAGGAAAACTCTTTGTAACCTTAACACAGTAATACATATATAATAATGAACATCAATATAAATACCACAATGACTTATAGAATCAAAGACACAAAGTACAAAAAGTACAGAAATGATAATCATTCACATATAATAAAAGATGTAACCTTATGGAGTCTACAAAATAAAATGGTGGTATAGTTAACAAAACCTGGCTTTTACTCATTTATTATCTCAACCCTTTCCATACCAAATATTATGAACACTAAGGTTTTGAAGAACACTCTTTAAAAAAGAAGTTACATGGATAAAAACCTTCAACAAATAATGAATCCAACATGCAAACACAAACTTTCAACAAAGGATGAATCCCAATGCCCAAAAAACAATTATAACAACACAAAATATAAAAAGCATTTCGTAAAACCCAGCGCACAAAAAGAATGCTGATACACTGTGGTGATACCGACCGAGCAAAAGCAAGCTGACCGGAAGTTTGCTCTATAACAACCAGAAAGTGAATGAATAAAAATCATCTCTGTGCAGGTGTATTCGTGCAGATGTTCCAGTTGAAAAATAAAAATTAATCAAATATCAAATTTCCATTTCGCAAACCTACGTGAATTTTATTTACCAGCCAATGGGAAGCCCGGAATAAAATACAAGTATGAAATTCGAAACAAGCTGCGTTTTGATCCAAAAGGCAGATATAAAAGTGGAGACACAAAGCATCGACAGACAGATGGACTGACAGGCTAGAGTAATCAGTGTCTCCCCCTGACTTAGGTCAAGCAGCTACTATGCTGGCCTCTTTCCTTCTCCCTGTCTCAAAAGTACTTACTGACCTCAGGAGTGACCTCTTCAAAGACATTCCACACAAACCAATTTCTGACTTATGGACCTTAGAAGTGCCAACTTCAAAATGAACATACCTTCGCTCGCCACATTTACTAAGCCTTTTATCTCTTTCAGCTCATTATTATTTGTCATGAACAATTTAACCTCTGTTGGACTTGTATTCAAGTATTCTTTTTATTGTAAAACATTATTTTAAGTGTATATATATAAATGTTATTTTATACTCAAATTGCCTTTCTTGATTTTATAATCATTTTATGACTTATAGTGGGCTATCTTCCTACAAGGCCAAATTCCATTAACCTGCTAAGGGATACAATTACCCTTCACTAGACGGAATCCTACTACAACTAAGAAAGAAAAGATAAGATAAGATACCCGCTATAACACCAACAGCCAGTCTACTAATCCATGAGCAAGAATTCTATGTTTGAAGGAGGAACCTTGAACCATACTTTTGGGTATCACTAGATTGTTTTAAAAAAAATAAAAAAATGGTATGACTGACCATGTGACAAATGGTATGACTGACCATGTAACAAATGCATAAATCTGGGTAAGTTACTATTTTCTCCTCTTTTCATTTCATTATGGCTGTAAAACAATTTATAAAAATGGAGGCACAACAAGTTAGTGTCAAACTTCTAAAGTTTATGGAGACTAGTGTCACTGGTTGGTTCACAATAACTGAATCTTAATTTCATTTGAAACAAGTAACCACCGAATATACAACAGTTTACACTGTAGTCTGTGCTTGGCCTCTGGATGTCATTACAAACACTCCAGACTCCATAATCACTAGATTACACAAAACTTAAAGAATCAGTTGTGACTGCTTATGAAAAGTCCAGGCCAGAGCTCCTGGAGAAACTATTGAAGACCACCATATTAGCCAAGTATTTGCAAGTGATGATGGCCATTGTGAGTAGGGTTGGAGCAAGTGAAGAAATAGCATGGCACAAAGTTATTAGAGCACTTCCTCTACAAATAGCTCCAGTCATAGTAGCACATACAGAAATACCTTTAACAAACCTAGGTAGACTATGTGATAATTTGATGCCACTAATCCAAGAGGCATCAGTCTGCCAGGCAATATAACCAAAATATAAAAAACAAATTAACAGTACAATTCCCAAAGATCATTTGTAATTTGCAGACACAACTCATACATACAAATCATAGTGTAAATGGCCCCATGAGAGAAAAAATAATGTATAAATGTTGTCCAGTTCTTTTCCTTCATCTCTTAGCCCTAGAGACTTGGAAAATTGATGGGACAAACTGCACTAGCTCTCTCAGGTTTTTCATTATTACCATTACCAGCTAGAATAGAAGCTACAAAAATCAATTTTATAATAGATATGGGTGCAGGTATCTTTGTCTTTACCTCATTTGACAGATGCTGGTATACTTTGATGCCAGTTCAACTTTCATCTGGTGGTGGTGGCCATATTACATACTATGTATGGTTAGACAAATTTGGGAAAAAAAATATCTTCATTAAGGCATGCTTATTGATGGACTTTTGTAATTGCAGATCTTGCCAATCCATTGCTAGGCTTAGATGTCTTGAAACAATTCCAATTAGTTGTGGACTGTAAAAACAAATGTATTAGCAAAAACGTAACAGACAGAAAAGTAGCAGTAAAACAATAATCAGAACCATAGTTAATATAATAGTGAATGGCATTAATATGGCCACTCATATCTGTGAAATTATAGGCAAATACAAAAATATCACTTCATCACAAAATGATAAGAATAAAACATATGGTGTCATTTATAACAGAACAGATACTGAAAACCAAGTTAAGAAAATTTCTGGACCTAAAGTAGATGCTGCTCAAGTAGAATTTAAAAAGTTACTAAATACAGGTGTAACTAGACCTTCAAACAGTGAATGGGCATTTCCTTTATATTTGATACAAAAACTAGATGCTAATTATCAAGCTTGTAGTGATTACCATACCTTAAATAGTATAACAAAAACAGATAGATAACATGTGCCCAATATCAATTCTTTACAGCACCATTGGTGAATAAATCCTGCTTTTCCAAGATAGATCTGATGTCTACCTATCAGCAAATTAGAATACATCCCGAGGACTTAGCAAAAACCGCTGTAACTACACCCTTTTGGTTATTCAAATTTTTATACATGTCTTTCAGATTGTAGAATGCATTTGCTACATTTCAGTGTTACATGTATAGGATATTTTTCAGACTGGATTGTGTATTCATATACCTGGATGATATCCTAATTTTTAGTTATAATGAGTAACAACACAAAAATGACTTAGATAAGGTGCTAAAAGTACTTAATGACAATAAACTCAAAATTTCGATAGATAAGTGCATATTTAACATAACAGAATTAGATTTTCTAGGTTTTCACATCAGTGAAAACGGTTTACTTAAAGTTATTAAGAAATTTTTAAACCAACAAATTCTAAAAGCCTAAGGCAATTTTTGGGCATCACAGGTTTTTACCAAAAGTTTATTCAAAATTATGTAAACATATTGCTCTTATCTGAATGCATGCAGTTAAATCAGTGCTTCAGCTAAATGAACAAGAATCTAATGCATTTGATGCTATAAAAAATAAGTTAACAAAGGTAACAGCATTAACACATCTGCAGTCTTCAATAACAGAATACCAGTTAGTAATGATAACAGTCAATGTGCAGCTGGTGCTGCCTTACATGAAATAGTAGACAAACAACCTATACCAACTGGATTCTTTTCCAAAGAATTTTCACAGATGCAGACAAAATATTTCATATTTGATTGAGAGTTTTTTGTAGCTTATCTCTCCATGCTACATTTTCACTACCTCATAGAGCATTGCAATATAGTGCTGTTTACAGATAAAAAGCCATTATGAGGAGCATTCCATAGTTAGACTCCAACAAAATCTACATAAGAGTGAAAAGATTAGAAAAGAGAAAGCCAGAAACCACATCCTAAACAGGAAACAAGGGATGACCCTCTTCACCTGTTCAATAGACGTGGGTGGAGTGTGAACCAGGCGATAGTTTAGTCTATAATCAGATTATAATAGTATAATCAAGTCATATAAAAAGTTAAAAGAATATATCATTTCCACTAAAATTAGATCTGTTCTATGTGATATTTCCACTATACATCCTATTTGTTCCTAGGAGTATGCATAGAACAATATTTACTAACTTACATTGCTTAGCACACCCTGGAGTAGGTGTCTCAACAAAATTATTAAAAGTAAGATATTTTTGGCCTGAAATGGACAAGTTCATAAAGAAATTCTGCACAAAATGTGTGGTCTGTCAACAATCTAAGATTCACAAATACACCAAGTCTGCTCTGCAGAATTTTCAGTTACCTCCAGCAAGATTTCAAACCGTAAATATTGTCATTGTTGGGCCATTATCACCAACACAAAAAGAATCAGATCAATATATCAGCTGTCATTGATATTTATTTACCAATATAGATCATGCGACATATTGGATTAAAAGTCTTATGACAGAAATCACTGTAAAATCAGTAGCCCTTGCTTTCATTGATGCATAGATATCACAATTCAGGCTACTGCTGTATGTTTTCACTGATTGTGGTCCCTAATTTGATAGCAAATTATTCCAAGAATTAGTAAAAGTAGTAGGATTCTATAAATTAAGAACAACTGCATATTATCTACAATGTAATGGATTGATAGAAAGAGTGCATTGTACACTAAAAACAGCAATTATGGCTTGAAAGGAATCATGGTTAACAACTATATCCATTATACTTTTAGGCATTTGTAGAACTCCAAATTGATCTAATTTTGCACCATTCACAGAAGTTACTGGAGCACCCATACTGATTCCTCACCAGTTAGTTGACAGTGCAAATGTTAAAAACAATTCCCCTGAACAAGAAGAGAATATAAAAGACTAAATCTATGTCACAATTAGACAGGTTAAATGATGACAGAAAACATCATATTACATGAACAAACACTTTCATACCAAATTCTTTGCATACTTGTGATAGAGTATGGATTTGTGTAAATTGGGTATGAAAACTTTTAGAAACATCTTATTCAGACCATTACAAAGTTTTACAACATTTGCTGAAGCATTTCCTAATAGATTCAAATGATGATGTACACATAAAAGTATCAATCAATAGATTAAAACTATATATAGAACCATCTGTACAAGAAAATAAAAACAGTGTCAAATTAATAGCAAAATAAAATGAATACAGAAACAGTGAAAAAGATGTTATTACCAGTACGTCTGTTGAAAATATTACAAGCAGTAATACCAAATTGTACACATCTAGAGTATGTAGATGTGTCACCTGGAAAAAGCAGAATGAGTACTATTATTTTCATTAAAAAAAAAAGAAAGAAAAGTGTATCAATTATAGTAGTAGTATAGAACATAATTATACCAAAATTTTATTTACTCCATAATCAAGAAGGAAACTGTGTGGAGAGTAGATAGTTACTAGTTAAAGCATATTGAAATATACCAATTATTTTTTACTAATAAAGTGACAAAGAAACTCTCTTTCTCATTTTCTTTCAACATATACATCCTTTCTCTCTATATATTCTTCCATATTTCTGGTAAACTAGATTATAACCAGGACATAACTTATTTGGTCAATTAACATCATGCAAAAGTCAACCAATGACTAATGGTCAAGCCAAAATCAAATCAGAAATGTGTAGGTATTAAGAAAATATAAAAAGAACAGTTGACATGTGCATAGCAGTTGGTCCTTGTTTACCACCAGGCATGTGGAGTTTTGAGTCAGTTGTTGGATATTCAATCAATACACCAAAAAGCCAAAAAGAAGATTAACTCTGTTCAAACCAAAGATGTGCTTAAATAATATTCATGAAAAGAATATGCAAAAAACCAAGGAATTAATTCAAGAGTACAATCCAAATACTCAAATGCTTGGAACATAACAGAACATAGCATAACCAGAAACCTGATACTACATTCCACCTTGCACACATATAGAAACAAATATGTTATACTTACACGAAGATACATATACATGGAAGAAAATTTCTTTGTAACCTTAACACAGTAATACATATACAATAATGAATATTCACACATACACATATATTATAATGATTTATGCAAGAAACATATCAAAGACACAAAATACAAAAAGCACAGAAATGATAATGATTCCCATAAAATAAAAGATGTAACCTTATAGAGTCAGAAGAATAAAATTGGTGGTATAGTTAATAAAAACTGGTCTTTACTTATTTATTATTTCAGCATAGAAAGAAAGTCTTTCTCCAAAGATTGTTTTTAAGCTACTGTCCCATACTGGTAAACTAGAAAGACCACCAGTTTTAATGGGAACACAAAGTACAGCTCCATTAACTGTGTCTTATTTCACAGCTTAATCAGATCCAGAAAGCTAGTTTTATGATGCAAAGATGCAGCAACATGATCATTATAGTAAAAAATGGGAAAAGCCCAGTAGTTCATGCAAATCAAATAAGGCTCTGAAGAGATTATGTGGAGAAGGATGAAGTGCTTCTATAGATATACTTATTTATGATCTTGCAGACCTATAACAAAACATAACTCTACAGATTTAAATAAATTAATTCAGGGTTATAGATAATCAACAGGACCAAGAGGATTCCAAAACATCTTATGAAATCATAACAATGGAAGAAGAATAACCTGAGTACAATATAAGATGAACAAAGTCAAGATCTCAGAAGAGGAAAGAAGGAAAGCAAATAAATCCTCAAAACAAAACAATCTAAAAGAAGTACAAATAGTATAGAATCCCTATGCTTCCAGGATATATATTGATACCTGCTTTGCATAGTCAAAGAAGGAGACTATAAAAGGTCTTTATTGTTTGAATTTCTGAAATGAGAATAGTGTATTG
The DNA here is from genome assembly GCA_037127315.1 of Ascarosepion bandense. Taxonomy (NCBI): domain Eukaryota; kingdom Metazoa; phylum Mollusca; class Cephalopoda; order Sepiida; family Sepiidae; genus Ascarosepion; species Ascarosepion bandense. The sequence continues at coordinate 6,850,686 of JBBBDQ010000809.1, forward strand.
TGATATGTGACCAGTAGTCAACCTCTGACTGTCTGTTACTTTATTATACACTTTATATCTCTTCTACTTAACATTTTCAAATAGGTACAATCTTATTTACCAATCTATTACATCTCTCTGACTTGAAAAGGCTTAATATCTTTGGTTGCTCTCAAATGTCTTCTTTTCGCTTCTGCCTCTTGAAGTTTATGTCCTATTCTTTTAATGAAGATCTCTGTCTGATTTTACCTTCTGCTGTGTCTGTGTCTCTCTTACTATCATTCATAGGCTTATTTTGCATTGTCCTGAACTAAAGAACTCATTCTTTCTCTCTGTCAAGACCTTCTTTCATCACAACATCTTTCTCTTCAATTATGGGTCTTAATTGGTCAGAATGATCCATTAGGCTTTTTTTTCTTTTTTTGATATAATAGCCAAGTTATGTCTCTCTTGCATGATGAAATTAGCTCCCTCAGGACTTGTTACTTTGTCTTTCTTATACTACACCCTTTCATTTGTCAAATAAGTCATTGTTAATGGAGATTTTATTTGTGTTCCTATTAACATAGATGGGCTTTGCAATTTGCTGGTATGTGGAATGGTCCTATAACTAAGCAGTAACCTTGGTAAGTAACTGACCATGACCATGGTTCCATTTCTTTAGGCCATGAATGTAGCCTCCTTTGTTGAAAATTCTTTATTTCTGCACATTTTGGCCATGTATGAACATATCTTTTTATATTGCAATAATACCCTGGCCACCATGCCTACAATTTTAATCTCCTCTGTGAAGCTATTATTCCACAATGTACATCATCATGTACAATTTTTAAAATATCTCTTCTTATAATGCTTTTGGTGGTAGTATCATATTACCATTGCATATAACAATCTTTGCCATTGTTAATTCATGCCTTATTTCTTTATAAGATCTTTCAGCTTTGGAACAAATAGATGACCTGTTTCTTCTTATTCTTTCAGTAATCTTGCTTAATATTGGATCAATGTAAAGTTTCTTATGCCAATTTTGTAGGATAATGTGTCAATTTCAACCCAATATAATATTTCTTCATCTGGAATTTCCATTTTTTTCCTTATGAAATTGTAACTATGACAGCACATTTATATGTAGTATTGCATTTCCTATTATATGCTCAAAGTCAAAATCATAAGCTATTAACTTTATGGCCCATCTTAGAATCCTGGAAGAAGTAACTTTTGACAGCTCCTTTCTAGAGTTAAAAATAAACTCAAGGGGTTTATAGTCTAACTTTAATAAGAACTTCTTATCTAAAAGATTGTTGAGCTCTGTCTGTGACCCAGGTAATGCCTCTTTTTCAATACTTGAACAATTTATTTCTGTTGCTGTTAATCTTGAAAAGTACATTATTAGTTGGCCTTCTTTTGATAAAATCACTGACGCAGCTCACTCACTTGCATCTGTAGTTAATGAAACCTTTCTGGAATCAAAGATTTTATAAATTTGATATAGATGCTAAGAACTTAGCATCTAAGATTGGGCACAGAATACATTGAGTTACTATGTTCTATTAGACTAGTAAGAACTGGTAAGCAAAAGAAGATAACAACATTCATCCTGGGTTGTATGGCAAGTTTTTGCTTGACATGGGTAATGTAGGCCTTGTTTAGGTCATTAATAAAACAATTCATATTGTTGCCAAGATTAAAAGATTTTATGTTCCTCATGGTATTGAGTTGTAACAACATGAGCCATAGTCAGTGGGCTTGTGAGTAACAAATGTGGTCATTATATTGGCAGATTTCAGGGACATCACATGTTACACACAAATATTGTTTAAGACTGTATATATTTTCTTGTTCAGTGCCTTGTTTTGTTGAACAGTGATTTTATTTTTAATAATGCCAATTTCTGTTCCCTGATAAGGTTAAGGAGTTTGGTTTAAGTATGACCTGAATAGTCTATTTTCCTTGCATCCCACTTCTGACACCAGTTGTTATAATGAGCATAGGGCTGTGGTTGCAAAGGAAAGAACACACAAGGATTAAAACTTCAACATCATGTATTGATCAATTTTCAGAATATATACATAAATGTGTGAAAAGGTGACACAATTGTCGATACATGATTCATTAGTTACTGTTGGTAAGGGGAGAAATTAGATATAAGAGTGTTGTTGGTAAGGTTAGACATTGACCTATCTGTTGGTTTGGTTGGCCAAGGTCATGGCTGGTGTCAGGAAAGAGACCTGGAGTGAATTAGTGAAGTCGGGTGAGGGTGTCATTGGCTGGGTTGATCCAGCCATCCATAGGGTTGCAATCAACAATAGTGAGGTGTGTAGATGAGCCAGATGTTGAGTTAAACTGTATATAGTCAGCAAAGGAGTACCATTTTTATATCTGGGATTTAACAGGTACAGACTTCTAGTTTTATATTTTAGAGGTGGGGGAAGTAACATTCATGATTGGCTATTGAATTTTAGATTCTGCAGGCATCTGTTTTGTAGATCGGATATCATGCTTAGAGACACTGTGCCAAAGATGACTTTTCTATTTTAGGTTTTGCTTTCATAGTGTTCACATCTAGCTGACATGTCTAGTGAAAAGTATTTATCAATCGGAAAGTAATCTTGATTAAAGTAATATAACATCGAGAATTTACAACAAAAATAATAAACACTATTTATTAGATTGTTTATTTACATTATTTATTATATTGTTTATATATTGTTTATTGTAGGGTTGGTCAAAGATCAGTATTTGCCAATGGATTTGAACTTTATAAAATGATAAATAATAAGGATTTACTTACAGTTGGTTTACATATTTTAATAATTCAGTAAATGTTTATAAATTTATGAATAAAACATTTATTTCATTTTTTCTTTATAAATTGGTAAATGATAAATTTTGCATTTCATTAGTTTTAATATAATTGTATTAGTTTTAGAATGAATTAAATATAAAATTATTCCTGTAAATAAACAATCTAATAAATAAAATAAATGGTGTTTAATATTTTTTGTTGTAAATTCTCAAGAACAAAAAAATGTGTAAATGTACTTTCATTCTATGCTTAGGTTTTATTGCAATTCTAATTATCACTTTTTAAATCAATAAACATGGCTGAAAAGTGAAAGTAGTTAAAATAATAACAATGTCAAGGAAAAAACTGTCCTTTTAACACAGTTTTTTGTAGGCACAAAGATAAAAGATTGCTCATTGTTTTTCTACTGTTTCTCCTAGTTATTAATTATTCAGGATGTATTGCAGCATTTTTTATTAAGTGTCCAAAATTAAATTCCTATTAATAATGAAACTAGCCAACTTTGCTCAAGGATACCCAAATACTTTTTCTTTGATTATGATGATTAAAACATTTTTACTGGTCTCTTTGAATGAGTCATTATCACTTCAAGAATTGTTAGGTTGATTTTGTGTTAGTAATTAATGAACTTTCAATAATTTTATTAAAATTTAGAACTGAAATTTATTTATATTTTGTATGTAAAAGCATATGTAAGTTAATTTCCTTTATCTTTTCATAGGAATGGAGTTTTTTTTAGTGTTTTTATAAATGATATAGAGAAGTCCATACATCTAATATCATTAATCAATTTGTAAGAGAAAAGGAAATCTAAACATATTGACTAACAGAAACTAGCATGTACTCTCAGTTGGTGGGAAGTCTTTTAATCTCTAGCTACTTTTCTTATCTCTTTGAGGGAAGGGAGATAATTGGTGTATTGTATAGCTGAGCTACCTTGAATTAAGTGACTATGACTTGTTACAAAGTATCATTTATTTGCTTTCAGACTTTCAATTGTTTTCAGGCTTTCAATTCAAACTTGCTGTTGCCACATTTCAGCTAATCCCATTGTATGACCTTCATGTGTATAATCCATATGGAAAAAGGGTTTCACTTATAAAAGTTTTATTTCCTACCAAATCTAAGTTGTTGTGTCAAACAAAAACTTAGCCAGTAGGAACAGTAAGTCATGATAAATGCAAATCCCAAAACAAGACTCAATTTTGCATAAAACTTTCATTTTGTGCATCTACTAAGGCAGGATAACAATTTCTAATAAAAAGGATTACTATCAAAAAATGAAAAAAGATTTATGGAATGTTATGGCTATTACTGCTGGGTTAGTTCTTTCACCTAAACATCCAAAACTTGTTGAGTAGCTTCTGCTGCTGAAATAAATAGGCAAAGAGAAAAGGAAAGATACAGAGACACTAGAGGACAGTTTGGACACTGATTTTATTTTTTTGGTTCTGATGACCTCTTGTTGGGGAAATTCCTTCCTGAACAGTTTGGCATGTCTTTACCATCCAAAATCCAACAGAGAAAGAGATTGAGTTTATTTTTGGCACCAGGAGGCCTCTCTTTTTGTGCATGCGTCAATTGTCTTTCCTATCAGAGGACTACTGGGAGATTTTTATGTTTATTTTATTTAGTACTTTTATTTTATTTTGTATTTTTATTTTATTTCGTAGTTTTTATTTTATTTTGTATTTTTATTTTATTTTGTATTTTTATTTACTCCCTACAGATTACAGTTTGGGAACAGACAAGGATTTTGAAAATGACAAAAAGAGAAAACAATTCAAGAAGGCAGTAGGTGATTTTCTAAGCACCACTTAGATATGGCACAAGGCCAAAAGTATGGGACACTCAGTGAGGATTGAACTCACTATTCAGTCATAACTGGTTCTAATGAGACAAGCTTGCTAACCAGTACACCACGCCATAGTAAAACAAAGATGCCACTATCTTTAAGAAAAAACAAAAACATTTACTTTCACTTGCCCCATGAGCATCTCTGGGATATACAGTAATTTTGAAAAGTCCTTTTTTAAAATCATACTGTTCAAGCTTGGTAAAATTTCTTTATATTTTTTTTCATTCTTTGTTGTCAAACCATAGGAGAATTTTTACTTGAACTTCAAAATTTCTTAATCTCTCTGCAGTTGGCTGGTAACTAGTGCCTTTTTGATGCTCCTGCTCATTGATGCTGATTTTCCCTGTTCCTTGTTGTCAAAAAATCTTCCCTACATCCACAGACCTGAGATCTTATTTACTGCCTGAATAGGAACACACAAGGATTTTTTTGTGCACTGTACTTTTTTAGGATTGTGTAATAAATGTGTTTTCCTTTTAAAATTTTATTCAGTGGTTGAGTCTTGATTTGTGATGACTTGCTATTCATTCTAGATAGGTTTTTGTGTTTGACACAAAAACTTACTCTTAGTAGAGGATAACGTTTTTATACATTTTTTCTTCTAAGAGTTGGGAAGATTATTGGTTGTGTTTGTTTTTCTTTTTGGCTTTTGTTATTACCACAAAGTTTTGAATGGTCTGTTCTATAAGGGTACAATCACTTTGTGAGCTGTTAGAACTGCTGATCTCATTACTATTGCTTCTGTTGTTACTACAATATTTTTGCTGTTCCATCATATAAAACAGAAAGATAATCATCAGAGCATAACAGACTCTTCCAGAGATGTAGCTACTCATCTTTATGCAGAAAACTCATGAAGTAACATAAAATAAATAAAATTTTAAATAAATGTTAAACTTGATAAATAATATTTCCTAAGTACAGAATATAAAAAATAAAATGCCAGGCAACATAAAGTCGTTATATTTTTTGATAGTTTATAAATACAATCCAATTGCAAAATTATTCAAATATTGCCATCAGTTTTTGATGGTATGGGAAAATATGTGGGTTACTGAAAAGTTCTAAACTCAACGTATTTACCAAAATTTAAAAAAAAATTTAATTTGGAATTTTTATGTAATACAGAATATATTCAATTTATTTAGTCATTAATTTAAGATATGTAATTTATGTCGTTTTCATTTTAATATTTAATTACATTTTTTTTATAATCATATCACTCCAAGCAAGGCATTTTACTGCCACTTGTTTTGCAGGGGTTTACATAGGAGGAAAGTTATGAGAAAGAGTGACAGATTATAGAAGGTGGCAGGAAGTGGATAAAAGAAGGATGAGAATACTGATGAGAGTGGAGTGGATGAAGAAAGGAGCATGAGAGAGAGGATGCAGGTTAGTGAGATAGGAGATGACTATTGACTTTACATTTAAATTCTTGCAGATTGTAGCTGTCGGGAAAGCAAGTAAACGGAAGAGAATTCCACAGGTAGGAAGTGCAAGAAAAGAAGCTGCTGGAGAAGAATTTGTATTCAATGAATATGTAAAACATGTAAATACTCCAAGGATGTGCTGATAGCTTTTATGGTCTGACCCACTCCAAATCAATATTTTAATGACTACACATACAAAAATATTCAGGACTTGAAACTGAGATATTAGCTATTTATTTTAAATGAGCAAGAGTAATTAGAAAAAACAAAATATTTTTTTTTCTTTAAGTTATTTGCATTTAAAACATGAAGCATTTTCATTATTAATTTTCCTCTAGTTTTTCATTTCAGTTTTTATTTGGTTATGTTTTTATCACAATGTTCAGGTTGTTTTACATAAGCAGGGTGTATTGTAAAAAAAGCAGCCTCTGTTGCAATCTGACCTTCATAAATCATAGAATATAAAATAACCTGAGTATTAAATCAAAATACTTAAGACTAATACATGTAACACTTTATAGTATAAACAGATAATATTGTACACCAAAAAAAGAATAAGAAAGAACATAATTAAATGAACCACTGGTCCATTTCAAATACTTGAGAGGAACCCTGTCAAAAGATGGCACCTGCAATGCAGAAATTTGCACACAAATGGCCACAACCACAGTTGTGATAGCCAGACTGGAAAATATATGGAAGAGTAACATCAGCTAATTTCAAGCTCTACAAATCACTGGTCATATCCATCCTCCTTTATGGGTGTGAAACTTGGAAACTCCTGGTTGAAGCAGAAAAAAAGATTGAGGTGTTTGTGCACAAATGCTTGAAAGCTCCTCTGCATCTACTACTAGTAGCACAAAATCAATGACTTTGTACAGGTGAAAAGTTAAAAGTTTTGTGGGCTGACAGGAATCTCGTCTGACCACTATTAAGAGTCAGAAGATGTTATGGTTTGGCCACATCACATAACATTACAACCTCTGTAAAACTAACATGCAAGGGACTGTTGAAGGTAGACACAAGTGGTGACAGCAACACAAAAGCTGGTCAGACAACGTCAAAGAGGAGATGGAGATGACAATGCTGGAACTCCTGATAGCCACTGCCAACAAATCATTCTGGACAAGGCTGTCTGTTTTGTTTTCCCAACAACTAAAGCAGTCAAGGGACTGATGATGATAATGAGCTAAATAACACAATTTGACTTACACTTTATGGTTTATCCATGTGCAAAAATCAGTAATGCATCATTCATATTAAATGGGCTACCGAGGATATAAAATATCAGATCAATTCTTGTCAGTGTTTACACTATAAGTAACAAACAAATCCACAAATTACAAAACAAATTAGACACATTAATTTAAAAAAGTAATTGGTCAAAAGCAGGAAGAAACTTTACAGAAAATTTACCAACAAGCATGACTTCACAAACTATTATTTTCACTGCCATAATAGAATAAACTCTGACATAATTATAGGACCAAATTCATCAATTAATCATTAATTATTGCCATCAAATTCACATACAAATGCTTTAATCTACTAGGCTATGTTCATGATATAGTAATTGCCTGTTTAAATGCTGGGTCAGACAGTGTGTACTTGGACTCAGTGGAAAAGAGTTGAGCAATAACTGAGCAGTACTAAAATAAGAACTAGATGAGATATCTCTAGACATGGGTAGTGGAATGTGACCAATCTACCTTTATATATTAAACAAAAGATTCAGTTTGAAATTCTCTGTAGGTTACCTAGATCAACATATACTTGATGAAAGCTGGTGGGTACAACAACAAAATGTTATGACAACAACAAAGATGAGGACAATAGTTTCCATGTATATACATTTTTTTTCATGTTTGAACACAATTCTGGCCATTTGGACTGGATACTAGCTTGACTATTTATATATGTTAGTCATTGGTGCATTGTGAGTAGCAAGGTTAGTTATTTCCAGTTTGTGTTATTTTAATGACTATTGAATCATTGGGATATGATTATTTTAAATCATACTGACAATTATTAATCAATACTTATGGGCTGGAAAGCAGTTATTTTGTAGGGTTATTTGTCAACTTGTTAATTATCAACTAGAATTTTTTTAAACACACTGATGCATGTTGAAATCCTCACAGTATTTAATATTGTTGAAGTTATCAGTAACATTTTTTGTCAAGATTTACAAACTCTACATTTTGTTTGATTTCACAAACCAATTGATGAAATATAAAATATTAAAGACAAGATATGCAAAAAACAATATTGCATTTTTATTAAATAAGTATTTGTTTTTTTTTGTGCTGTGGTGCAGTGGATACTGACTTGGAACAACAAATTGGGGAGCTGATTTTGGATACCAGATGAATTTATTGCATTCACTTCCGCACAAATACACTTCAGAAAGGTATTAATCCATCTGTTCCCTCCAATTATGGATTAAATAATAGCACAGATTGGGTTCTATAACCTTGGTTGGCAACCAGTCTACCTCAGAAAGCAATGGCAATCTATTGCAAGATAATCTTCTGCCCAGTCAGTCATGATCGCCTAAAGTGTGCATCATGTATGGCATGTAACTGACTGACTGATTTGTTATTTTAATCATTAAGTTGTTTTTAAAATAGTAGGAATATTTTGTATGTTAAAGAATAAAACTTTTAATTTTTCAAAAAATTAAATGAAAATTTACTGTACTTCTTCTTTTATGTGCCCTGTCCTTTCAGGACATAGGCAATCATGGCTTTCCACGTCTCCCTCTCCCTGGTGGCTCTTAGCACACTTTCTCCTATTACACCATGCAATCCTCGTTCCGTCATCCACCTGATTAGGTTTTTCAAATATGTTATCTGCTACTTTCCCTCGTCTCTTTTTCCCTCTATCTGGCCTGTTAGTATCAGGTTCTCCAAGCTCTCCTTCCTCATTGCATGTTCCAGGAACTTCAGCTGTCTCTTCCTGATGCTCAGTATTAATTTCCTTTTCATTTCTATCCTTTCCAACACCTCATCATGGCTCACATGCTCAATCCATGATATCCGCAGCATCCTTCTGTAGAACCACATTTCAGCTGCTTCAAGTTTTTCCTTCATCTTTGTTGATAGTGTCCAACATTCACTGCTATATTGAAGAACCAACATCACATAGCAATTGAGTACTCCCTTCTTTGTTTCTAGTGAAATTGAAGCACTACACTCTAGTAAAAACAACTGTATTTTGTGCTCTCTTACCTAATTGCACTTTTCCCCAAAATTTGATTTCAATTAGTCAACATATGGTCATTTTAGAGTGTTTGATAGATGGACAGACTAATAGAAGTCACAGAATTTTATATATAGATAGATTACATTTCTGTATTTTGTATTTATTCATTATTAACTACTGGTTACTATTAAATTTATATAGTTGTGTTTATTTGTACAGTATGTCTATTACAGTATGTTTATTAGTCATTTCCTTAATTTATTTCATTTTTTTTTTTAAGTCGATATCTTATTTGTTTGTTTTGCTAAAGGTATTGATTTTGTTTAAAGTATAGGATGAGGTAAAAGTCATGTACCATAGAGATAATTTTGTTAACACTATAATCACTCATGTAAATTTTATTTACTGGATATTGGAGTAGATAGATCTATCTATCGCCCGGTTCACACTCCACTCATGTCTATTGAACAGGTGAAGAGGCTCATCCCTTGTTCCCTGTTTAGGATATGGTTTCCGGCTTTCTCTTTTCCAATCTTCTCACTTTGTTTTTTTTTTTTTCAATTGGAGTAGATAGATCTATCTATTGCCCTGTTCACACTCCACCCATGTCTATTGAACAGGTTAAGAGGCTCATCCCTTGTTCCCTGTTTAGGATATGGTTTCCGGCTTTCTCTTTTCCAATCTTCTCACTATTACGTAGCCCCCTGCACATCAGTGGTGTTCCCGCCTTGCTCGGGGTGATACAATTAAAAAAAAAATATATAATGTAAATAATGATAACTTCTCATCCCAGAAATCCATACAGATAAAATATATATTGAAAATACTTTTAAAAATCTCTAATATAATGATTATTTCATGCACAATGTTAAAAAAAAGCATACAAAATCTAAAAAAAAAAAATAATATTAATAATAATTTTATAAAAACAGACATATAACATTGAAAAATATCATATATAAATTTTTGTACATTAAAACAATGTTGAGTAATTGAATGATCTAGTGGAAATAATTGGCAAAAGTGGATTTTCTGTTTGAAAAAAGAGTGTCAAAGGGATAGTTTTTCTCATGACATTATTTTTATTTCAACTACCTTCACTCTTTGGTAATGTTTGTTTTAAAAAGTGTTTATTGGAATCGTAATAAAACCTAAACATATAAAAGTGAATTTATGCATTTTCTTTGTTCTTGAGAAATTACAACAAATTTAATGAGCACTATTTATTTATTAGATTGTTTATTGGAATGATCAGCAAAACATCAGCTAATTACAAATTGATTCAAACTTTATAAGTTGATAAATTAAAAATATTGTATTGCATTAGTTTTAGTTGTGTTAGTTTTTAGAATGTTGTAAATAGAATTTTTTTTTGTAAATAAAGGTCCATGTTCCCCTTAAAATTCTATGCAATGGATTTTGTTCTCTAAAAAGGTTAAAATAATATTTTTATTTAAGAAATTATATATATGGATTATTTTTAAGAGCACTTACAATTTGGGTTCATGACATGAGAAATATATTGAAAATACTTTTAAGCTCTTTCAATATCCTAATTATTTTATTGGGTTGCCTGGAAAGGTCATGCCATTTTAGTTGTTCATGTTCTGACATGTTAGAACATATAAAATTTATCAATAGATGTAATATACTTATATTTCTGACTAGAGCACACTTCAAACTATCTCTTGAAAAAGAAAATTTAAAATTACTTAATTCATGTCAATTTTGCATCCCTGTGAAAATGGAAGATTAAAAGGTGCATTTTAGACACTTGATATTACCGTAAAGGCAAATATGCCTCACAGGCAACAAAAATCATATGTGCTGTATACAGAACTGTATGGAAGTGATTGGTAAGTTTAGAGTTGGTGATTGTAGTCTTATTGACAAAGATCACTCAGGCAAACACACCTACTACAGATGATAACCAAATCAAGACATTGATTGAGAATAACCTGCATTGCATAATAGAGGAATTAGTAAAAACAATAAATTTATCAAAATCTACCATCCATGAGCACCTAATGATGCTTGGGTACTCAAATCACTAAGATGTTTGAGTGCTACATGATCTGAGTGAAAAGAATCTTTTGGATTGTATTTCTATCTTGGATTTGATGTATAAATGCAATAAAAATGAATTAAAATTTAAAAAACAAAAGACTGAGTAATATAAATAAACTTAATAAATCTAGCCACATTACATTACCTACTAACTTTGTTACAACTAAAATTGAAAAAATTATCTAAACTTAACACATTTGTTACAACTATTTCTGAAACAATAATGGACTTAATAAATATAAAACAAAATAATAACAACCTAAAACATGAAGTACGAAGTTACATTATAACCAGTAATTATTGCCACAAAGAAGAGTTATATAGGAGAAACATTTTTTTTAATCATTTCATCCCAAGTAAGTGGGTAATGCTACTAAGATGCAAGGGATTACTGGAAATAAAAAGAATTTAAAAAATCTTTAGAAGGAACTGGAAACCAAATCCTAAACAGAAAACAAATGATAAACCTCTACTGCTGTCCAAAATACTAGGGAAGAGTGTAAACTGGAAGATAGGCAAGCCAATCTACTTCTATTGTGGAAAAAAATGCAAATAAAGAGTAAATAAAATTTCAGAGTTCAGATCAAGACATAAAAAGTATAGAATTAAGAAAGACTTTTACTTTGATATTGAATTAATTAGTTATATTCCAAACTATTATGGAATTGATCAGAGCCACAACTGACCATAATAATAATTCTGAGGCTAGCATATATAAGATAAACTGTAACTGTTGGTGAAACTTTCAGAAACTTTAAAAAATGTACTTAGAGACACAAAAATGATCTCCTACATAATAACTTATAAATAAAGGATAAAATATCAAGTAGGTGGTCTGCATGATAATATGAGTAGCAAATAGATATAGTAATTTCATTCAATGCAGCAAGAAGAGAAATTAAGGAATCTACTTGTATCTACTTTATTTCCTGCTGCAACTGAACTAAAATAAAGGAAAAATAGTTTTTATAAAACACCTCAACAATCTGGGATATAAAAATTTTGAATTCATGCTTTATTTACTTTCTTTTTCTTTCTTTTTTCTTTGTGGGTGTGGATATTTTTACAAGGTCCCATTTTTACCCTTTCAGGCTCTTCCAAAATATTTATTTTTATGTCTTCAGAAGTGTGTTTTAATTCCTCATTATTAGGTATCTTGTTGCTTAAGTTTAGTAACAGATTTTGTAATGCTTGGATATATACAGGTGTATATTCTTTCCTCTCGAATCTTTAGATTAGTTTGATCTAGAAAGAAATGTGACTCAAAGTGTTTTTTGAAACCAAGTCACATCCTTTTTGATTTTAATTGTATGATATTGTCTTGATATTTTTTCCACATTTCAACACATAATCTATGCTGTTTAACTTCATTAATTTGGTTTCCAGTAACCAGAAAATATTGATTTCTTAGAGCAAAAACTATTTTTTTATTAATTGCTTATTGTTCTCTCTTTCATTTTTTTCTTTCTTGTTTTTTTCTGATAACAGTTTATTCAACTCAGGATTGTCATCCTATAGAAAGATCTTTTTTCTGTCTAGATACTTTAGGAAATGATCTCATAGGCTTTGGCTAAAAAAGATACAATTATATTATATGATTCTTCCTTGTTGATTGGATCAAGATTTGGTGGCATCATTTTGGATTGTCAGCCAGTCAGTTAGGTGCAATATGTAATACATATTTGGGTGATCAGGTCTTGAAAGAGAAATGACTGACTGGGCAGAAGATTATCCTGCAGTAGGTTGCCATTACTTTCTGTGGTAGACTGGCAGCCAGTCAAGGTTATAGAACCCAATCTGTCCTGTTATTTAACCCATAACTGGAGGGAAGAGATGGACTAATACCTTTCTCGAGGGTATCTGCATGTAAGTGAATTCGAGGAATTCAACTGGAATTTGAACTCAGCTCCCTAATTTCTCATCCGAGCCAATATCCACGGCACCACAATGCACATCTGTTTGGATTGTAACTTATCAAAAAATACTACTGTTACATTTTCATTTTTCAGAAATTGTACCATTAGAGATCTTTTAGAAGCAATCTATTTTGTTGCCTGGTGTACTCTCTTTCATTACCAGAAGTTTGTGATCTTTTTTATTTTTACTTTTCGTAATCATATCACCCCAAGCAAGACATTGTACTGCCACTGTTGTGCAGGGAGTTACATAGGACAGTTATGAGAAATAGTGACAGATTATAGGGGGTGTCAGGAAGTGGGTAAGAGAAGGATGAGAATACTGATGAGAGTGGAGTGGATGAAGAAAGGAGCATGAGAGAGAGGATGCAAGTTAGTGAGATAGGAGATGACTATTGACTTTACATTTAAATTCTTGCAGATTGTAGCTGTTTGGGAAGCAAGTAAACGGAAGGGAATTCCACAGGTGGAATGTGCAAGAAAAGAAGCTGCTGGAGTAGAATTTGTGTTTGCATTTTATTGCTTTCACAGTAAAAAGGTTGGACCTAGTTGCTAATCTTGTGGCTTGAGTAAATTCATACATAGAGGACACCAGTGAGCTAAGTTCATCAGAGCAGAAGCTGTGAAAGTATTGCCACATTGCACTGGTGAGAAAGTGACTGTATCTGAGCTGCCAAGTTGGGATCGATCACATTACAGATTTTCCACTGGATTTTGTCAAGGACCCCTTGGTGGATAGCAGGAGCACCTGACCAAATATGGCAGCAGTATTCAATGCATGGGTGGATGGTAGATTTATATATGTGCAGGATGGTTTCAGACAGGAAAATCTCCCTGGCTCTACACAGAGAACCAACTTTCTTAGCAGCGGATTTAGCTATGGATTCTATATAGTCATTCCACTTGAGGTCTGTTGTGAGAGTTAACCTGAAAAGGCGCAGTGTTTTAAAATAACAGGTGATACTAACAAAAGATGGGCAAAATTGGTAGTTATTGAATTAAAAATGCTAATTCATTGTGTTTCTTAATAATTTATTAACATCCAAGTGATGACTTTATTTTTATTGTGATTGTAATATGATTATAATCTTATATAAACAATAGTTTAAGAATACAACTTTTTATTATATATGCTTTTATGAATCAGAATTATTTCTCTTTTATACATCCATACCAAAAATAATCTAACAGTTGCTAAAAAGAAATAAAATTCTAAGGAAATCAGTTAATCAGTCAGGCATTATAGCCTGATGATACCAAATGAATGAAAGCATGGTAGTGCAATCAGCTGATCTACCTAATTTTAATATACATATATATATATATAGAGCGGTGGTAAAAATTGAGGATAGGATTGGTAAATAATCTGGGAGGATAAGGTCGGTAAATAATCCAGGAGGATTCTAGTAATATCATTAAAATATTGAAACTGATCCAATAGAGAGCTCAATGTAAATTAATTTAATTTACATAGCGGATATTTATTTACTTATCTGTAAATTCAAATAAAACTTAGCGGGGAAATAGCCATTTTCAACATATCATTTTAAGACATACATTCTTCAACCCCTTATAAACAGAGAACGAGGAAAAATTCTAAGCCCAGAGGTTAGCTCTAGTAAAAGAATGGGTTGGAAGGCATTGGTTTTTATAGGTTTAAGGTAGAGGAATTTTAGTAGTAATTTCCTCTTTGGCAGTGGGAGGTATATGGCTTGACCCTTGAATTAGTAGTGGTAGGTGGCGGGAAAGTAACTGCTTAGCCCAATTTTTTTTAAAAACCTTATTGTGACTAATTGGAAGAATAGGATAATTATTGTAATTTATACTTATTTCTATTTTATATTAAATATAAATGGGAATTACAGTTATTTTATAAACTTTTGTATAAAAATAAATGGACCAAAAACTATAATCTATTTTAAATACAAATATATATATTTTTTGTAATTAAGATAGGCAGGATTTATATTTTTTATTTTTATATTTAAAATAAATGGGGATTAAAGGTTTTATTTCATATTTAAAATTTATAAATTCTATATATATATTATATAAATATATAATTGTTATATTTAAAATAAACAGGTATTAATTGTGTTTTTTTTGTTTTTTTTTAATTAAAATAAACGGACCTAAAATTTAACACTTGACTTAGCCAATTTGTGAGACATATTAGAGATTATAATTCTTTCTTTGAATCTTTGTTTCTTTGGAACAAAGTCTTTAGTCTTCCTGTTAAAAACTGTGTGGCTTAGGTCTCTTCTTGGGTTAAGGCTGGCATTGAAGCTTTCATCACAGCCAGGAAATTGAGACTTAAATCCCACTTGTCTCCTTGGTTCACCCATTCAAATCACTTCTTCCAGCTTCATAACAGGCGCCTCTTTGCCTCTGCTTGCAATGAGTGCAAGAAGATACTTGAAGAAGCTAAGCTGCTGTTTGCAGCCAGAATGAAGCAGCGCATAGCATCCTGTAAGTTTGGTTCCAAAGACTATTGGAGGCTCTGTAAAAGCATACTAATAACAAACCCTCAATTCCCCCTCTAATCAACATATTTGAGGTCCTTACCTCTACAACAGACAAGGCTGAGTGCTTTGCTCATAGATTCTCCACCAACTCGACACTAGACTTGTCTGGAGTATCTGTACCCAACTTTCCACCCTGAAATGAGGCCTAATTGAATGATATCCACATTACCCCCTCAGTGGTCTCTAACATAATTTCAAAGCTTGACCACCATAAAGTGAGCAGTGGCAACGAAATCCCAATCATTGTCCTGAAGAAATGTTCCCCTAGACTCTCCTCTGTTCTCTCCAAACTCTATAACTACTGCCTCTCTGCTTCTTGCTTTCCTACCTGCTGGAAGACCTCCTCCATGGTTCTAGTATATAAAAACACTGACTCCTCTAATTATCGCCCTATCAGCATCCTACCAATTTTTGGCAAAGTGTTTAAAGCCATCATCAATGCCGAGGTAGTTCAACATCTTACAGCCCAGTCTCTTCTCTGATAAACAGTATAATTTTCACTTCACCAGGTCTACTGCTGATATGCTCATGACCATCACTGAGTATATACACCAGGCTCTCGACAAGAATGGCAAAGTCTGAACTGTTGCCCTAAATATCTCCAAAACGTTTGACTGAGTCTGGTATGCTAGCCTTCTACACAAGCTGCGAGACTATGGTATAACTAGACAATTGTTTGGCCTTATCCAGTCATTCCTTTCAAATTGCACAATGAAGGTAGGATTGAATGGACATACCTCCCAATACTATCATACAAATGCGGGTGTCCCTCAAGGCTCTGTTCTAGGCCCTATGCTTTTTCTTTTCATTAATACACGTTTTTTGGGCGATTATGTCTTGAAAAAGACATGACTGACTGGACAGAAGATTATCCTGCAGTATGATGCCATTGCTTTCTGCAGTAGATTGGTTGCCAGCCAAAGCTATAGAACCCAATCTGTCCTATTGTTTAACCCATAACTGAGGGAAGAGACGGATTACCTTTCACAAGGGTATTTGTGTGTAAGTCAATGCAAGGAATTCAACTGGAATTCAAACTCGGCACCCTGATTTGTCGTTCCAAGTCGATATCCACGGCACCCCAACGCACATCCCTACCGTGACAGTACTTACAAAAAATTATTGTCAAAATGTGGTTCGAAAACAAATTAGATCGCGGTCGGTGTGCAATCTGATGTGGTGTAATTTATTAGCAAGCTTATCTCGCTAGTTGGAATAATTACGACTGAGTAATGAGTGAGATTCTCACTGAGTGCTCCAGACTTGTGCCACATTTACGCTTAAATAATCACTGTGCTGTGGTGTATTAGGTACCTGGTTGATCAAGCAAGCAAGATTCAAGAACCTTATAAACATTTTAAGAAATTTGCACTTTTTAAACTTAAAGAAACATTAAAATGTTATAAAATAGCATAAATTTAAAAATCAACTCATACATCTTCACATAGTTTACTGCTTTATAAAACAAATTTTAAATTAAATTATTTAGTAGCGACTTATGAAACAACTTTCATTTTGCTTAGCGTAGTAATAAGTGAATACATCTTTGTGCAACGGTTATATCTATTGTCTACATTAGAGTAATATCTTGGATTGAACAAGTATATAATAGATAAATATAATAAAACCTTTACAAATAAAGTAATGCTATGCAATAAACTTGAAAAATACAATTTTTATGATTAAATCTACCTTTCGATAGAACTATATTGCTTTGAAGAGAAAATAGTTCGTGTAGATTATAACGGGGGATCATCGTTAGCGTTGCAGACGAAAGAGGAGGTTTGTTGTGGAAGTATTTGGTGTGTGTGAATTAGTGCAACGTGGCAATATGAATTCTAGAAATGTGTTGAAGAAAATTATGACTTATGAGACAAAAAGCATGAAGTTTGTTTTTATAATATTGCTTTTGTGTTCACCATCAACATTACAGCAACCTGCTGGATCCGGTGGTCGAAGAACATTAGTTTTGGTTGATAGCTGGTCTTTGCGAGAAACCCATTCCATTTTCTTTAGAATGCTACGAGGTAGGACACAAACAAAACTGTTTTTTTTTTTTAGTTTTTACTTTAAATGTATATTAATTAACGTTAATTTGAAGTTGTTTCATAAACTGTACAATGAAATTTGTATTGAATAATTAAACTTGCAAATACTTGCTATTCCAATTTCGTTTATGAAATTATTGATTGACATAAACAATTCTAAACATTTTTTAACATTTTTTTTTTTTTTTTTTTTAGCATACTTTTTTATAGAAGTGAAAAACTAAAATGTCTTTTTCTGTGCACTAAAAATTACAACGTTTACTCCTGCATGGTTAAAAATTTATATTTTTCTCCTCTTCATTGTCAAAGTTGCATTTTTAAAAAAATAATTTCCAGATTATAAAGTTAAACTTTAAAAAAATTTAAAAAACATTTGTTTTGATAATTATCAGAGACTCACTTCTTCCTTAAATGTGTAAGAACATTGTGCATAGTACACGTGTTTGTCATATAACAAGCTAAAAAAGATTTTCAGTTGTTTTAATACCAACAAATGTATTAATTAGCTTAAAAATACAATTTAAACAAATTTATCATGAGACGTATTTTTTAAGTATGTCTGTTTAAAAATAACTTTTTGTGTGATGTGTGCCTGAAGTATTTTTTTTAACTGCTTACTGAAAAATTCTTTAAAATTGTAGCAAATGTAAAATAATCTTTTAATTTGCTAAAATTACTGATATGAACCCAAATTAAGCCCCTGTATATGCTATTATTTAGTTAAATTCTAATATTCCAAATTCAACATTTAAAAAGTAAAAGTTTACAAATAAATCCATCTCTCATCCAAAAAAAAACTTATCAATTCATTTCTTTTGTAGTGAAAATCGTTAAAAATGAAGATGTGAATAAGATTGGCTCGTAGATTTTTGTGTTTTGATTTATTTTAACATGATTTTTTTTCTTCTTTTATTTGCTCTAAGCTTATTGATCTTCCCTAAAATTAAAAGGTAAACTGTAAATTCAATATCTCTTAAAGATGACGTGTTAATAGTTTACCCTTGTGTGGAGAGTTACCCCATTATTTGCTTTTTTTTTTTTTTTTTTTTTTTGTAACTGCTCCCTAATTTACTTATTTTTTACTTTAACTGATTTTATGAAACATATTTACAAATTTAAATGAACTTCACCCCATAAATTTTCAACTAGATTTTTTTTTTTTTTTTTTGAAATATTTAAACTTTTCTCGCTCTTTTTTTAGTGTTTGACTTTTATGTTCACCGAAACTGTCCTTGGTAAAACTAAAAGTAGACACTGACGAACGTATCTGATGTTTATTTTGGATATCCATTAACATTTTTTTCTTATTAATTATGTATAAACTTCACTTTTGCATTAATCCACATTCCACACCTTCTGTGATATCGTCAACGTATCAAAATCTAATTAAAACCGATTCAATAATGACCATTTTTCATCTTATTTCGTCGAAATTGTATTTTCCAATAAATAATAGCTTCACCTTTAAGAAGCAGGAAGTGTTACAGAATTGCAAAAACTTGTTAAGTTTTATTTATTCTTTCTACTATGCAAGGAAAATGTATTTATCAAATGAAATTTTAACGAACATGTAAACTTAGACGTAAATGTATGTAATTGAAATTATTAGTTTCTTTGATATTCACTTGCAAAACTTTCTTTTGATTAATCTGCTGCACTTTTTTTTTCAAGATTGTTACAAGTATCAGTTCCTATTACTGCTTTGATGATAATAAATTTCCATCTTTTTTAAAATAAATGTAAGACTTAATAACCATGAACTGCATCTAAGGAGTCTGTAAATGAATTTAAATATTGTTACTAATATTGTGAAAACTAAAAATATACAAAAAAAGTGTACCTTTTTCTATCATGGTCAAACTCAAATAGTTATTAAGATAATTTTTTATTTCTAACCTATTTAAGCATTTGATACTTTTATTATTTGAATTGTATGAATATAAACTTTTTTTATGCTGGTGCTTAGTTCAAAGCAACATTAGCTTTTTTTCTTTTATGGTTATTGTGTGTGTTGAGCTTGCATTCCTAACTAAATAAGAATAAGATGTAATCCTGATTTTTGTTTCTTTTCTTTTGTTTGTTTGTGATGTTCCAAGAAATCAAATTTAATTGAAAACTGTTTGCTTTTAAATAGTGTACTCTGTACTTAATCACTATTTTTTATAGAGAGCAAACAATTATGAATATGTCTACTTGTAAGTCATTTGGTTTTAGTATTTTTTTTTATTGCTGGATATTTAAATTGGGTACTTGGAGAAATCAACTGGAATAATGCTATCATAAAAATCTAAAACAAATCAAAGAACAACTTTATTTTTAATAAAAATGTGTTTTAACAAATAATATTTTGAAACATTGCTTATAAGATTTTAATAAAGTTTTTGATAGTTCTAAATGTTTAAGTAAAATTATTTTGTAGACCGTAACTTTGAACTTACATTTAAAACTGCTGATGATTCCTCTTTGGCACTGATAAAGTATGGAGAATTTTTGTATGATCACTTGATTATTTTCTCGCCATCTGTCGAAGGTAAGTTCAAGAATTTGTCATTATTTTTAGATTATTCAACTTGCAATTTTTGTTAGATGTTAATTTTTGTAAATTGAATTTTTTTACATTTTGTTTTATATACCTATTAAAGAAATTAATACATCTTTGAGATATAATCTTAGAATCTTGGATATATGAAATTTGGTTAGTTATAATGCTTGTTTTTAATTACATCAAATTTAATAAAAGCACACAAATGCTACAATAAAGAGTTAAATCCAGTCCAAAAAATAGCTTCTCATTTCTCGATTATGGCATTTTATCTTCAAATGAGAGAATGTTGTTTACCTTGTAGCAGTTTCCTGTCTGTTTTTTAGCCTTATGCAAGTTACTTTCACCATATTGTTGAAGAACTGCTAACATTTGTGTGTTTCCTTGGAATTCATCAGTATTTTGGAAACCTATGTTTCACAGGCATTTGAGTAAGCAACGCAGGTACTACTATAAATTACTTGATGGTTTGCACAATTTTACATCCTGATGTTTTGCATAAACTGCAGACTTTTCATAAACATAAACTAACTACATGTGAAAATGTGGGTAAAGTTTACTTCATAACTTCTTCCTGTAAACACTTTATAATTAAAAAAAGGAAAAGTAAAAAAACTAAATTATTTACTTTTACTTTTTTTATTAACTCTATTCTGAATTACTTACAAAATGTTTAAAAAAAATTTCTGTTTTTATTTTGCAGAATTTGGTGGCTCAGTTGATATTGCTGCCATCACAAACTTTATTGACAATGGTGGCAATGTCTTGGTTGCTGCAAGTTCATCTATTGGTAATTTTTCTAATAAAACTAATTTATTGCTAATTACTTATAAATTTATGATTTTATTAAATTAAGCACAAGATAAGGACTGACTGGAAGTTGGAGGAAAATGTACTTTAGTATAGGTACCTCCCTGAAATCGCTAAAAAAAAAGCACAGTATGAATAAAAAAGGTCTCAAACTTAATAAGAACAAACTTTTTCCATCAAAATGTTTGTTATTATTAAGAGGAAAGATCAAAATAATTTTTAATTATTTTGTAAGATTTTTTTACTCCTTTCTAACCGTTTTGAAATTTTGGCAGAAAATCTTGTTTTGATTTGAGTTAGCGGGTAACCAAAATGTTTGACTGTTTTACAGTGGAAAACGTGATGATAACATCACCCACTTTTTTCACGGTGACAAACACATTAATTTGGAAAATCTCACAAAAATCAAATTGTCAAAATTCAATGAGACTTTCAGTACTCATTCAGAAGTTAATGAAATTATTTTTGAAATGATTATTTTTTAAAATCGTTACTCACCCTCCACGTGAATCCATGACATTTTAATAAATTTTAATTTGTACCTGTCTATAATTTTATTATTTAAATGCAGAACTCATTAAGAAATATAAATCATCCATTCTTTTTTTATTTTTTTTGATTTTGCCTCTGTATCTGAAAATCTTCTCCAAATAGTAAAATAAAAATAGCAATAAAACTCTGACATTATTTGATTTGGTAACCTTTTAATTGCATAAATAAATTATAAAAATTAAGGACATTATAGTCTGAAGAAAAAAATTTGTTTACTAGTAAAATTTCGAATTTTTTTTTTCTTTTTTTCTTTTTTTTTCTTTTTTTCTTTTTTTTTTTTTTTTGTTATAAAATTTCAAAAATATTTTTTAAAATCTTCAAAGATTTGTACCCATTAGATTTTTTAGTTACAAATTGATGATTATATTGCCTATTCAAAATTGAAAAGTTTAATAAAAATCGTTTTGCCTTGATATTTTTAAAATAATTTAAAAAACATTTTTGTGTGTGTAAAAATGTTCATTATTATTAAGTACGATGTTCCATAAGAGACATTGATTTTAGAAGTTAACAAGTGTTGTGGATTATTTCCCTTACATGCAAACTACAGAAAACTGCTGTATTTTCTTATGTTTATGGTATTGGCTTACAATGAAATAAAAAAAAAAAAAAAAGTGTAAACATTTGTGTAAGTATTAATAAAATTGAAAGTACTATAAAAAAATTTTATAACTTATAGCAATCATGCAAATAATTTGTATAAAGAATAAAATGAAAAATAAAATATTAAAAAATATAACATTTCATGAGTTTTCATAAATTAATAATAAATAAAATACCATAACATTTCAGGAATTACTAATTTACCTCAGTATTTATTAAATTTAAAGCTATTACATATTTAAATTTAAGAAATGTTTACATTATTTTAAAAGAAAATTCATATTTTCAGAAACTATATTCAAACATAAGCTAATGTAACTAAAATTCAATAAAATATTAGATTGCTGAAAATATTCTTTTAAATTACTAGGTAGATATCATTCAAAGGTCACATGTTTCAAGGGTTGTTCCTCTTAAAAAATGGTTATGTTCACAGTCATCAAATTATGTCAATTTGGGTGAATCATAATTGACAAGTTGACAGCCTGATGACTGATAGGCTGTCAATTAGCACTTCATAAATATCTTATCTCTGTGACTAAGAAATAGCTTTTTCTTAAATCTATGCTGTAAACAAGTAATATTTGTTTCAAATCAGATTAATTTTAATTTCAATTTACTATTTTTCCAATATTAACAAGTCACAGAAATTTTTTTTTGCAAGATTTTTAAAACTGAGAATTAACTTTTGTTTACAAATGTGTCATTCTCTCAAAAATGGCAGCAAAATTAAAAAATTGAAAGAAAATCTCAAATTTTTATATTCCAATCAATATCATTTCTGTTCAAAATAAACCAGAGTATTTTGCTTACTGGAAATAGTAAATTTAATCATTTAACTTTCAATTTAAACTAAAATAAAAGTTTCAAGAAAACTTTTTCATTTTTAAAATTCAGTTTAAAAGTTAGATATGAAAATACTAGATGTACCTACTTTAGTAGCACTTATGAATTTAAAAAAAAACCTGTAATATTAGTGATAACTTTTATCTAATAAGTATAACTTAAAACTTCAGAGATATTTTTAAACTTATAGGAACAATATTAGATATTAAAAAGCAATTATTTTAATTTGTTTGCTTAAAAATGTTAAACATGCATAGATTGCAGAAAACAAAAAGTTCTTAGTCTTTCAAAAATACTTTAAAAAGACTGAGTATTTTTTGTCATACAAGAGACTAAAATCATTTTTTATTTTAACCTAATCAGATTAAAGAACTAGAAATTACATTTCAGTAGCATAGAAAAATAATGAGAAATGAACATTAGTGTAACTTGTACTTAAGTTAAATAATATGGACAATTTAAATAGCTTTAACTTGTGATTTTGGGTTTGTTTTTTGTTTTCTTCAGTTCTTCTTTTAATGCACAGGTGACCCATTGCGTGAAATTGCTACAGAATGTGGTGTTGAATTTGATGAGGAGAAAACTGCTGTTATTGATCATTTGAATTATGATATCTCTGATGGAGGCAAGGTAAAATGACAAAATATTTTCTTTATAATTCAATTTTAATACTTATTTCATATAAATTCTTTATCCAAATATTAATCTATATAAAGTCAGTCAGTTAAGTGCCATACGCGATACACGCTTGGGCAATCATGTCTCGAAAGAAACATGACTAACCGGGCAGAAGATTATCCCGCAGTAGGTTGCCATTGCTTTCTGCGGTAGACTGGTTGCCGACCAAGGCTATAGAACCCAATCTGTCCTGTTATTTAACCCATAACTGGAAGGAAGAGATGGATTAATACCTTTCCCAAGGGTATTTGCGTGTAAGTGAATGCAATGAATTCAGCTGGAATTCGAACTCGGCTCCCCGATTTCTCGTTCTGAGCCGATATCCAATGCACCACAACGCACATCCCTATATAAAGTAAATATTCATATTTGATATTGCAATCAAGAAATTTTTAAGTTTGAAACCTGTTTTTATATGTATAGAAGAATCTTAAAATTATCACTTTGCTGTATTGGGAGCAAACTGTCTGCATATAGATAAAAAATGTAGCCCTGTGTTGATCCAAATCAACAGTAACCGTGCAGGTGTTTGCCTCTTTCATAATCTTTCTTTCAATGAAGAACAGGTTGACATCAAAGAGCTACACAAGATTTTTTGAAATAAAAAGTTAACTCTAATTAAAAATGTAACAATGATTTGGTTTATATGTGGTTTGTTGTGTACAGCAGTTTTAACTCTTCCCACTTATTGTTATAATCAAATGACACTGGGTTCCTCTTTTGGAGCTTGCAGCTTGTTTTAGCAGTAATTGAAAATTTTAAGTTTTGGTCTTCAGGACTGGCACAAGGTCTTGGTCAGGAGATCTCAAATAATGTGGAATTTAGTAGCAGTAATTTGGTGGACTGTTAAAGTTGATCAAACCTCTAGCTTATATCAAGTCTTGTGTCTTGCAGGGGTGGGGTTGACCAAGGTCTGGGCTTGGTTATCTTTCATCCTTAGCATTAACCTTTTACTAAAATTTATATATTTTCAAAATTTTCTCAAATGATTTACCAAATTTAGTTGTCCAGCACACCTACTTTCCTGATGGAATCAAGCTGCCTCTTAACTCCAACTCCCTTCACATCTCATCTTGCATCATCACTCCATATAGGTGGTGCTAATTTATTACTCTTCCTTCTCCCACTATTTCAGTATCTAACCTCAGCCCACTTCAAGGGCTGGCACACCATCCCTGGGACAAATCTAAACTTTCATAATATGTAGACAAAAAGGAGATTTCCAGTCATTAATCTTTATCAGCTTGTCTTGTGCTGTGATTTCCAAAAGCCAGGGACTTGCTCAAAGCCCATCCAGATGGCACCCTAGCCAATCTCGAGTTGTTTTGTGTGAGCAGGAAAAGAAAATTATTCTCAATCTCTTTAGTAATAAAAAAGTAATCTTGCTATGCTAAAGTATTTCTTGGTTTTCAAGAGCAACAAGCATTTTTGCTTTTAATCACTCTGTGCTAGTAATCAATTTTTCTCTATCACTTGTATCTAAAAGAATCCAAATTAATGTTGGATATAAAATTTTTTACAAATGTCACTATCAAGCTAATCTCTATTTTTGTAGGTGTATTTTTCTTTGGGTGGTCAATACAAATCAAATATTTTTCCTGGCTCTTTGTCTAGAATCATAGATATTATTTTGGTGACCACCTGGTTTTCCTTAGCAACACATATTTCTCTATTTGACATCTTTGAGGATACATTAATGGTCTCTTTCTTACTAGGTGGAATGATGGTTTTGCTCAATCTTACTGAATTCTGTCTAGTTAAATTTGGGTTCAATTTTCCTTGGAACTGTTTGGGATTTCCTTTATTATTTTGTAGACTCTTTCCTCTTCTATCTTTTTTTTTCTCTTTAACCCTTTGTGTTCCCAGTATTACAAAAATAGAAAGAGGTGTAAGACAAGGATGTCTCTTCTCATCGGACTTATTCAATCTTTGCATTTAGTCAATCTTAAGAGGACATAAATCCTACCTGGATTTATTATTGGATACAATCTTAACAGTAAAAGATATGCAAATGATACCATGTTAATGGCAGACAATATAATAAAAGAAGTGGGAAGAAACAACTAACCCAGAAGACTGTATGGTTGTCAGTAAAAGACCAGTTTTATGAACTGGGGACATCAAAATTGATGGCAAGATGTACAAAGGGAAAACAATTAATTAACAAGCTTGTGTAAATGGATAGTATAACAAGGACTGGGTGTGATAAAGGACAAACAGCTACAAAAAATCAGAAGTTTTGAAGAGTCTGATCATTCATGCCTTTAAGGGTCATGGTACATAAAACAATGTTCAATAAAATAAGAACCAAAATGTTTTTATGTAAACGTTGTTTGAAAATTCAGCTATAAATAAATAATAAAAAAAAATTTATCACTGTATTTGATCCTTTTATGGACAAGGCAAATAAATGTAAGGGTTTTCCAAAAGAATGCTACACTTATTAAAAGAAAATAACTAGAATGAAAAGTTACTACATCTTGCCAGAATTTTAACCTGCACCCCCAATTTTTTTTTTTTTTTTTTTTTTTTTCAAATATCTTCTTTCCTAAGATATACTCCTTTTCCAAGACAACATACATGACATAGATATTTAAAAATTGAAAGAAAACTGTTAAAATCATTATTAAAAATAGATCAATACATAAATTAATTTTTCAATACTAAAATAGAATAACTAATTACATTAAAAAATTCAACATTTATCCACTTTTGTTTATTAGGCATTAAATTGCATCACTTAGAATCCTTTATAATTTACCTGGACTTTCACAGCTTGGAGAATATTTGAAAATTCTTAAATTAAAAAATTTTGTGAACCTAATAACATTTTTACTTCTGTTTATTAATACTTTTTGTTTTACATTAAGTGAGTGTGCTGCTTTGTCATCTGAGACTGCACCTCTGCAGAGGGGTAAGCTCCCAACACCTCTGAGTTTACCTGTTGGCTGTGGGTGTGGACCTGTGATGCTTGGGCATCCTACTGATGATTGCTTCAGAAGGAGGGGGGATATTTTAACTCTTGAATCCAATACATCACTGAGAGAGGTCTAATCTGAACAAACCAGCTGGTCATGACAAGCCCTGATTCAGATTCTTACAAACTCAGGAAAAAGCTGAATCACAAGGTGGTGGCTGTAGGGTCATGCTTAGAAGAGATGATTGTTACAAACTATACCTGAGAAAGAAGCTAACTTGAGAACTAAGACTTAGGAGGTTAAACGATGGCCTCATCATAGTGCGAGTATACTGATTGTGTAGCCTTGATTTGCCAAGTCAAGTGGGCTTACCCCTTGACATTTCTCCTTGTTAGGGCTCTGTGGTAAATGTGGGGAGGGGCACACTCAGTGAAACATAATTTCAATATATGGATACAGACAAAAGAAAAAAATGCTAAAAGATTTCGCATAGTCAGATTCTGATCAAGTCAGGCTGAGGTACTCTTTTCTAGATTTATAATACTCAAATCTAGAGAGGAGGTCCACTAGCTAAATTGTTACCTTTCCTTGTACATAGGGTTATATTCTCAATGGTTTATTCTACGTTCATCCTGATAGAAATATCAAATAAAAAGCATGCATGCACATTGTTAAAGACAAAAAAAAAAATCCATAACTTATGTGGCATACCCACATGGTATAGTGTAGAGGTGTAGTTCATAATGTCATTTGTACCATAGAAGAAATAAAAACAAAGTTAAAAGAATTAAACCAAATAATACAAACACTTATATATTAAGTTTCAATACTCTGACACCACCATCTGAAATTTAAATTGGATACTTTAATAGGCAAAGTAGATGTTTATATTCCAAATCTGAGGATATGTCATAAATGTCAAAGATATGAGCATTATTGTACCAGAAAACAAACATGTGCAAGATGTGGAGAAATAGAATCAAACCAAAATGTGTCAATGTAGATCCCAAAGCTGATGTTTTCTCGGGGATAAAAAAGAAATAAGAATGAAAATCACTCAAAACATTCCTCCCACAACACAGAAAAGAATAAACTATAAAAACATTGAGGCTTCGAATAAAACTCCTTATTGAGGAATCAAAAATACAACTTGCAAACAATCCATAATATCATTCCTCACAATGCTCCTTCAACCATACAATCTCCAAAAATATTAAACTCAAAAAATAAAAATATGCTTCCCCTTAACTTTATGGAAGAATTTGATAAAATAAAACTATCCCAGTCACATACCCATCTTTACAGATGGATCTAAACAGAAATATAACAGGATGTGCAGCAATATTTCAGAAGAAAGTAAGCAGTAAATGCCTCCCAGATGGAACCTCCATCATCACTGCTGAAGCCTGTGTGTTCACCTTGACTTTAACAAATAAAAACAAAATTTTATAATCTTTTCTGATTCACTATCAGTTAACACTAAAAAAACAAAACCTTGACAATCAGTTGCTAAATAAACTCTATTTAAATATGTTGATATACGTTGCGTTGTCTTGAATCTAAAGTCACCCTGGAATAACTGGAGATGACAAAGCTGACAAAGCAGCTGAACATTGAAAATATAGAAACTGACCTGAACTTTAAGATCCTTACACAGACCTGAAGAATCAAATAAATAGGTTTACTAAATAAAAATGGCAACAACGTTGGAGTAACTGTGCCAAATAAATTGCTGCAAATTAAGCCAATACTTGAAGAATGGAAGCCAGGGTACAGAAAATTCTTGAAAAATAAAGGTAATATTGGTTCACTTGCACATTGGCCATACAAGAATTACACACTTGTACCTACTGAAATGGGAAGAACAACCAATATACAAAACTGCCCTACTCTATAAAACATGTTTTGACAATGTGTAGAGTTGGTTCTAACTTGGAAAACATACTTCAATATAAACAACATAAACAGTCTCTTTGAAAGAGCAAAGAGGGATGATATATCATTTCTCAAGAGTGAGTTTATACAAAAAAAAAATCTAAACATAAAAAAAAATATTAGCTAAACAAACCCAAGTTAGTTGATACCATATGATTTGGGAAAAGAACAAAAAAGCTGAAACCATAACATTGCATAAAAATAAATAAATAAATAAATAAAATAAATAGTTGATACTATATTATTGAGAGGGACACTTTGGTGTAACGTAAAAATAGTGAACTTGTCTTGCTATAACCTATTACAACTGAGTAGTGAGTCCAATTCTCACTGGGTACCCCATATCTTCGGCATTGTACCACATCTAAGCAGTGCTTAGAACAGTGTTTTCCAACCTTTTTTGGCCATGCCCCACCTAATCACCTCTAGAATCCTGATGTCCCTCCTCCCATATGTTGATACATAATTCTTATGTAAAAAGTGAACTCCATTTTAGGTGATGCTTAAAACATCAATACTTTGATTTAAGCTTTTATTTTAAACTTAAAATTTAAAGTTTATTTAAGGCTCAAACTGCCTTAAAGCCTTAAGGTGGCTTAAATATACTTAAAAACAATATGGAATCCATAAAAAACAACAAAGAAAAAAAAGACAAAGTTCTGAGCAAGATATTACCAAAAAACAAATATTAGGGATTGTCTTATATTATTTTTATGTTGATATGAAACAATCAAAGTTTTAAGGCATGTAATAGAAAATTGAAATATTTAAATTTATAAATAAAAACTAATTTCAAAGGAAGCTTTTTTGATTAGTACTTTTAATTAAATTGTACATTGTTCAGTAAAGTAAAGATATCAAATGCAAAATATCATTCAGCTCATTTCAGATAAGTACAATAAAGTTGGTCAGTGTGACCCTTGTGCTTCATGCCTGTTGCAAAGAGATTTTATATTAGGAACTAATTTAGTCAGCTTTAGTCTCAGATCTCCTTGTTTAGTAATATCCAATCGATTTTTCAGTAAATCAGTTACAGCACTAAAGCCACTTTCTGCTAAATATGAAGATGGAAATGGTAACAAGTGTTTTTTTTTTTGTTTTTTTAATGCCATGAACACAGAATATACAAAGGATTTGGAAACTTTGCAAAATGAAGTTCTAAAATTATTTTCAAATGGAAGTTATTCACCAGGTGGCAGTGCAATCGATGGTAATTTAAAAATCCATAACAAATGATGAGGTCCTGGGTATGACTGTAAACTGCATCCGACAGCAAGGCCTCTGATTGGGAGGTTGTGAGGAGCGTGAAACCACCTCTTAATTGCTGTTGTTCCCAGGTCCACCCTGACCCGGAGTGGTAGCACCTGCTAGTATCCCAGCTATGGGTAAATAGTTAACCTCCAAACCAATGTCAAAATGCTATGAAGGTATTTACCAACAAAACATTTTTGAATGAAAAATAAACTAAATAAAACAAATCAATGTTAGGGCTAATAGATCACAAGAACAAAGACTTTTATTAGCAAAACACCTAACAATCTAATTGTCCCCTAAAAAATCAAATTGCCCCACTGTGGGGTGTATGCCCCATGTTGGGAATCGCTGGCTTAGAAAATCAACTATATTATTAAGAGAAAAACAAACTTGTGTAATATATATATAAAACAATTCTGAAGATGTTTTTTTTTTTTTATTTCATTTTTATGCTTGAGCAATTTTTCCAAACTTTATTCATCTGACTTATATTTAAAAAAACAAAAGCATGCAGTCTCTTCTAAAATATACATAATTCCTAAAAATTTTAAATGCTATTTGTTAACAGCTTTCTTTTTCTCCCTCTCTTAGCATACCATGATTGTTGCTGACCCTGCCAATCTCATTGATGCTCCTATGATAGTGGGTAAAAGCAATACAGCCCCAATTTTATTCCAAGGAGTTGGGTAAGTTCTTAGCATTAAAATTTCAAATTTTTCTGATAAAAGTTTTTTTAAAGATTTTAATCATTGAATATTTTATTTTTATCAGGATGACAGCTGACTCTGAAAATCCTCTTGTTTTAAACGTTCTTCATGCATCTTCTACAGCCTATTCTTTCAATCCAGATAACAAAATTGATGAAGTAAGTTTTTATTTTTCATTTACAATTTCATTGATGTTAGAAATTTTTGTAGATAATCTGTATTAACTATCTTTTTTCTTCACATTAGTTTCCTCATGCTGTTGGTAAGAACACATTGCTCATTGCTGCTCTACAGGCCAGAAATAATGCCAGAGTTGTTTTTGTTGGGTCTTTAGATTTCTTCAGTGACCAGTTTTTCACATCTCCAGTTCAGCAAGCTAATCAAGATAAAATGTAAGTTTATAAGCCTAGAACTCAATATTTCAAAGTGTTTCTTGATTGAATTTTTAGCTTCAATGACTTCTTTGTTATATTTTATATTTGCCTGGAGGGCCTTATTTGACAATGAAAAAAAATTGTAAATCAAGTTTAAGAAATAGTTCAATAATCAACATAAGCTCATTCACTTTTAGTAATACACTTTGAATATTTGTAAAAATGTATAGACTTCTATTGTATTTAAAGAAACTTGAGGTTAAATTTTTTTTGTTTCTGCTGATATTCTGAATCATTACAAGATATTTTTTTTTCTTCTCCAGACATAAAAAATCTGGTAATCAAGAATTAGCGGCAAATTTGGCAGAATGGGTATTAAAAATGCGTGGCGTTCTCCGTGCTGGTGCTGTAACTCACCATATTGTTAATAATGTGAATCCACCACCTGCTTATACTATTCTTGATGATGTGGTAAATATTGTTTACTTGTACTTATATATATATATATATATATATATATAGTACTGATATTTAAAAAAAAAACTTCCAGCAAATTTTCTTTGCTTTTTTATATTTTATTTACAGGAATATAGTATACAAATTGAAGAGTTCAGTAATGGAAAATGGCAGCCATTCAAAGCAAATGATGTGCAGCTTGAATTTGTACGCATTGATCCATTTGTGTGCAGTACATTAACAGAAAAAAGTGAGTTGCTTTAATTCATGGGCTTCATTTTTATCTTTGAGAACTGACTATAGTAAAATTACCCAATGCTTTCCAGATTCTTTGATTTTTCTTAATGCAAAAATTTAATTTTAAACAATTGGAAAAACTTTCTTTACATTGATCTAAATCAGTAATATTTCTTTTATTGAAACTTTTTATATATTTTCGTTAAAGATGGTGTCTTCAGCACTCGTTTCAAACTCCCTGATGTCTATGGTGTATATCAGTTTAGAGTTGATTACAACAGAATGGGATTTACTCATTTATTCAGTTTAACACAAGTGAGATGATCCTTATTTTATTATAATACTTACTTTTTGTACATTGATATATTCTTCTGTATATGTTTATACTTTTAATTTGATTTGCATTCATGTAACTTGCCTGTTAATGAGTTTAATTTTTAGAAACTTTTCTGTAAATTTTATATTAATTTGCTGCCACATAAGTCAATTTTTTTTTTCTTAAATATATAAATTCAAATATCTAAAATTAGCTTGACTAATCTTTAAAAATTGGTTAATATTTTAAAATTAGTAAATTATAAAGAATATTTACTTTATCTCAAATTTCATATGAATTTTATTAGAAAAAATTTTTTTCCTTTTTCTTTTTAACAGGTGTCAGTAAGGCCATTAGAGCACACTCAGTATGAACGATTTATTCCTTCAGCTTATCCTTACTATGTTAGTGCATTTTCTATGATGTTTGGAGTGTTTCTACTCAGCCTGGTTTTTCTCCATTATAAAGAAGACTCCAAGGAGAAAGCTGAATAATACAGATCATCACCCATTAGAAAATAACTCATTCCATTTCATCTTGAATTACATTGCTTATACAAATGTTAATAAAAGATAAAAAATATATCTGAATTTCTTTTATTTTATTTATTTTTTTTTTTTAAATATTGATGAATGTAATTTTCAAAATGTCACTTTATTTATTGAAAGACTTGAGTTTCCCCCTTTTCCAAATGAAATGATATGATATAGGTGTGACATAAAATTTAATATATTAGTGATAATTTTACAAACTAATATTTAAATATTCATTGCTCCATGAACTATAACCTTGTATGCCTACCTAGATGCTAGGATTAGTTACTCATTACTAAATTTTCATGGTATGCATATGATTAAGCTCTTGCTAAGTGGTTGATAGGACTATTAGCACTAAATCATGAAGAACATAGACCGTTTAAAAAATGTATTTGCAAGATCCTCCAATTTAATGTTCAGGTTGCATACAAATTCTTTATCATTTGTCTAATTCATCTTATTCTGCTTACACACTTTGATATGACTTCTACAGTTGCCTTAAATATAATAGCTAGCTTTGATAAAAAAAAAGTTGGCATTGTCTATAGCCATGAATTGTTCAGTAGAAAAATGCAATTTGATTTCAGTGAAGATCATGTGATTTTGATTAAAAGATGTTTTAAGGGAAAGGTATTATGCGTTGGTATAATTATTAATTACTCACCAGTTAATTGAAATGAGTAAATATTTGAAATTTTGTTCAAATTACAATTCTGTTCCAGGAAGACAATCTTTAAGAATTTTAAAGTTATTTTAGCAAACGAATCTAGTAAGTAATGCAAAACTATTATGTTCCGTTCTTAGATTTTAGCTTTTATTCATTTTCATTGTTAGCATACAATGGTTTGTAAGACCTGCATATTCATTGTTACTAAATGATAAAAGGTTGATATTCAATGTTATGCTTTATCAAATATTTTAGAAGTCCTAAATAGATACTTTTTCTCATTTGAATTAAAACTGCAATGCCTTTTTGTTTTTGTATTTTATAATATAAATACAAATGCATTACAGTTTTAACTCTTAAACTCCACATTTTAGCACTCAATATGTATCTACCTTTTCCTGTTTGATATTCTAATTGTACTCTATTTTGTATACCTCCCAATGAAAACTTCGATTTCTGCAAATATGTCTCAAGTTCAAAGATTTCAAGAACTCAGACTCACTGAACAAGATTTGTAAACTTACAAATAAAACACCTTGGCAATTCAATTTGATTAAATTTGTTTTAATCCTAGCTGCCTAAATATGTATTTATTTTCTCATATACTTACGTATTTGAGTAGAAGCCCTGTTTAATTTAAACTGGCTAGTGTAACCTCTATAGATGTGTCTACTAGGAATAACATTTTAATTTATCTAATCTTTTCACAAAAGGCTATGTCTATGAGGGAGGAATGATTAATATTAGTAATAAACTATGTGAATGACATCACTTTTTTTTTTTTTTTTTTTATAAGTGGAGAGAAAACTAGAGTTGTTAAGCGTATATTTATCAGGCTTAGCTTAATTTTTTTACAAGGTCAAGTATTGGACATTTAGTAAACAGTCGCAGTAGATTAAAAAGAAATAGTCTGAGAGATGAGCTATTTTACAATTGTGTCATCCTTTGCAAAATTGCAGTAATAGAGCGCCAATTTATTGGCAATTGCAGTCTATCCATGAATTATTTCCCTTTGCTTGTTACCAATGGTTACATACAAAACAAATTTAAAAACTGCAGCACACATCACAACTTAACAAGAGACAGGTTTGGAGAAGACTGATTTTTGCTGAATATCAGAAATCTGACTGATTTATAAAGTGCATTCATGTCAAAATAGGTCTCATCTTGATGTTGAATTTTATTTAAATGATTTTTTATTTTTACATTTAATATTTTTTATGATATTTTTCTTATGTTAAAATCATGAAAATTGATTTTGTTGTTTTCATTCTTTTTTAAAGATCAGTTAATGTGAATTTTTGCAGGAATTTGACTCTTTTAGAGATTTACAATTGAAATTTTATCCGGACTTGAATGAATCTTACTTTGTGTCCTTTGTTTAAACAGCATAGTATGAAGAAAAAAGGTCCCAAACTTATTAAAAAACAAACTTTTTCCATCAAAATGTTTATTATTAAAAGGAAAGATCAAACTATTTTAATTTTAAAAAATTTTTCAATCCTTTCTAACACATTCAAAATTTTAGTAAAAATCTTATTTTTATTTTCATTACTGGGGAGTCAAATTGTTGTTCACAATAGAAAATGTAATATTATGTAACTCAGTTTTTATTTTTACTTTTTTATTTTTCAGTGACAAACATTAATTTGGAAATTCTGCAAAAATCAAATAATTGTTGGATTTTAATGAAATTTTCAATACTTATTCACATATGAATTAAATTAATTTTTAGATTATTTTTAAAAAATCATGGTAAATGTATATAGATAGATGGGGGAAGAAGAGAAAATAAAATATATATAATTTTCTCTTACCCCCATCTAAATTCAAGAAATTAAATTTTGTACACAAAATTGTTTATTGGTTTTATTAGCAGGACTCATTGGGGAATGTAAGTCATCTATTTTATTTTTATTTTTTTCCAGCTATTTGACCCTCTTTCTGAAAATCTGCTCCCAATAGTAAAATAAATGTAATAAAACTATAGCATTATTTAATCAGATAAGCTTTTAATGGCTTTAATATATAATATAGTCTGTAGAAAAAGAAATTTTAAAAGAATTTTCATTTTTTTTATTTTTTTTAATTATAATAAGAATGTATAAAGTTTCAAAAAATATTTCTAAAATATTTCAAAGACTGTAGATGTTAGGTTATTAAATGAAGACTATATTTACTCATCAAAAATTATAAAGTTTAGTACAAATCATTGAGCCATCATATTTTTTAAATAATTTTTAATTTTTGTATGGTAATTTCTGTGCTTATTAAAATGTGTTTCACGGTTTCTTCCTCTTACAGGAAAAAATTTGGATAATTTTATCAAACCCAGTTGTTATACACTTATCTTGCATCTGTCTAGCTGTTATCACATGTTGAATAGGGGAAAAGGTCAGAAATACTGTTTAAGAAATAATTTTTTATTCAAAATTTTATGCTATAAGTAATATTTGTGCAAATCAGATTAATATTAAATTTGCTAATTCTCCAAAAATAATAGGTCTCAGATGTATATTTTATTTTTGTAAGATTTTTAAAATTAAGAATTACAAATGTCAATCGCTCAAAAATGCCCGAAAAATCTCAGTTTTATATCCCAATCAATATAATTTCTGTTTGAAATACACCGAAGTATTTTGTTTACTGGAAATAGTAAATTTAATCATTTACCTTTCAATTAAAACTAAAATAGAAGTTTCAAGAAAAATTCTATTTTTAAAAATTAAATTTTAGTTATTGAAAATGAGTAGAGGTACCATAGTTGTAATGTCATGTTCTTTCAAGACATTAGTCTCTCAAAAGTCTGTCTTTTGCTGGAAGAAAATTTTGACAATCACTACTACCAATTTTTAAAAACATTCTTGTCAAAAATCAGAATTATCGGATTCAAACAGAATTTTCAGTACTTAATGAACAAATTATGTACTGAATTAGTTATTTTATTAGAAAACTTTTTGAAAATATTTTTTGAAGAATCTGTTTCACGTTCTCTTTTGGATACCTCTTGTGCAGTAGTGATTCTACAGTGGCGGGGACAGAAGGGCCAAGTCCCCCCCCACTTCCTGTGCCCCCCCCCCTACACTTTTATAAGCTTCAAAAAATTTATGAAGAAATAAAGTCTCTGTTTTTGATAAGATTTGATCTTCAGCACTTTTTTCTTTGCATTTTCTTTTTTATTTGGCTTTGTTAAGGACGCATACAGAGACCGGTTTGAAAGAAAAACAAACAAAATAGAACTTTTAAATCACCACAGGCACAACCCCTGGAATAATAACAAGAATAAACAAGAAAACTGAATAATAACCTCATAGCGAGGGTCACGCCACTACTCATGTGTACTTTTTAGTTTACGTGATGTTCGTAAAATGACATTTTAACAGTTGTAAAGAAAATTCCCTGATATTATTTTTTAGTGTGTGTTTTTTTTTTTTTTTTTTTTTAAGGGGGCAATATCAAGTGTAAGTATACAGAAAATTTGACCTTAATTTTAGTAAAAATAATTTACTAAAATTCAAAATATAAATTATAAATTTTTATGACAGCTGGTAAAATATTTTCTTTCATATTGGAAAGAAAAAAAACTTACACTACACTTACAGTGAAACTTATTTTTTAGAAACTTTAAAAACTATTCAATGCGGTTTTGAAATTCATTTCATTCATTATTTTAAGACATTGAAGAATCGAAAAATTTTGAAGTTTAATATTTTCGAATGTAACTGTTTTTAAAGTTTTTTCTTTTCTTTTTTTTCATTTTAGCAACTATTAGATTATTTTTGCTATGGATGTTCAACATACAAAGAAAATCATTAATTTACCACTTTGATTATTTTCCTAATGAAAGAGTAATAACTCTTAAATTCAGAATAATTTAAGAAGACACACATTGGATACAATTAGATATTTTATCAATCAGGTCAGTCAGTCAGTTAAGTACCATACGTGATACACTCTTTGGGCAATCATGTTGCGAAAGAGACATGATGACTGACTGGGCAGAAGATTATCCTGCAGTAGGTTGCCATTGCTTTCTGCGGTAGACTGGTTGCCGACCAAGACTATAGAACCCAATCTGTCCTATTATTTAACCCATAAATGGAGGGAAGAGATGGATTTATGATTTACCTTTCTCAAGGGTATTTGTGTGTAAGTGAATGTGTAGAGAATTCAATCGGAATTCGAACATGGCACCCTGATTTGTCGTTCTGAGTCAATCCACTGCACCACAATGGTACGAAGCTAAAAATAAAACTAAAAAAGCAACTCAAAGTCAAAAGTATAGAAAAATACTTCTAATGTAGTAGAATAATTTTACCTTTTTATTTTATAAGTTTGATGATAGAATTTTAAAAAAATTATATTCTTAAACAATTGGTTGTATTGTATAATAAAGTTAAGATTCTTTTTAAATATAAATACCAATATATCTTGATTGCTACACTGCTAGTGTCCCATATCTCTTTTAATTTTAATTTTTATTTGTGATCCTACTGGCTACTGTGCATGATTTAATTTTTTTTTTTAATCAAGTTTTAAGTAAAAAGTAAACATTTAAGTAAGCATTACTTTTACAAAATCCAGTTAATCTTTACAAAATTACTTTTCTGTCATTTCTAAGTAGCATTTCTGTAGGATAATTATTGGATTTTTTTTATTTACTGTTTAGTTTAAAATATCACAGAAATGAATTTTTTAACATCAGTAGCTGTTTTCAAGGTGTTGACAAATGGAAGTTTGTCTAATTCTCTTTTTTTTTCTTTTTTTTTTTTACCATGGATATTGTGGTAAAGACAAAATAACTTTCCTTTTTTTCACTGTTTGCATATTTGGAAGTCATGTGAAAATCTATTTTTGACCAATAGAGAAAAAAATGCCTCTCTGATAAATGAACAAGGAAAAGTTCGTAAGTGTGAAATATTTATTAACCAAAGAAAAGAGTGAATTACAGAAAATAAATTGGATTTTAATGACCCATGTCATGTTTCTTCCCGCCCAAAACTGAGTTTGCGTTTTGAGCTGACCACATGACTGATATGGTACATAGGATGTGCATTGTGGTGCAGTGGATATCGGCTCGGAACAAGAAATCGGGGAGCAGAGTTCAAATCCCAGTTGAAGTCTTTGCATTCACATATGCTCAAATATCCTTTAAAAAGGTATTAATCTGTTTCTTCTCTCCATTTATGGGTTAAATAACAGGACAGATTGGGTTCTATATCCTTGAATGGCAACCAGTGACTGGTTACCAATCTATCGCAGAAAGTAATGACAACTTATTGCAGTATAATCCTCTGCCCAGTCTTTCCAACAAATTTCTACTATGAATATTTTTTAATAAACATTAATCCACTCCCTATAGCTACAAAGTCAGTTATCAAATTTAATGATTAATTAACTGGACTTTGTAAATGCTTACTTTTGTTTAAAATATAATGAAAATGATGATTACTTATGCACAATGCTTGTAAGATCAGAGATCAACAAATATAAATATCTTTAAATTCATCTTAAAAAGTGCATGAAAAGAATTAGTTTAAATTAAAAAAAAAATACTGGAAAGCAGCAGTATAATAATCAAGACATTGATGAGTTTAAATTTTAATTTGAAAATACAATTAAAAATAAATACTTCTAACGTAGTATAAAAATGTTATAAAATAATTTATTTAAAAATAAGTTATTTTCGACAAATATAAATGACTATATAAAGTCAATTATATTGACTTTATATAGCCAATGGTTTAAACTTTTCTATACGATTTTATGAAATTTAGGTTGAATGAATAACTTTATTTTTATATGCTGTAGCAAAAGTAAAATTTAATCAAAAATAAATACTTCTAATGTATTAGAAGTATTTATTTTTAATTAAATTTTACTTTTGTGTTTAATCCATTGCATTTTGGTTACATCTTGTTTAAGAAGTTTTTATTCATCCTCTATATTCATCAGATTATTTTTTTCTTTAGGGAATTGTCATGGTGAAATATAAGACAGCATGTTTATTTAGGTACCAGCCCAAAAGATGGTTGCATCTTGGTTAGGATGTTTTCACTCATCTTTTATTCACCAGATATTATATATTTTGGTTACTTCTTTACTAGCAGTATAGCCTGACATTGCTCGGGTGTAATGAAAGCTTTAAAACTAATCCATGGTCCTGGAGCTCAGACTATTTGGACGTTGGCACGAAAGACTAAAAAGCTATAGTTGTTTTCAGTTAAAGTGAAACCGTAGACTGAAAGAAAAATGAATGGATGTAAGTCAAATTTTGATTTCCTGGTATCAATATCAAATGAGTTTTTTTTTTTGTCATAAACTGAATTCTGAAGGCTAAATAAGTCCTCTGAGTAAATGGTATCATGGCTGAGACTAAGAACTACAATTATACCTACTTAGAGCCAAACCTGAAGCAAAAACTAAAATAAAAGGGCTGAAAAAATACAGACATACAAGCAGATAAACAGACACACACACAAACAACTTATATTATCGATTTTCTGCACTATTGTAAGAACTGCAACCTTGGAACTTCTGAATATCGTTTCTTATGTCTTTGTCTATGAGTGCATCAAATTTGATTAAAATCAGACCACTCCTTCTAGAACTCGATTTTTTTTTTTATTATTGATTTTCGATATTTCTTGGGGGTACCTCGACACAAAACCTAGCTAAGAACACTTGCAGACGCTTATAGCGCAATTGTGTAAATTTTCAAGAAAGTTGGTTCAGCCATTTTGGAGTTTATAGGTAATGGACACACACACACACACACACACACAAAGTTCCATTTATAAATAACTTTAGATTTAGATAGATTAGATTTATATTATTAGATCACGTTATTTTTAGTGGATACTCTTGTTTGAAATAAATATCCAGGGCACTTGTTCTTTGCTGATAAAGATAAAATAATTCAGCAAGTTGTAATATAAAGTTATTTGGAAGATGCTAGATGAAAGTGGAATAAAATGATAAATGTTTTTGTATAAAGTGAATGTTTAAAACAAGTCAGTATGCCATATTCTTACCTCATGCAGTATATATATGTAGTTTTCTTCAGTTGTTTAATTACAGAGGTAGATATTAACAGACTTACTGAAATAATTTCTATTTATATCATTTTTTTAATATCTATCCATATAAATAAATGTAAATTAATCAATTTAAATTGATATTCTCAAAGTAGTAATTTCAATGTGAAACTGAACAATATTTCGAAATATTCTCATAAATGTTATTTTTAACATCATTAATATGTTTAACAATTGTTCATGCTCTTGTCTTTCTTTTATATTTGTTTTTTTGCTTATCTGTTGCAGAAATGAAAACTGAAATAGCTGAGCAGCAAATTTTGGTCTACCATTCAAAGGATCTTAATAAATGCCTTGAAGAAATGTAAGTTTCTTTCATATTTTTTACATTTAATCTAAACTACTGTTTCACGCAGAAAGCAATGGCAACCTACTGTGGGATAATCTTCTGCCCAGTCAGTCATGTCTCTTTCGAGACATGATCGCCCAAGCGTGCATCACGTATGGCACTTAACTGACTGACTGTTTCATATTACCATCCTACTCATAGATATGTTAAATATTTTTTATGGAAAATCTCTTAATATATAAATTTAAAATAACAATAATGCCTTAGTACAAAGTTTAAATTTACTGTAGTAAGTATGCCAGTGTAGTATATAAACTATGTATTTTACATTTAGTAAGTGAAGCTCGAACAAGTAAGAATACCTTCAAATAAATTCAGTACATACAAAAGCATTTTTCTTCTTTTTTTTTAAACACACATTACCATGATAATGGAAGAAAAAAAATGAGCATTCAGCAACTAGATCCCATGTCTACTCTCTTTTGGTCACTGTATTTAAAATTACTGCTACCGCACACAATCAGATAGCAGTCATGTGTTTCAACAGTGAGTGCTACACATACACACATTGGTGTATATACTTTTTCTTCAATTAAAACAAAATCACTTTGAACTTTGCAGACTCTTTTCAACTGCAATACTTTTAATTTATTTCTTGAAATGATCATTCAGTTTTGTTTTTTGCTAATTTTTGTTTCTTGCTTTAGAGTTTCTCAGTCCTATATTTGTCCTTATATTTGTTCCATTAAAATTTTTGGATTTTGTAATTAGTCCTTCATCATTGTACTTTGTACTTAGTCTCTTCTGGTAATGAATCTTCAGTACTGATGTGCCTTCTGCATTTCTATTTCCTTTTTATATATTCTATATCAGTATTATCACTTTTTTATAAACAATTATGCCTTGCCATTAAATTTGTTGTTGATTAAAAAGGGGACCAAGCTTGAATAGTAGCAGAAGTGGTAGTAGATTTGTTTTTGCTAGTATCAGTCACTGATTATTTATGCTTGAGGTAAACTTTCCTCATTCATCAAAACTATTTGGAGTAAATTTCATACTACCATTCTCATCTTATTATAAATGTTATTACAATGTTTGGGTTTCATCAGATGTCCATTGTTTTTTTTATTTGAGTAATCTGTTGATTATGTTATTTTGTCCCTGTGTCATGTCAGTTACTGTTCATTCCTGCTGAACTAGTGTTTCACTACCTGATTCAAGAATTGAACTCATGATGTTAACTCTTTGATTAATCAACACCTGTATTCACTATATTACTATTCTGAAGAAAAGTAATGATGTGCTTTTGGGGATTTTATTTTAAATTCAGATGGTTTTGAGATGCTTTTATCATAAGATGAGAATGAAAGTTCAAAATAATTAAGGTATATTGTCAAAATAATTCATCTCAAAATGAAATCTAGAAAAAAAATCTTTTTTATTAATTTTTTTTTCTTTTGCTCTTTTTAGACAAGCCAAAAGAAATATTTTGGAACTGACTGACAAACAGGATTTTGTTATCATGACAAATGAAGAGGCAAAGAAAAGAAATATGCAAATTCTCAAGGTAAATTTGATATTCCAATTATTTTTAATATACAATAATTATACTTCTGATAGGGAAAAAAGAAAAATTGTTTTTTATGTCTGAAATAATGATAAAAATGTGTTGTATTAAGTGTACAATGACAAAACAAAGAAGAACAACAGAGGTTTAAGAAATAAACAATTGTATTAATAAAAAATACAACAAATAGTAAATCAATGTAAATGTCTCTTGTTGAAAGAAACAGATAAGTAGAGTCATAGAAGTCATCCACGGAGATGTACAGTAGGAGAGAGATGATGATGAGTCTTTGATGGGTGTCTTTTGAAGATGGGAGGCTGTATCCTAATGTGCATTGTGAATCCATGGCTGGTGTGTTGGTGTTTTGGATTGTATTTTTCTTTGAGTGTGTAAGTAAAACAGAAACAATGTGTAGAGCCTATGCACAGTTGACAAAGTTTTAGTTCTTGGGTTTTGTAATGTTCACATCCAGCCAGTCATGGCAATTTGTGTAATATGAATCAGAAGAAAATCTAGTTTTAGGAAGATTATAACAAATGTTAACAAATAAAAAATAATTTGATCATTTTTGCTTTAACAACATTTAAGCTATTTTAATCATATATTGATTTTGCTACAATTTTCAAAATAATATACAGTATGTCAGATTTTTATGTAAGTTAATGTTTTTACAATAAAATTTATATCAACAAATTCATGGTAAAATATTTGGGATATCCCTGTATTTATATGTAGAATATATTATGTATGTTTCAGCTTATAATGTCTATCATTATTAAAAATATTGATAATAACTTGATTTCTGGGAGTGTTAAATTTTATTATGCTAACATATTTGGTGCAACATAAATATTTATTGATGAATAACTCCTGAGAATATCAGCTAATATTATAATATAATCTAATATACTTATTAGATTAATATAATCTAATAATAATATAATTATAATGTACATATTAGATTAATATAATATTTCTATACATTATTATTTTTATTATTGATAAACACTAAACCATTATAACCATTATTATTTTTTTTATTAATAAGAACTAGAACAATTATCAGACTTTTACAAATGATTTTATTTCAACTTTAATAACTGGTAGTTTCAGGTCTCTTTAGTGGTACATTTGAGCTGCAAACAATATTGTGTAACTCATGTGATTCCATTAAAAAAAAGAAACAATAACATGGAATAACAACAAATTAATTCATTTTGGGACAAAGTAAAATTAGAAATGAAATTAAAGTTGTGAAGAGTTCAAAGCAACTTTCAGTATGTGTCTCTGAGGTACTTACATATCAAAAGAGTGAGAAGAGATGTTGCTGCCAAAGATAAACAGAAAAAGTTTTTCAAATGTCAATACTGCCTGTGTTTATTCAGAGTATGATAATCCAACAAGCCAATATTCATAATTTTCTGTATATTTTCTCTTTGTTGAAACACCCTTTAAAATATTTTTTGATTGGTCAATCCAAATTTTTGCTTATTAAACTTTCTTTTTTTCATCAAATGTCTTTTTGTGAAATTTTGAGACAATTTTTTCTTGTTCTTGTGGATGTTTTCAATTTTTATTTTGTTCTCTTATGTCTGCTCAACTTTTTCACATTTTTCAACATTGTATTCTTATTATGCAATAGTATTATATCTTATTTCTCAATTGGGTTATCATCTTTCTCATAACCCACAGCAATATTTATATAACTGAAATTAAAAATAAGTATCAATAGCTGTTATATATATTCATTTACAAGATGATGAATAACTCTTAAATTATATAATAAAATCTCACAGTAAGAAATAAGTTCTAGTAAATATTTCAAATAAAACTGTTATAAGCTGAAATTTATGTATATATATATATATATATATATATATATATATATATAATGTGGATATCAGTAAATATCCATCTGGATATACATGCACATATATTAATATTTTTATCATAATAAATAAAGTTCACATCCCAGAATGGTGAGCTCATAATAAGCATCTGATGATTGCATAGAGCATGAAACTCTGAGTCATGCTATAGACATAGGATAATATGTATAATTATTAATATATACTTTATTATATTACATTGAGTGCTATTTTAATATATCAAGATTCTGAGTTTCATGCATTATGCAATCATCAGGTGCTTATTATGAACTGACCATTTGGGGATGTGAATTTTATTTATTACTGTATAATTTCGGGAAAAGTTTAATAAATTTTATAATTACCTGAATTTTTAAATGCTTAAAAAATAATGAATTGTTTTTGCTGATTAATTAGTTATGCCATTTTCTCAATTTCATTTGTCTTGTGCGATATTTTATTTAATTAACTTTTTGTGGTTATTGAATTTTAAAAAAGTGTAACCTAAATTCTCTTTATCATCATAAATCCATTAAGTTTATTAACTGGACATTTATTTTGTGGTCATATCTATGTTGTTAGGTTGTAGATATTAATAAATAGATGTGAATATATTGATATTAGTATATTACACATCTAAATAGACTTTTATAGATAGACATAAATAGATATTATCAATAAATAAACATGATTAGACATATCAATAGAGAGAAAGAGAATGAAATAATTATCATATTATTAAGATACTAAAGTTCTCTCAAGAGAAGCTCATTTTAATAATTTAAAAAAAAAAAAAATTT
Organism: Ascarosepion bandense; assembly: GCA_037127315.1. Taxonomy (NCBI): domain Eukaryota; kingdom Metazoa; phylum Mollusca; class Cephalopoda; order Sepiida; family Sepiidae; genus Ascarosepion; species Ascarosepion bandense. The sequence continues at coordinate 6,895,571 of JBBBDQ010000809.1, forward strand.
CACAGCTATAAAATTTGTGGTGGATACGGAATTAAAAGTAACTTTCTTCTCTTCACTTTTTACAAAATTCACAATTCTGTGTGAAATCATAATTTTGACAAATAGGAAAAGGATCGAACCTGTACTGATAGAAAAAGGCAAAGCCAAACTTTTGTGATCTGATGTTAAATTAATTTTCAAACCAATGAAAGGAAGCAATTTGCAAAACTGAGAGAGAAATTAACAAGCCTATGTTAAAAGGGGTTTCAGTATAAAAAGGAAAGAAGAAAGTCGAACCAGTCAGTCAGATGGAAGCAGAGAGACAACATTCTAAAATGTGACAAAAGAAACTTCCAGTCACTGACCCGGGACTCTCCTTCTTTTTCATGTTTTATTTTACTTTACCTCTTTTTATCCATCCTCAACATTCTTGCAGTCAACAAAGAAGAAGGCAACAATAAGATACTTCAACTGAATCCTAAAAACTAATGTCTGATAACTACAATTTCCTTTATTGCTTCACCTTCCTTTTCACTTTCTCACTGGCCATAAAAAAAGGAAACTTCATTCCTATCCTGTTAATCTTTGCATATACACAAGTTACAACTATGAAATTTTGATTCACTTAACTATGTACAACATTTTCTCATTGAACATTTAACTTAGAAATTGATTAACTATGCACATTTTCTCTTTGAACTTCTACAAATTGATGTTATTCTGTTAATAAAATTCTACTTTAACATTCAAGCAAAATACTTTCATTCTTCCACATTACAATATCCAATCACATTTCAGCCTTCTGACAATTCTGATGATTATGACTAACCTTAAGTTGTAGGGAGTTTGGTATGTTTGACACAAGGCTAATTTAATAAACATTCAACCACCTCCTTACCACTTCAAATTTCATGTAAACAAAGAGACTGTCTAATGGGTAAAAAGTTATTAAGTTTGTTATTTTTTCTTGTCTCTGACTTAAGCTCAGACTGAGTGAGGAGGGGAATGTCATTTTAATGTCAAAATGTGTGTATGTATGAACATTAAATAACACAAGTTCATGTAAGTCACTTATATATGATAGAGATATCCACACACACACACACACACACACACACACACACACACACACACACACACACACACATATATATATGCTCTACTACAGTTAGATCACTTTCTGATTCACTCTGCTTGTTGGCCAAATGTGAATGCTTAGAAAGTATAACACAAAATCAAAAAGTCATTTTCTGCACAGGAGCTCCAAGTATCACATCTGGTCCACAAAACAAATCCCTGCAATAAAATACAATAGCCAATTATTAATGTTTCCTCAAAAAAAAGACGATCCTGACAACAAATCAACTGATTTGCTTAAAAGAAAGCCCCTCACAATGACTAATACCTGTTGCAGCAAGGGACATGGATATAATAACTGGTGTCAGGAGCTTGCAGCAAGAGATTAGCAAGCAAACAAAATGAACCCTCCAACAACAGAAAAATAACGACAATGCCTCATCAGATATCTTGCTTGAATGCAACAATTCCTTGAGACTTGTCTACATGAACAAATATCACCCAACTCAATCTTCTAATATACAAACTCAACAGGGTCAGTTAATCATCTGTCTGCACTGCAGAGCCAATAAAGCAATCAAAAAAATCAAAAAGCACCTCTCTTCAACAATTATTTAATTACCAACTCTTCACTCAACACTCGCTACCTACAAATCAGAATGAGATCTGGAGGAGCTGTTATACTCTGCTGCATTTAGATATTTTTTCTGATTCACACTACAAGCTAAGAAAGCAAAACAAAAAAAAATTTCTTTCTTTCTTTTTACATATTTTGGACATAATTTTCAGTATCATCAGTTCCCCCATCAGTATGCTTCTAATTTTAATATTTTCTGGGTGCCTGTAATTCCACAATGAACATTGTTGTGCACACTTTTTATTACATTTTTTCTAAAATTTTCTGGTAATACTAGTAAGTCTCCATTGCATTTCATACCACTTTCTATAGTTAAATTATGTTCTGTCTCTTTATAAGTTCTGTAGTGAACAAAACAAGTTCTAGATGTAAAAATTCAAATGCTAAGCACTGACTCATTGATTTTTGTTAGCATTAAATGAATTTACTCAAAACCTTGCTTAGCACTTATGCAAAAGCGAATCCAAAACAAAACTCGTTAAATTTCACACCCTGAAGGTAAACATCTAAAAACAAAATTCAAATAATCTTCACTTACCAGAAACAAATTATTTTACAGACCCTTTTTGTGAGCCAACATGAAGTTTGTTCATTGCCCAATGGAAAGGCCAGAATCACATCTGGGAGTGAATTCCCAAATGACCTTTTCAAGCCCCACAAACAAAATAAAAGATGGAGCAAAATTCGACTGTCACCAGAGAGAAGGGGACAATCGTAATTAACAAATCCCTTGATAAATGTCAAGCGATCATTATTATTACCTCTCTCTTTCTCTCTCACCTCCTTCCTCTTCATCATTCATCCGTCTACCTTTTCTTATACTTGATAACTGAATGGAACACTTTAACACTGAGTGAATACTTCAAAAACAATCCTACCCAATGATAATACCCATACATACACACATATGTTCCTGCCTATGTACACATAAAATCATTCCACACAAGGATTACTATGAACACTTGATACCCTTAACTTCTTAATACTGTTTCCTATTGAATGTTTAACTTCTACCAATTCACGTTATTCTGTTCTATTATTAAATTTTTATTTAAACATACAAAAGGTATACTTTTATTCTTTCACAAATCCACCTTTTGATGATTCTGATAAAACCTGTAAGTTATAGGAAGTTTGGTTATTTTTCACACAAGGTCAATTCAATAAGCATTCAATCATCTCCCTACTGCTACAGGTCTTTCAAATTTAGAACAGTTACTTTATATGTTCCTTTTTATTTTTGAGACAACTTTACTTAACATTGAATTATCTAATGTTTCTGAGGCAAGTAGATATACAGCTAAATTGTCAGTTTCAATCCAGTATCAAAATTGTCTCCTATATTATCTGATATGCTCTCCTTTTGTTCAGTTTTATACCATAATCATGGTAATGCATCAACATGAGAAGCAGTATTTCCTTTTACATATACAATATCAAAATTAAAACCTTAGTAGAAAAACAAACAAGACTTTTAGCATTAGTTCCTAAGGTTTGAGAAAGTTTAAGGTTTCTGTATATTTCTAGATGTAAAGACAAAATTTCTAATGTATGAGTCAATGTTTATTGGATGATGGTGTTGAGGTTTTAATTACACAGGTAAAAATGTTTCTTACATCTCACATTATCTTTTCATGGAATCAACCGTGAAGAAATAAATCAATATCTGTTTCCTCTTTTTAATCAAAATTGTTTGTATATATATGTGTGTGTATATGTATGTGTGTGTCTGAGAGAGAGAGAGAGTGAATTCTTTATATAATGTTATAGTAGTTGACACGTGTATTTTAGGAAGGTTAAGCTAATTTTTATTAATATGAAATATTTTTCTGCAGATTTCCATTTTTGTCATTTTGTTAATATAAATATTCTAGATGTGCATTGTGGTGTAATGGACATAAGATCAGAAAGAGAAATTGGAGAGCTGAGTTTGAATTTTAGTCGAATTTGTTTCATTCATTTACTTGAGTAATTCACTTACCCTTGGGAAAGGTATGAATCTCTCTCTTCTCCCTCCAGCTATGGGTTGAATAGCAAAACAGATTGGGTTTTATAGCCTTGGTTGATAACCAGTCTACTGCAAAAAGTAATGACAACCAACTGTGGAAAAAATCTTTGTCGGTCATGGATCGAAAGAGACATAATTGCCTAATTGTGTATCACATACAGCAATTGACTAATTCTGGAGGTATTCTTATAGAATTATTATTTGTATTTTTTTGTATCAAAAAGTTATGGTATAACACAACATTCTTGACTTCTGGTGCTGTTAGTCTTACTCTGCCAGTTAATCTTACCTACCTATATTGTGTTTAAGTTATCAATCTGAAGAAACTTGTTGAAATATCCTTAGAAGCAAAGGAGCAAGTTATAAGAAAACTAAAGAAGGGAGTAACTTTCTAAACAGGCAAGTGACTCTATCTAGTCCAAACTGAATTTTTTTTTTAGTTATTTGAGATCCTCAAAATAATTCTGTTGTTTTTAACTACACATTCTTTTGAGTTTTCTTTTACTTGGATGACATTTAAATATCTGGCTTCTTTCTTATCAACATTTTAACTTAGATTTTATTTGTGTAAAGTTAATGTTATCAATTTTGCCCATCTCAGTTCTGCAGTGCTATGATCTAACTATGGGCAGTTAGAATCTTAGTATTATTCACAGCAAATTTCAAAATCATTAGCACTTCTCTGGATTGAGGACTGTTAGTTCAACAGGCCAATATTGGGTCTGCAGGCAAAGTTGATCTCTAAAACCTGATTTTCATCTCTTCCATTATATTGACAGCTTGGAGAAAATTTTTTTTAATTAACTAACTCTCCTTGAGTAGTATCTTGCAAGGGTTGGCAGAGTGGGTAATGAGGAGGAGGAAGAGTGATATCAACATAGTGTTTCTCCTGACAACTGCTGTCCTCACTTGCCAATTGTTATCCCAATTACCTGACTGCATGACTTTATCAAGGGCCAAAACTGTCCTGCTCATATTGAGGTACCTAGCATGACTGCGTTGGGGTTAGTTGGATTTATCATCTAAAATCTCCTACTTTGTCATTTCCCAAATTTCTACAAATTTGAGTCATATTGGCTATGTTAACAACTAAATTTCCTCAGCCAATTAAAAACCTGGTAAAATAAAGATTTTTTAGCATTCAATTTTTGAACTGCTTATACATTCTCAAAACTCGGCCTATCTCTCAATCTTCTCAAAAATTGTCTACCCATTCTATAGATGACAAAATTTCGTAAACTGCAGCAGTCCATGATTTTTTCAGCCTTTACCTATCTAGTCCAAACTGAATTTCTTTCTTGGTTATTTGAGATCCTCAAAATAATTCTGTTGTTTTTAACTACACATTCTTTTGAGTTTTCTTTTCCTTGGATGACATTTAAATATCTGGCTTCTTTCTTATCAACATTTTGTATAACATCAACTTCTGTTTGAATCTCATTTTCTCAGTGTTTTTATTCATTTTTAGTTCAAAATGATGAATTCCACTTTAAGTAGAAAAACAAATCTCAGAATACTACTGATATGCTTGTAGAACCCAAATTACTTAGCTTAGCTAGTTAGGTTTTTCATATCAACTTAATTCACAATCCAACAAGTGACCAGATATAGATTCATTTACTTGAAAAATTCATATGAGTAACAGTGGTCCAATCAAACATAAAAGTTATAATTGAAAATGGGAGTTATCATTATTTTCTGAAATAGAGCTTATAGGATACAAATCCTATCTCATTCAACAATTAACTGAAAAGCAAAAAGTAAAATTGCACACACACAAAAATGGATCAGAATGATTTAAAATATTCTGAAAAAACCAGACCAAGGCAAAAATTCACAATCAAGTGTGAAATTTAATTTTGACAAATATGAAAAGGATTGGAAAAAGACAAGCCAAATTTTGCAATCAGATATTAAATTTATTTTCTAACCAATGAAAGAAAGCAAATTTGCAAAACAGAGAAAAGTTCACAATCCAGTGTGAAAAGGTGAATCAGTATAAAGGAAGAGGGAAAGAAAGTCAGAATCACTCAGTCAAATGGGAGCAGAGAGAGAGAGAGAGAGAGAGAGAGAGAGTAGACAACACGACAAAATGTAACAAAGGAAACTTCAAGCCAACCCAGATGTAAGGTTGTATCACACATTTGTTCTTCTTCTTCACTCGTGCTAATTTCTTTTACCTCTTCTTCTTCATCCTCAACATTCTCACAGTCAACAAAGATGATGATGACAACAACAATAAGACATCTCCAACTGGCTCCTAAAAACTAAAAAGTCTGATAAGTACAATTTTCTTTATTGCTTCACCTTCCTTTTCACTCTCTCGCCGGTCATAAAAAAAGGAAAGTATCACAGACTTTATTAGTAACCTGTTAATTTTTCTACACACACACATTCTGCTACTATCAACTATAAGCTCTGGATTCATTTAACTCCTTACTGCTATTTCTCTGGAATAATTAACTACATACATTTTCTATTTTGAACATTTTCTTCTTACAAATTTGTTATTCTGTTCAGTAAATAAAATTCTACTTTAACTTACAAACAAAATATTTTATTCTTCCACATTCCAACATCCAACCTTCAACCTTCTGATATTTTAAATTGTGGGGACTTCAGTTGTGTTTGCCACAAGGCCAATTTGGCAAACATCACCGAGGCCCTTACAAGCTGCAAATTATACAAATGTAAGATGATTTGCCAGGTTCATATATTAATTTAGATTAATAAATTTTTAAAAGAAAAAAAGGAATAGAATACCAATACAATGCGGTTTACTTGATTGAATGATATATTACAGTTTTGACTAGTAAATTTATAAAAGAAATAAAATACCAATATAATGTGATTTGCTTGATTGAATGATATATTACAGTTTTGACTAGTAAATTTTTAAAAGAAATAAAATACCAATATAATGTGATTTGCTTGATTGAATGATATATTACAGTTTTGATTAGTAAATTTTTAAAGGGAAAAAGAAATAAATCCTCAGAATCTTTCCTGACTTTATAAAAAATCTTTTTGCAGTTTACTTCTTACTTGGTGTCTGTACGTGGAAGTCTTGCTTATTTTTCATTCATAAAAACATTTTTGTCTTTTGTCAAGTGGAAAAAAATCAACTCAAAATTCTATCTATGCATCTATTCTTTCTCTCTCTCTCTCTGTATATATATATATATATATATATATACACACACACACACACACACACACACAGAGGGTGCAATGGATAAATTGTTGTGTAAATTACAAAAATAACATTGACATTTCATTTTAACAGATATTTAACCAAAATTATGCAAAAATATCTTGAAAGATTAGAGTAAAGTTTTTCAATAAAATTTCTATTGGCTTCAACCATGTCCCCTAGATGACTTCAGAACCTCCTGCAACTCTTCTGGATGGTCTCCTTGTTTAAGTTGGTGAATACATTTATAATCCTTGCTTTCAGTTCATCTTTGGTGTTATTGCTCAAATGTGCACCATACATAATAATCAAGGGGTTTGCAGTCTGGGGAGTTAGGTGGTCAGATGTAAGAGGTGATGTGGAATGTAGTTGCAGAAATTGTTTGATAGGCATGACTGGGTTCTTCTGCTTGTTTTGGCATGGTACAGTGTCCTGTTACTAGATATAGTGTCTTCAAACAGCCACCTTCTTAACCCAAGGTAACTCTACTGCCCTAACTATGGATCTGATTGACTTGGATAGATTGTTTTCAGTCATGGCCTGGATTTCACCAACAGATTCAAGTGTTCTTATCAGCATGATAAGCATGAGTTTTTCAAGCTGGCATACTTTTGTAATCACCATTACACTCATCCAACTCTTTCTAAATTCTTTACACTGTCCTGAGATTTACACCCAAACATTCTGAAATGTTAATATTGGAAATTCTAGTGCAAATGCCAAGCAGTACAGCTTGCAATTTCCAAATTTCTGATGGAGTGAATTGTGTAATGGTGCTCTTTTTCTCACAGATGATGACCAACTGAACCTACTATATTATACAGTCAATAAAATAAAAAATAAACATTATGCATGCATGAAATGAAAAATATAAAATTAACTCATTGCACTCTGTATATATATTAAGTAGTAGTAGGCCTCCGTTGGTCAGGGTTGACTATGGGTAGCATCCTAGTTTTCTACTTGGCTGGAGCATCGGCGTCTGTGACCATCAAAGCTGATGTGGGAGTGTCAGTCTTTGTTGCAGAGGCTGCATATATGTTTTGTTTCTGGTCTGTCAGAGCTGTCATTTTTCTTTCTGTGAACCTGCCTTTCCAGAGAAGTGATTCATCAAGTTTAAAATAGATTTTTCATTTTTTAAAAAATTCTTCTCAAAGAATTTATTTTAATTTTAATTCAGTCAGTTAAGTGCCATGCGCGATACACGCTTTTGGGCGATCATGTCTCGAAAGACTGACTGGGCAGAAGATTATCCCGCAGTAGGTTGCCATTGCTTTTTGTGGTAGACTGGTTGCCGACCAAGGCTATAGAACCCAATCTGTCCTGTTATTTAACCCATAACTGGAAGGAATAGATGGATTAATACCTTTCCCAAGGATATTTGTGTGTAAGTGAATGCAATGAATTCAACTGGAATTCGAACTCGGCTCTCCGATTTCTTGTTCTGAGTCGATATCCATTGGACCACCATGCACATCCCTGATTTTAATTACTAATTATTAAATTTAACATTTACAATAAGTAGAATACTTTGCTGTATTTTAAAATGAATTTAAATTGATTGGAATGAGCTTTTTTTTTTAAATCATTAAAAATGTCTGCTTTTAGCCATATTTACAATTCTCTTGGCATAACGTAATTCTCGTTATTAAAAATCTTTCAAAAATAAAATATACTTTTCTAAAACTTTGAGGAAGATTTTTCATTTAAAGTTTAATTTGATTTGAAAGAAATATTATGTACTTTTAGTTTAAAATGTTAGAGAAAAGTATTTTTTAACACAGAGGTGAGTATTTTTATGATGTGTTGACAAATATCTTGAAATTCTTTTACAAGGAACATATCTGTAAAAATTGATGAATATATATATATATATACTTTTTTTAAATACCCAGTAATCTTAAACATTTAGGAAAATATTCTAAGTAATCTAATGTTGTACTCAATTTTAGGTGTTTGGGATTTAAATTTACTGTAGTTAAAGCTCTTATTTTCTGATAATGTTATAAGAATGTCAGTATTTAAAAAATTCGTCACACATAAAATTTTGAAATTATTTTTAAAATACTGGGGTTTGCTGAATGATAGTAAGCTTTTCCATTTATGATTAAATATTTAAATATAGATTTTACTTAATAACAAGATTAACACAGAATTTTAAAAGATTTAAAACTATAACTTATTCTAATTAAAATTTAAAAATGGAAATAATTCTTGTAAAAAAAATTATTATTCATAAAAAATAACATTTTTTCTTAAAGCAATAGTGTCTATAATATATTTTTTCATGTTATTTCTTAACATAGGAGCAGGGATATATATATATATGTGTGTGCAAAACTCAGAGAGAAAAAAAAACATTTTTCTTGCCAAATTATTAAACTTTACTGGGAGTAAGTAGTTTTTTTTATTCAGTTGGTACACTTGCTGCAGAATTTTCTATGGAATGTTATTTTCATACTTCTTTTTTTTATAAGTATATATATATATATATATATATATATATATATATATATATATATATGGTAATGTTTTTATTATAAGTTTATGATAAAAACATAGTTTACTGCAATACAAGAACTGTTGTGTTTCGGTACTATCTTACCACATCATCAGGCAGTGAAATATTTTTTTTCTGTTAGGAATCATTATATATAGAAACATAAAAACACAACTTTTATCAAATCCAAACAATTAAGGGGGGGGCATACAGTGGGTTTGTCTCAGTAAACCATTAGAAAGTCAGGTAATAATGTATAGGAGAAATTTGATTGCAAGAGTAAAGGGGGATGGAGATTTAAAATGACTTAAGACCCAGACATTTTATATGCCAGTGATTAAATAAATTGAGTGATACATATGTAGCAATTAAGCAAGTCTGAAAAGTTATCACATGCCATCATGAAACAGTTATAGGATTTTCTTTAAGTTATTATTCAACTTAAAATAGTGGACCTTTTGTCCACTATTTTAAGTTAAATAATAACTTAAAGAAAATCCTATAACTGTTTCATGATGGCATGTGAAAGACTGGAAAGTTTTTTTGTTCTTTTTTTAAATACACTGCATGTCACACATATGTAGTTGACTTAGTGGGTGATCTATCCATTAAGCCATAACAAATTAATTATCAGAAGATGGGAGAATCAATCAATATATACTAGAGGATAGATTATAGATGTCTAGTTATATTAAGAAAAATTAATTGTACTTTAGTGTATATTTTAGATGATGAGGATAAATGGAAGTAAATTTGTTACATTTATTGGGTAAGTTTAGTTTTGAGAATTTGTAATTTTTCTTGTAAACGTCTTCTACTCTATCAACTTCTTTTCTCGCATTTCTTGCCTGTGGAATTCCCTTCCATATACTTGCTTCCCTGACAGCTACAATCTACAAGAATTTAAATGTAATGTCAATAGCCATCTCCTATCTTCTTGACTTGTATCCTTTCCCTGACAACCCTTGTATCATGTTCTTTTCCCTGTACACTCTACTCTCATGCAGCTCTCTTAACACCAGTGTTCTCATCCTTCTCTAACCCATTTTCTGACACCCACTGTAACTTGTCCCTCTTTCTCAACACACTCCTCTTATGTAATCCCCACCCCCGCAACAGTGGCAGTACTGCCTTGCTTTGGATGAAATGATTATAAAAAAAAAAGAAGAAAACATGGCTCATGTAATGATTTACAAGTTGTTTTGTTTTTTTTAATATTTTCCATTTTAAGGTAGAGGTTTTATTGGCATCTTTTAATTGCCAATAGTAAGTAGAAAAAGATGTGCTATTGCAGTAAGGTGTGAAGATTGTAATTCAAGTTCAAAATATTGTGGTTTATTTTTTAGATATTTCCTTTTGTAAAATTACATAGATATTATATACCTATCAGATATATTATGGCATATCACCATTTAGAATATGTTTTATCCATGAGCCTTTCTGACATCATTTTCAGAAATTAGCTTTCTTCCAAGAACGGATACAGTGGATAAAAAATGATTGTGATTCTAACTCTCGACTAAAAATCATGGAGGTAACAAATGCTAATTTTGTTTTTTTCTTAAATAGTAATCACAACTCCATCTAATAAAAACAATATATAAATATAGAACTGCATTTAATAATTACAAATTTTTTATTTAGTGTCAAAAATCACAGTTAATGTTTTTATAATATTTATTGCTATGATTATCTTAAAGTCCAAAGAACAGCTTTATTTGTAACAAGTTTGCAGAAATTGTAATTGCTTATTTTTTATATAACAAATAAGATATTACATGATTTTCTAATACTAAATGCAAACAGTATATTTTTGATAAAATATTGTTAATTTTATCTAATAGCAAAAAAATTTACTATTACATAAAAAGAAAAAACATTTTTAATTTCAATATTAACTTATAGAATAATGTTTACAATTTTATTGTTATCATCTGTCACCTATTAGTCAACTTTGTATTTTCATTCAATAAAATTTTATCTTTCTTAACAAAGAACTTTAATAGGTTACTTTTCTTTTATTTTATTGATTTTTTTTCTTTTTTTTATCTAAACTCTAAAAATTGGAATTATAATTCAAAACAATTTCTCATTTCAGAAAAATTACTGGTCATTTGTACGAAGTATGAAACCCTTGTGGGAGAGAGAGATTTCTTCAGTCAACAAAAACAAGTAACAAGAAAAGATGCCAGTAATCTTTTTATCTATGAATTTAAAATTTTTCTAAATCATCAGTCAGTAAATGGATAATTTTAAGTTGAATAATTCTTGAATAGTATCTTGCAATTACTGGTGATGTTAACTTTCAACTATTTCCCTGGCAATTAATCTATAATTTTTTTATAATCATTTCACTCCAAGCACAGATGCACAGGGGGTTAGAGTGAGAGAAAAAATAAGGTACAGGAGATGTCAAAAAAAAGATAAGAGATGGATGGGAATCAAGGAGAATGAAGATGGCAATTTACCTTGCATTTAAACTTTTGGAGATCGTAGCTATCAGGGAAGCAAGCAAATGGAAGAGAGTTCCACAAACAAGAAATTTGAGAAAAGAAACTGTTAGAGTAGAAGAGGAAGTTACATTTAATTATTTTAAAAGTAAAAGGTGAGACCTTGATGCTAGTCTAGTAGTATACATGTGATCAGGAAACCAGGGGAAAAAAAGCTCATCAGATTCAATGTCCATGCATGTGGAATCCTTCTTCAAGAAAGGAAGGTATCCAGGAATTGCAAAATAAGAGGAAGGGATTGTAGTGTTGAGGTTAGTTTTGCAGTGAGCTAGGATGTCAGATCTTTTCATAGATCAATGATTCCACACTGTAAAAGTTGGAACGGATACCACAGATGTTAAAAAAAAGGAGATGTTGAGGGGTTTAGATGTTTTTGTTTATTTATCTAAGAGTAAAAATTGATTGAGTTTTATGTCTGAATTTTGATTAATTATCAAATATTTAAGCTTTTTAAATCTTCTTCATTATGATTGGTTGAAAAAAAACCTCTCTCAATACCACTTTTATGAATCCACACTGATGAGATCACCAACTACATCTGTTGTGACTAATTAAAATTTTTCCAGCATCTATTTTTCTATCTACCTATAGTTTCAAATGTCAGCATATCTTATGAATTACTTTCTTGTCTTATGATTGAAAAATTAATCAACACTGATGTATTATATTGTCTGTAATGAAATGTCATTAGTTTATCTGTTCAATTTAAGTCTTGTTGCGTTATGGTGCATTGGATATCAGCTCGGAACGAGAAATTGGGGAGCCGAGTTCGAATTCCAGCTGAATTCATTGCCTTCACTTACGCGCAAATACCCTTGGGAAAGGTATTAATCCGTCTATTCCTTCCAGTTATGGGTTAAATAACAGGACAGATTGGGTTCTATAGCCTTGGTCGGCAACCAGTCTATCGCAGAAAGCAATGGCAACCTACTGCGGGATAATCTTCTGCCCAGTCAGTCATCTCTTTTGAGACATGATCGCCCAAGCGTGTATCACGTATGGCACTTTACTGACTGACTGACACTTCTCACACATATACACCCAGAAACCAAGCAAAAGATTATTTCAGTAAACAGCATCATTGTCAAAGTTCAAACAAAAGTCAAATATATGAATTGTTTTTTCCCCCAAACCAATTCATATATTTCTATTTCAGCTAGCTAAAGTCATCTTTTCAACTTCAGATGTTACTGTTGCTGATATTAGAAGATGGGGTTCAAATTTGACTACATTCATAGCTATTTGTAAATATTGCATATGTTTTATTAATTTTTAAGTGTATAAAGTCATGATCTTCATGCCATTTGTTTACATTGTTTTTGTTCCATTTGGAGATCATCTAAGTTCAATTCAGCTTGCAGATACTGGTTTAGAAAATTTGTCAACTCAATAATTGTTGGAATCACTTTTTATATTATTTTTAAAGTGATTTTGTAATAAACATATCAATCTTTCATTCCAGTTTTTATAACAACTAATTAAGTTAAGAGATGTCAACCAAACACTTTTTTGAAAGAATTCTGATTTCTTTAAGTAGATTCACCTCTGCGTTTTTCACTTTGGGTAAACATCCAAAATCCTGGTTTCTTTCTTGTCAACATTTTTGTTTTCATTCAAATCTTATTTCTTCCAGGTCTTTATTATAAAATAAATTTCATTTTATGTAGGAAAGCAAGCCTCAAACTATTTTTGGCCTACCAATAAAATCTAAATCACTTTGGTTATCTATGCTTCATTATTCTAACTGGCCATCTTGCATAGATTCATTTACTTGTACAATCCACACTGTTAACTTGATACATAATGTGATCCATTATTATTTTAGTTTTATTCATGTTGTGTTACAATGAGGACTGCTACTTAGATAATTTTATTTTAAATTGCTTATAAACTTACTATTTTTGACTTAGTACTTTTTCTTTTAAGTAATAAGAATTATTTTCATGTTTTTTTTTAAATATAAAACAATATAAATCTTTCTTATTTAACAAATGTAATAGAATATATACAAATTCACATTAGCTGAAGAACAAAATCAAATGCTAAAATGATTAGAATTAGTTGAAGATGTTTGTTCATAGAGTTTTTGATTGCATAAATCAAACTTCAATTGAAGCAAATTCATATAATTAATTTTAAAAATATTAAACTGATCCCTTTTTATATAAAGTATTTAATATTCTTAAATTTACATGAATTTGGAAATTATTTGGCAAAATATGTAAACAATATATGTCCACAGAAAAAGAATGAACATTATTAATTTATTTACTCTATTTTCATTTAGACTAATGTTTTCATGTTTGATGTTATCATGTTTCAATCATTGGGCCCTTCAGGCTTATATTAATCTGGATAATCTTCAAAGAATTTCAAACTGACCCATTTATTTAACCTATGAGGTTAAATTGTTTTTATTTTGCTATCAATGTCTAGGTATATCTTGTTATTTAGGAAGGGCAGAAGGCGCAATGGCTGAAACATTATGATAATAGCAACAAGGATAAGGACAAGAGCCTAAATATAAATAGCACAAAAAATAACTCTTCATCCCAGAAATTCAAACCAAAATATCTTTAGATCTTATTTAGTACTATTCAGTTATTGACTAACCAGCCTAGGGATTGAACTCACAATTATTATGTCACAAAATTCATGAATTAATTCTTTAATCTATGATACTGTCCTGTAGGACAATCCTGAACCTAGAATTTTGTCTTAAACTTAATGTTATTTTATTCTGCTTGTAGATGATGATTCTGGTATTACACTTGACTATATTCATTGCGCATCTCTTTTCTTCCTGCTGAATTCTTACTGTCATTTCTTTTTCTTTATTTATTAATGCCTCCAATATGGTATTTTCAGTGCTAAGCCTACTGAAGAGACTGTCATAGCCTAGAATATGTTTTTTTCAATGTTATTCTCAGTCTAGTATTTTGATTTAATTCCACAGGAGTTGGCGACTACATTTTTCCTTTTATACATGATCAACCATTGTCTTGCTCCTAATTATGTTTTTTGATGTTCCAGGTTTCAACTGGTTGTCACAACTGCAAGGGATTGAATGCACACAGTTTTCGGTCCAGTTCTCCTGTTAAGTTTGACTTGGTAGAGATTTCTTCATAAAGTCAATCTGCTTCTGTCATGATTATATGGACTGCAGATATTCTGAATCCTTTCTGACAAGCACTTGACATAAAGAAGACAAACTGCATTTATTTTCTGTTCATCTTCCCTGACATTTTTGTTTTTACAGAAGTTGATATTATGTTTACAGAGTAATTGTTATTCTGAATGCTATTTTAAATACTAGTCATCTCTTGGTATATGTCTGGCTCAATACAAATGATTTTTTTTATTACTGAAGGCATTAGCAATCCCTTTCTTTCAATTTTTTTTAAATAGGAAAATATTAATTTTATGAGTTTATAAGACATTTTAAAGCCTGCTAAGAAAATTAATTAAAAGAAAGGTTCATTTTTCAGATATATTTTCAAAATAAAAGAAAAACAAATTTATATATTAAGTAGTTGGTAGTTAATACCATATCAATATATAATTTAAAATCCTTTTTCAGTGTAAATATTCACAGTTTGTCAATAAAAAAAATAAATATATACAAAAATTAAAGACTAAAGAAAATAGAAATCTCTGTTCTTTTTTTCTTTTTTAAAAAAGAATCATTTTTGCAGTTTTCATTTAAAACTTTTTTCATGGATGTATTTATGGTATAGACGAAACTGAAATGATAAATGAATAAAAGCCAAGTTTTATTAACTATACCATCATTTTTATTTTTAACTCCATAAAGTTACATTTTTATTATATGTGAATGATTATCATTTCTGTCCTTTTTTGTATTTTGTGTCTTGATATGTTTCTTGTATAAGTCATTGTGGTATTCATGTTAATGTTCATTATTATATATGTATTGCAGTGTTCAGGTTATAAAGAGTTTTTCTTTTATGTATATGTATATTCATGTAAATATAGCATAATTGTTCTTATACATGTGTGTCAGGTGAAATGTAGTATCAGGCTGCTGTTTGTGCTATGATATATTATGTTCTGTGTATTTGAGTGTGTGGATTTTACTCTTGAATTTATTCCTTGTTTTTTTGCATATTCTTTTCATAAAGACTAAGCACATCTCTGGTTTGCTGGTTGGGGTATTGATTGAATTTCTGACTGCTGACTCGAACTCCACATGCACTGTGGGCAAACTGTGGAACAACTGCTATGCACATATGTACATGTTCACCGATCATTTTATATTTATTTAACACCTACATATTTCTGATTTGATTTTGGTGGGAGTGTTAGGCATTGGTTGACTTCGCATGACATCAGTTGATCAAATAATCTATGTCCAGATTATATCTAGGTTAGCAGAAATATTGAAGAATAGAAAGAGTTATGTGTATTGTGGTGCAGCAAATACTGACTCGGAATGAGAAGATGGAGAGCTGAGTTCAAATTCCAGTTGAATACATTGCATTCACATACACGCAAATACCCTTGAGAAAGGTATAAATCCTTCAATTCTCCCTCCATCTATGGGTTAAACAACAGGACAAACTAGATTCTATAGCCTTGGTTGGTAACCAGTCTACTACAGAAAGTAATAGCAACCTACTGCAGGAAAATCTTCTGTCCAGTTAGTCATGTCTCTTTGAGACATTATCGCCAAAGCGTGTATCACATATGGCACTTAACTGGCTGAGAAAGAGGGAAAGGATGTATGTGTTGAGAGAAAAAGAGTTTCTCTGTCACTTTATTAGTAAAGAGTAAAGTATATATTTTAGAACGCTTTAACTACTACCTACTACTCAGCACATATTGATTTACATTATTATATTTATTAAAGAATGTGAGTTAGTTTATTTACAACTTGTAAAATTTGTAATTTACAACACTAAATTTAAAAAATGTAACATTGAATATAAAGTAATATGTAATAAAAAGACACAAAAATAAAACTCTTTGTTATTTACTAAATATAGCATAGATTAGCACAAAGCTACAGTAGTAAGATACTTACTGTAAACTGAAATTACCATACTACTTAAAGGGTCTGCCAGATGTTTGTTATAATAGGGAGTTCATAGTTTTATTACTCAGCATAGACAGATAAAAAGGAAAACAGTGAAAAACAAAGTCATTATACTAGCAAATGAACTTGTTTATAACCATATTCTGTAAGGTGCTTATATATTTCTAATTATTGCTCACTAAAATATGTTAAAAAAAAAATTAAAAAAAGACTACATTTTACTCTCTTACTGGAATAGAATGATGTGAGTCTATCAAATTTCAACAAGAACTTGTTAAAAGTTAATAATTTAGACGAACATAAATTCTGGTTGGCAGCCATTTGTGTTACCGTCCAATAAAGAGAGTTAAAACCCTAAAACATCAAGTAAATATTTATAATTATGCATGAATAAATTTGTTGTCTAAGGCATACCCTGAGAAGAAACTGGTGTCACAACCACAACCAAAATCACCAACAGAAGCAGTGAGGATGGAGAAATCTGGTAAGACACCTGAAGGCCTTGGTGATTGGAAGGAGGTTGTCAGGAGTTGACCAATGGCTGCAATCACTCCTCCCCAGCAGGATGGCATCAGACCAGAAGCAACAGCAGCATCAGTCAATGATAACAACAATAAGAGTAGCAGCAGTTTTTCAATATTTTTAAAAATAAAAAAAAATCTAGAAGAAATCATTAGCAGACTATTAGTGTGAATTGCCTTGAAAATTGTAATGAAAAAATATTATCAATATTATAAAATATTATAACAGTTAATTGCTGCTTTGGAAACAAGATATCAAACAATTATCTGAAGTGTCAATATATTTTTAAAAAATCTTTAATAAATAAGACAGCAGAATTTTAGAATAATCAGAAATATTTATAATAAAATTTGTTCATAATTTTAATTAAAAAATAAATTTTATAAAAAGTATATTTTTTGCACCAGATGCTTTAAAATTATTCACACACAGACAACACCATAAGTGAAATTAAAACACTAAACCTAGAATGAATAAATATGGAGTTAATGAGTTATTTTCTGATTTACCTTTGCTCTTAATAATTATAGCAAATTTAAATAATTTTTAATTGTATTTATAAAATATTTTAAAAATTGTTCTTTTATAATTTTGCATTCTCTATAGCAGACAGATTTTACTAAAAAATAAAAATTCTTTAATATAACATTCAATAATAATTAATATTTACTATATATTTTTATTCTCTATAGTTTAAATTATCTGATGGCAAGAGCATTTTTTAGATATTTAAAGCTTGAAATATTTTAATTAAACTTTTATATTTTTATCAAATAGTGCAAAAATTAGCCAACTGTTTATAAATTAATTGGTTTGAATAACACCATTAGAAAATTTTTATTTTCATTAATATTTAATATTACTTTGTGTATAAATATAGAGCATAAATGTATATAAAAATAATGAATAATCTTAAACAAGGTATACATTGAATAATAAAATCAATTGTTCAGATTGTTGGCAGTTGGCTATTTGGTCAATATTCAGGAATCACGGGCCATAGGTCGCAGCAAAGCATTTTGATCCCAAATACTGAAATAAAATGGAAAAAATATGCATGAATAAATAATGAAACAAAAACAGTAATATTTCAAACCATAACTACAGAAGTGGATTCAGGATTTTAAGCAGTGATCAATGTTTTGGTGGTTGATTATTTGAGTTTTTTACCTCACAATATTACTTTATGTAGTTATATAAACAATATTTGCATTAACAGTTTTAATCTGAGTTTCCTAACTCTCACTTAAATTGTTGCCATTATTGGTAGTCATCAGAATTGTTACAGCTCTCATAAAATTTATTTAACAAATTATTACTAGAATAAGTATTAATTCAAATTATTTTTGTAATGATTATTTAAGATTAGTATTGACTTTTATTATTTAGATTTTTGATATTTGTTTGTAAACTTGCATCAATAAAAAAAAATGTAAATTCTAGACAAAAGAGCTACAAAAGAATATTTTAAGTGGCAATTTTCCAAAGCAACTATCTGGTTAAGCAAAATCAAATCTAATCTTATCACTACCTCTTTATCATTTGATTATCTATACCATATTTGCTTACTAATAGTAGTAGTAGTAGTAATAATAATAATAATAATAATAGATAATATTAGATAATTATTAGGATATGTTGTTTTGTGGATAGCACCAAATTAAAGACAGATGCATGTGTCCAGGTAGACATGCATTTATTTATAGGTGATGGTCATTACAAAAATTATGGGAACTAGCAGTGGGTTTCCAAAAGGAGTAGTTAACTATCTCAAAATAATAGAGAAGTAGAGGGAATGTTTAGTTGAGTTCATGTATAAGACCATGGTTCTTACTGTCATGCATTTTCCACCATAATGGTCTCGATCACAGAATATGCATTTTTAAAAAATATTCCCAGTCATCATTTATTTATACTGCATGTGAATTAGACTTCTCTAGTGGGATGTGTATGGGAATCTTTTGGTCTAATTATTGACTTCAGTCAGGATAACCCTCTGTTATCACCAACTTAGTTTTATGGCTAATTCAGTCCCATGAGTAGATTTACTGTGTCCACTCAAAACTTGCTGTAGTTACTGTTTCTCAGTTGAAAGGTATGGATCCACTACACATAGATTTCCTTGCATAATTTGAGGATAGCCGTGAAGAACTAAAGGAATATATATATATATATATATATATATATATATATATATATATATATATATATTGTGTGTGTGTGTATTTTCTTCAATATTTTTCTTGGAAATGATAAAGTTATGGTTTGCTGATAATATGGAAAAAATATCAAGAAATTAATGACTCAATCTGTTCATGGATAATTTTACAGTGTCAATGGAGATAATCAATACTTTTTATCAATAGCCAAAATCAAAGTATATTTTATTAGGTTCTTAGAAAATGTTATTTTGATTGTTCACTGATTGATTAATCATATTCATTTTCTGATTGGTTAGAAAAAGATTTATGTGAAGTTCTTTTGTTAAGATTTAAATTCAGATTTGGTTTTCTATTGTTTTTACTTTGCAATAATTAAAAAAGAAAAATCTCTTTTTATATGGGTAGTACCCCTACAGATGTGTTGAAACACTGAGAGCAATACAAATAAACTTATTCTCTGAATGATAATGACTCATCAAAATTATAGGAAACACAGACAATATTTGCTTATTTGTGATAAAGTGGTTATGCATGTGTGTTTGTGTGGATATATAAAATTATGTCATCAGTATACTCCATTAATCTCTATGTAAGCCATGCAAAAAAATGGCATAATATAAAATAAACAGTTTAGTTGAAAAAATATTTAAAACCGGATATCTTTCTTAATGGTAGTTCTTTAAATATTTTAGCTCTGTAACTTCCATCCAGAAATCTATCATAATTATTGTTATAAAAAAACCAACAAATATCTTTTTATAAAGTATTCAATGAATAATTTTTTATAAAATATGTTTATTAAAAAAATCATTAAAAGAACCTATATCCACAATTTTCAAAAAAGTCATTGAAAGAATTGTTTGAAATCTTGATCTCATTCATTTTCAACACTGAAAGTGAAGACAAATAGTCTCTTTTTTATGTATTGTCTATTTTAATCTTTACACATTGTATACTTAAAGCAGGTTAAAGAATGATTGCTAGAAATATTGCAATAAAAATAAAAAGAATAAGATGAATAGTCTAAGCAGTATTTAGAATTATACCAGATTTTTTGTGAGATTTAAAAAAAAAGCATATGCTTTTATTTACTATTATTCAATGATTTTGAATCCATTTCTTCATCTGTATCACTGTGATTTGACTGCTGTACCATAAAGTGCCTGGTAGTGGTAAACTTCCTGAAATGTAGAATCTTTTAAGGGAACTGAAGGCTGGCTGCCAAGTCAGGATTGGTTATATTGGAGATCCTCCTTTGAATTTTGTCAAGAACCTCAAGATG
Source organism: Ascarosepion bandense (assembly GCA_037127315.1). Taxonomy (NCBI): domain Eukaryota; kingdom Metazoa; phylum Mollusca; class Cephalopoda; order Sepiida; family Sepiidae; genus Ascarosepion; species Ascarosepion bandense. Next base: position 6,916,497 of record JBBBDQ010000809.1, read on the forward strand.
AATAGCAAGAACATCCAACCTGACCATATATAGCAACAGTATTCAATGCATGGATGAGTGGTAGATTTATAAATGTGCAAAATGGCTCCTGACAAAAAAAATCTTCCTGTCCTGACACAGAGAACCAACCTTCCTAGCAGTAGATACAGCTATAGATTTGATATCGTCATTCCATTGGAGATTATTTGAGTTGGTGAAGCCAAGGAGCAATATTTTATATTTATATTCCTTTTATATCTGATACTGGAAGTCATGAATTTAATTTCAGTTTCATGTAGTGCAGAAATATACACCAGTTCAAGGGAAAGGCAAAGAAGAACTAGATACTAGTTATTAATTTCTCTCAAGAAACAATGAACCTGATATTTCCTGAAGATTACTGAATGTAACAACTGGATGAGACTAGAGACTATAGTGACTAAAATATGACAACAAAAAATTATGAAGAAACTGATCCTAAAAATTATTATATAAAAGTAATACACCTTTTCAGAATTTTACATAGAAAGATGGTTGGATGCATTGGAAAGTTTATAAGATGAAACTGGTCTGTATGAAAATAAATAAGTTACATTTTATCTTTGACTTCTAGAGAGAAAAACATACAGTACAGTAAAAACATGAGAGTACAGTTGGCAAGACATTATAAAGAAGACAAGAAAATTTATCTAAGAGGATTATTGCATAATAGTAAAAATACCATATCTCAGAAATTCAAACAGAAATAATAAAATTTAATTGAAAGAACATGGAAAAGTATTTACCATATTGTATAATTAAGATTGTTTATATTTTTTAGAATAACTTCCTTTACTTTTTGAGGAGGATTTAGAGAAAGTTTTGAAGCTCTTTCCCAGCGATCCAAACGTGACAGACCTATAAAAGAAGGAGAAAATGATTCAATGATTATTTTTCATTAAACATTAGAAATGGCAATAGTCTCTGCTTACAGCTACAAATGAAAATGACTTCATTTTAGGTTTTTGATAACTGATTGTATTGAAACACAGATTATATCATATAGTCAATTCTGCTGTGAAATTTTAAGTAATGCATGTCCTTGCTACATTTCCAGTATAATTTAAAAAAAATTATCTTATACTATGTATGACTATATCCTTAGGAATTTGAGCACTGTATGCATAAAACAATGGCAAACTAGTTAAGTGAAATTGTCCCTTTCCCCACTTTCTACAATAACCTTCATATAGAAAGCCCATGCAAAAAGTAATGACACAAGGTCTGAGAATTGCTTGAGTGGTGAAACTGGCAGTCACCATGCACTACTGACTTTTATATCATATAATTTTATCAATAAAAACATTACTTTAGTCTTATTAAGTCCATTTAGGGGATGAAATGTATTACACAGAATGTTTTCTACTTTGTCATTCAATTGCCAAGCATTGTTCTGATATAAAGAAATTTATATATCATATTCTCTCATATGCACACAAAACATACACACAACCATATATAGGCACATGCGCGCACACACACACACACACACACACACACACACACACACACACACACATATTAACATCAAGAGAATAAAAGGATTAGTATAAAAATAAGTGGACACAATATGTCTATATTATTCAATGAAACATGTTTGAATGAAGATATGCTGTCTATATATATATATATATATATATATATATATATACTACTTTAAAACAAGGAATGTATCAGTCTCAAAGACCCTTTTGTCAATCTCATCAGGAGAAAAATTGTTGGAAAATGAATTAAATGTAAAGAACAGTAACGAAAATGGAGAGCAAAAAAGAGGGAAACAATAAAACAAATATACATATAATATATATGCTTATAAATACGCATATAAATATATATGTTTATATTGGTATACAACACACATATATATATATATATATATAGGCATTGTATTCCAATACCAATTCAAAGGGGAAGACTAAGCTACAACTAAAACCCTGACGATATTCTTCTCACTGTTAAAATGATGATAAAGTGACTTGCTTTTTCATACTGCTAAAATGACAATATTAACATAAATAAAGGTATACAACATTTCTTTATTCATTTTTCAGTGATGTTGGGTGTGGAGTGGAGGTGGTTGGGGGGGGGGTTCAACACAGCATACAAGAGAGCAGCCAGAGTCGTGCATGTCTGCCATTCTCCCTGTGTCACACTCAGTCCAATCTCAACTGCTGACTGACTTCTGATCTATATATTGGTCAAACTTTGAATACGTCATGTTTCAGCCACACTGTTTATAAAACAATTTCAATGTTTATATTATCTGTCCTTGGCTATGCTGTTTTATCAAAACAATTTTGCTATAAATACATTTCTGTCTTTACATCTCCTGACCTTGAAAATTTCACCTGGTGTCCACATTCTTTAATTTTTTTAAAACAATATTTATTTTCAAAAAAATATTTATTTTCTTTAGTTAGCCAGCTTGCATATTTTTGCTGTTTTATAACACTTGCTCAATGAAATTATGCACAAGTTCAGATAATGTATAACATATATATGCAAATACACACTTATATATTGAGATCTTTATGTTTGTATTTGTAATTTTGTATTACTATATAAACAATAGAGAAAAAATGTGTATTCTGTAGTATGATAACAACTTACTGCACTGAGAAATTGGTTCAAGTGCTTGTAAATTTATTAATTTACATAAATTCACTAGCTTATTTGGATAAATAATTTGTTTATTTGTTGGTAAGAATATATAAACTTATTTCAGTGCTACAAGAAATAAAGTTATTTTGATGTTAGAATGAATAAAATGTTAAAAGGGTAAATAAATTTATTTCACTGTTAGGAGAAAGAATATGGTACTAAAATGAAATCATAAATATTACTGTTTAAATTTTTAAAACTGTGCTTACCACAGCAAGGACCAAATATCCAGTTTAAGTCAAATTTCTTCAATAACTCCAAATCTTCATCATTTATGCCTTCTGCAAAACAAAGAAATATTTTACAGTGTTTATTAAAATAACTGTCCTCTAAAAACTGATATAATAATTAAAAAACATTCAATAAAAAATGTGTAGCTCACCTTGACAACACTTGCCTGAAACAAACAATAAAAAAAATTATGCCAAACTCATGGAGTATTGCAGAGCATGTAAAAGTTATATTATCTGTATTTATTACTACTAGGTATTTGGTCATAAATAGAGTGTCTAACAATTGGCAACTCCACACTTCCTTGGTAGTAAACTACATTAAGATAGCATTCTATCATCCTTCAAATGGTTTAAAAAATGACTTTATGTTTACTATAAAGTTCTTCACATTATTTAAACTTTGATCCATTATATGAACGTTATTGGTTTCTCTACTTTTAAACATGTCTTCTTTGTCTACTCCCTGAGAAACTCATAACAAATGCTCAAAATGTCCTCCATTTGCTTCTACATGTGCATACACCTGTTGAATAATTGACTGGTAGACCCTTTCAAATACTATCACAAGATGTCAAATGGTTTTGCATGTCTCCATGATATGCCTTAATGATTACTTCATAAAACCAATTGTTTTAAGTGGTGCCATAGATAGATAAAATCTAAAGGATTGAAGTTGGGAGAAAGTGCAGGCCATAGAATCTGTCTTTCCCTACCTATCCATCTTTCATGGTAAAATATGCTGGAGCCCTGTCATACATCAACCACATGTGTCTTTGTGTTAACAGGGGTACAGCCTAAAAGTGTGTTCAAAATAATGTCTGTGTAGACAGCTACTGTAAGACATGCTGGGAGACTTACCAGACCTACAATTCCAGCCAACACATTAATCATAAACTCATGCTGGTGTCTAGCCTGTATTGTACCATGGTGATTCCCATGTGTTGGTTCTCTTCTAAATGTTTTCTCATCTGTAAAGAAGACTGAGGAAACTAACAATGGATCAGCCTGTAGAATGTGTTCATTACGGATTGCAGTCTTTCTCAGTCTATAGTTTGTGGTGCCACATAATCATAAACACAAGTAAAGGTTGGATAACTCAGATGTCTTTGATCTGTAAACATAATCTAATACATCTCTGCAGCCTTATGTTCATCACTATTCATGCAGCCATATATAAAATATGTTCATATCCTGCCATTGCTAAATGAAACACTTCTCAGTTAACTCATATTAAACCTTAAAGACAGACTACCCACAAATGTACACAAATGACAAATGTAACCTAGTCTACATGGTAACATAGCATCATCTACTGTAAACTTTCTTTAAACCCAGAAACAAAGGATTTGTGGAAATATGTCTATATGGACTTTTGGTCTTGTTATGGAATGAGGAACCCATCTTTTATAAAATTATTTTCAATAAACTCTGTATATTCTAACCATTCAGTTTTCACTCTGCCTAAACCACTATAACCACTCTAAATTTACTTTTCTCTTACAAAAATAGTGCCTAAATTGGTAAACAGGTAGATAATTCCATGAATAATTTACAGAAATGCAAATCTCTGCTTGGACTTTGCCATCTATATTCAATTCGGTCTACTAGAATATTCCCACCAGTATTATCTCTAACTCACAAATTCACTGTTTTCTTCATGTTTTCTCTAACAAACTACATATCTTGACTAGTCTACTAGTAACTTATGTCTATGTACCCCCCCCCCCCCCCAACTTTTAATGAAGATTACAGTTTGATTATTGTGTAAAATAATCAGAAATAATCTCAGGATTAATCCCAAGAGCTAAAAAAGCTACATTGTTTGTGATAAAAAAATGAAAATGAAGCTAGTAAATATTCAGTATCAAAACTTCAAATCAAAACTGGCTAAAATGTGGTAAAAACAACAAAGATGAATATGCCAATCTGAATTAATTGATGAACTAGTAAAAAATGTATTTGCTCTCTAGTGGATTGTACTAATGAAAAATATTAATTTTTGAAATTAAAATATATTCCCTTAGAAAGAGACTGGAATAGGAATTCAGATGCAAGTATCTGAAAATGATTCAGTCAATAATTTGTGCAGCTTTTTTTTTTTTTTTTTTTTAAATTAATCATTTTACTCCAAGCAAGGCAATATAGTCACTAAGACATAAGGTCTTACTGAGTGTGAAAGAATAAGAAAAAGAAAATATTATTAAGAAGCAAGAAGGACAATAAAAGAAGAGAAATAAAAAAAAAAATGGTAAATAACAATTGACATTGCTTTTAAATTTTTTTAGAATTAAAATTGGCTGGAAAGCATGGAGTCAGAAGAGTGTTCTACAAAGAAGAAGTGTGAGAGAAAAAAACTGTTAGCATAGAACTTATGGTTACATCTAGCCAGTTCACTTGTAAAATGATGAGACCTTGTTGCCAATCTAGTACTGCACTTAAATCCATATCATCTAGCTACCACAGAGGAAAATTCATCAAAACAATTACCATGAAAATATTTTCAAGAAATAGGAAAGCTACAATAGAGTAGTGGAAAAGTGACTGAAGGCAAGATGCTAGGTCAGGACCAATAATATTGTAACATTATTGTAGATTCTTCTATGGATTTTATCAAGAATCTACAAAATACATAACGGGAGCATCAGACCATACGTGGCAACAATATTTGAAACATGAACAAAATGGTAGAATATTTAAGACAGATTCTGGAGAGAAAAATTCTCTTTACAGTGAACCAACTTTCCTAGCAGCAGACTCAGTATCATTCTATTTCCAAGAACATTAGCTTGAGAAGGCACAACGAGACACTCTCCAGATAAGGAAAGATAGGAGTCTCTTAGATGATGATTATTACTATTAAAAAGTTTGGCGGTGTCCAAATTAACAAGTCATTCCTTGCTCCTTGTACAGTTATTGCAATTTTCAGGACTGTTTGAAATTGGTTTGTTTGAAATCTGCATAGATTTTTAAAATTTTCATAAATTTAAATAGTTTTTCTTTCTTTTTAAAAGACGAATTTTTGTAAAAAAAAAAGATAAATGAAAAAAAAAAACTATTTCGCTACAAAATTCATTTTTGTTTATTTAAGATATTTTATTAAAACATAAAAATGTATATATATCTGTTTGTTCCTTTGTAAAAAAAAATGTTTTTTTGACACGTTTCAAACAACGCATCAAAGTCGGGGTCGATTTTTTACACTGTCTTGCTTTTAAATCGGCAACTAATCAATATTTTTCTATTCTGACACGTGTTGCGCCATAAGAAAGGTAATGCACAGAAAAAATATTTAAGAACAAAATTTCGGAATTTTTTAATAAATAAATAAATGGACCAGTATCACCACCAGTCTATCTTGTGAAATAATCATTCATTATTTCAAGAGTACTACTTCCTATATACTGGTTCATTTATTTATTAAAAAATAATTTGCATTATTTTAAGTTAAACATTAATGTTATTGTTAATGAAAATTATTTTTCTCCTATTTTAGTTTAAAAGAAAAATGACAAATAAATATGAAGCTCGTAGTTAGTTATTTCTGGGATGAGGAATTACCTGTGTAATACACAGAATTACAAAATACGTGTGTGTGTGTATTATACACACTAGCATATACACGTTTTTAGCGTCCATCTATTTTCTATTTATTTTCATTCATAACCTAACACGCGTACGCATGAATGCGCACACGCAAAAATAAAGGTTTTTAGTTTCATTTTAAGTTTAATTTCTAATTTAAAAAAAAAAACAATAAATTTTAGACAGGTTAACTATCTCTAAACTAAAAATGAAACTATTAGTCTCAGTCTGTTTCAATGTTAAAATTTTGAATGTTTTGAAATAATAATTTTCTTTAATAATTCAATTGTTTTTTTTATGAAATTCTACTTTTTCCTGCCTAATAAAGAAAGAATCCTAAAAGTAAAAAACACCTTTCAAATTAAGTTTGCTAAATATTTTTTGCTATAAAAGAAAACTATTTTTAATAATGAAGGGGTTTTTGTTCTTCCACAAACAAAAGGAACTGAAATAAAAATTAACAAACTAAAACACGTCAACACAGAAAGAAAGCAAATGCCAAACAAACTTATTTTCATTTCAATCAATTCAATTAGGTCACATATGAAAAATGATGAAGTTTGCGTGTTTGCCAAAGTAAAATCTAAAAAAATGGAATATGTAAATAATAATAATAATAATAATAATAATGCTGAATTTTTTTTTTAGTCTTACAGTTATCATGTCGTTAAATTTTTATTTCTAAAAAAAAGGCTCATAGACAAAAAAAAAAAACGAAAAAAAAAAAACACCGGAGGAGCGTCTCTACCCAAACGCAGGTGTCCACTATAATTCTAATGAAAAAATAACATTTCATTTGACTTTGAAACGTGTGTGTGATAAAGTTAAAAAAGTAGACAAAGGCTCTCGGCTCTATCTTTGATATTGAGCACTTTTAGTTATTTTTTTTACCTTGGAAAAAGTTAAAAAGTTTTGAGTTTTCATTTTTTGTGTTTAGAAAATCCTCACGTAACGTAGTGAAACTGAATTTTCTAGTGACTTAAAAAAATTAAACATACAATAATTGTTTTTCTGCATAAAACATAATTAATAAAAGATTAGAAATTTAAATACCGTTTCCATATTCACTATGCTTGTTGTTGCTATTAGTATTATTATCATTTGTAGGTGTTGTTGGTGGTGGTGGTGAGTTCTTATTAATGTTGAAGTAACTGGTGATTGGCATTTGCTGAGACATGACTGTGTACGTAGATTAATAATTGTTTTTTAGAAAGTGATGCAAACGTCTTCGATTTGTTTACTATTATACTCGAGAAAGCAGTGAAGGGAGGTAACACTAAGTCACTATATAGTCATATCAAACTTCATCCAACCCGGCACATGCATACACTCTTTCTTTTTCAAGTTGATGCCATAGCACACCATTTACATCCGCGAATTATTCAACAAACCTGTTACGTAATAGTAGGGCACATTTTTATTTTATATGTGATTATTATTATTTTATAGTGGATAAATAATTAAAGTAAATGCAAAAAAGTAGGTGATAAATTTTTTTTGTGATTGAAATAAACAAAAAAAAATCGTGAGAAAAAAAAAGTTGCAGATCGATGTATTGTACATTTGATGAATGAATGTAGGTAAAAATTGATCAACTTATTGCCCAGTTTACATTCCACCTACATCTATTGAACAGGTGAAGAGGCTCATCCCTTGTTTCCTGTTTAGGATGTGGTTTCCGGTTTTTCTCTTTTCTAATCTTCTCACTGTTTTTTTTTTTCAATTGGAGTAGAGACTAAACTATCGCCCGGTTCACACTCCACCCACGTCTATTGAACAGGTGAAGAGGCTCATCCCTTGTTTCCTGTTTAGGATGCGGTTTTCGGTTTTCTCTTTTCTAATCTTCTCACTCTTATGTAGCCCCCTGCACATCAGTGGCGTTACCGCCTTGCTTGGGGTGATATGATTAAAAAAAAAAAATTTATATTTTTTCTCCTTTTTTTTAATGAAAAACTCTAATTGTGTAATTTTTTGACTTGTAAAAAAACAAAACGCGTCTCTGAATTTCTGGATGAGTTAGGCAGAAGATTTTCCCGAAAAGTTGCCATTTCTTACTGTGGTAGAACGTTTATCAACCAAGGCTATAAAAACAATCTGTTCTGCTATTCAACCCATAGCTGGAGAAAGAAGAGATAGATTTAAATTCCTTTCCCAAGGGTATTTGCGCGTATGTGAATGAAACGAATTCGAGCTTGGCTCTTCGATTTCTCATTCAGAGCCGATATCCATTGCACACAAACAAAAATAAAATCGCATTTTGACTATTTTAGAAAACCCTTTATTTCCATTAACTTATTTAATACAAAAAACTATTAAATTATTTAAAATAATTTAATTTTACAAGTGAATAGATACTGGGTTTTGAATAGTATTTTGGATCCTAAAAGAGCTAATTAAAGGACAAATATATTTTTATGATAGTTTGTGGTGATACCAACCAAACAAAAGCGATGAACCGGATGTGTGCTCTCTCACAACTAAAAGTCAAATGAATAAAAATCGTCGTACGCATCCGGATCCGCGCAGATGTTCTGGTTGAAAAATAAAAATTAATAAAATATCAAATTACCAATTTTTATTTATCAACCAATGAGAAGCCTGAAACCAAATACAAGGATGAAATTCGAAACGAGCCAGTTGATCCAAAAATGCTGCTATAAAAAGCAGAGACTAAGCATCAAAAGACAGACAGGCACAGACAGAAGAGAAGATAGTAATTAGTTTCTTCCTTGACCTATATCAAGCTGCTACTATGCTCGCCTTCTTCTTCCTCACCTGTTCTCAAAGTACTAACTGACCTTTTCTAAGACATTCCACACAAACCAACTCACTGACTCAATGACCTTAGAAACGGTAACTTGAAAATGAACATTTCTTTTCTTTCAGATCACCATACCTTCCATGAACTCTTTTACCTCCGTTGAACTTTTATTTCAAGCATTACTTGTTTTGTAAAACATTGATTGAAATGTATATATGCATAAATTTTATTTTACACTCAAAAATTGCCTTTCTTGAATTTATGAATTATAGTGGGCTATCTTCCCACAAGGCCAAATTCCGTTAACATGCTACGGAATCCTACTACCCCTCACTACAAATGAAATAAGAGAAGAGATACCCGCTATACATTGGTGATAAATAAAAATTGGTAATTTGATATTTTATTAATTTTTATTTTTCAACCAGAACATCTGCGCGGATCCGGATGCGTACGACGATTTTTATTCATTTGACTTTTAGTTGTGAGAGAGCACACATCCGGTTCATCGCTTTTGTTCGGTTGGTATCACCACAAGTTAATGGTGACTGAAATTAATAATGATTTTCAATACACGAAACATTTGGCATTCGTTAACTGAATAGTTGGTGAAAAATAAATTTATGAAATCCCTTAAAAAATTTTTTTCAGGGAATTAGACTTCTCAAATCTACTGCTATCACTATTTAACTAGTATTGATGGCAGTTTTCTTCCAAACCTTCTGTTAAGGTAGTGTGGAATATTAACATCTTGTTTGTTTAGTTTATCGTTTCTTTTTATACGATTTCATTTACTTATTATTAGTTCGATATCTTCTCATTTCAAGATGATGGCAGGATGATCAGTTTTCAAATCTAAATTGTAAATCTAAGGAATCCACTTTGCAATATTGAATAAAAAACATTTACGACAATTTACCTATCGCACATGTTGTAAGTCCGGATAAAGAATTTACAATAATAAAAAAACGAAATTACTGGAAAATAGTTGAAACACACCTGAGGCGAGCTGAATGTGTTATTTACTCAATGCTCCTCACGCCAATGACATTTCCACCAAGCTTCTCTACGGCATATGACTTCATTGAATTTCTTTTAATGTGTTCCTCTCGCTCGAATTTATATTTAATTTAAATTGGGGTCATCAGGAGAAAACGTGCACCGTTTCGGGGCCTTCTCAACGGTTTCACTTGCACACCGGCCCTCCTCATTGATGTGAGACATCATTTTACGATAAGTCTAGTTCAAATGTCTAACGGCGAAATTTGATTTACGAAAAAATTTCGGAAAACAGCAAACCTCGCATTCTGAGAATGCAACATATACATCACTACGCATTCACGGTCAGTCATGTCATGCCGTCATGTTCGCTGAAGCACTCCACGGAATATTTCTTTTTTTCTATATCCACATAGAACTATTTTCAGTTACTTCTATTAGGCGTTTTATACTTTTGACCCTATTACGTTCTTTGATTCCAATTTGGTCCAGAAATTGGTACAGAGTGTCTGCAACGAAACCCCTTTCTACTGATCTAATAACTACATATTATCCCTCCTTTATTAGCACTGATTTTAGATTTTCATATTTATTAGTTTTATAATCGTGGCTTTGTTCCATCCAGCTTTCATATGGTACTGTTAATTCAACCAGGATGATTTTAAAATTAACCCTTGATAGAAGAACAATATCTGGTCACAGACCTTTACTTGATATTATTTTGGGGGAATCATTATGCCAACCAGGAAGGTTTGCAGACACCTCCCAAATTCCACCAGAACTAAGAAGATTTTTTCTGGGTATAGCTTGACATTTGCTTGTTTGCTTAGAACCGACATATCTTTTTCCCCTTTGCAACAAATTCCTGGGTTGAATTAGATGACTCAGACTTTATATATTGTTTTTATAACTTTGAACAGCTAATCCAAAACACTTTTACGCCTCCATGTATATCTTCCATTGCCAAGGGCTGTTTTACAGGAACTAAGAACATGTTCTAATGTTTGTGGTTGTTCCTTACACATGGGACAAGTATGATCGCTCTCTTTCTTCCATTTAACAAGATTGTTCTTAGATGATAGCAGGTCATATGTGAAATGTATTAAAAAAACAACCTGAGTAAAGCCATCTGCCAAATGTCCTTCCAAGTAATAGATTCCTGCAGAGCCTCCTCCCAATTTGTCTATTGGCATTGTTGGGATTGTTGTACTCGTTTTACGAGTCTTTTGTTATCTGTTACATTTTGGATGACCATGTCTCGGGGATCTTTACCAGAAGTTTTCGACCACCATTGCTTTTCATTTAGTTCTAACCCTTGTTTTCCTGCTTGAGTGTATCCGATGACTTCAAAGCTAACTTGTCTTTAGCACTTGTTATTGTCTCTCTGACCTTCCACTTTCTTCCTGTTTTTAATGTAGGATTTAATGATTTTATTGCTTTATCTTTGGAGTCATCCAACATCATTTGAAATCTGATTTTTCAGGATTTATACTTCTCCATAATCGATTTAAATGGCAACTTTAGCTTTGCTTGTCTGCAGTACAATGCAAATATCAAACAAATCTGGGGGCAAACCCAACCATTTTCGGGTATATTTGTTTATTTTTCCTTCCATTGACTCAATTGTACTCATTCCAAATTCGTAGGGGCCATAGTAGCATTGGATTGTGTACATGCTTTAAACACCATATCTTGTATTTTCCTTTTAGAGGACAAAGAGATCTATCATATGGAGATCTTCTTGTAATGATCTAGATGTTTCTTTTACTTGGTTGGTATCTTTTAAGGTTATTAATATTAATAATATCACATTTGCTTCAGAACGATAACTCATGTTTCTTAAACACAGACGCTGGATCGGAAAATTAAAGCTTGATTGGTCAATAAATCGAAGGCCTGTGAGAACATGCCACAGAATATGTTTAGTTACATATCCAGCCGGAAATTATTTTTGATCCGATCAGACCGAATATACGGAAGAAACTTAGAACCTTTCCTTCAGGTTGAGGAAACCAAAGACGTCCACGCCAGCCGCCATTTAATAGACAGAAGCACAATCACCCACTTCATTCGCCATGTGGCGCGAAGCTAAATCCTCAAGTGAGAAATTTACATTTCACTTTTCTTTCAGTCGTTTACTTTAATTTCAAATCTTACTCACGCACTCATTTGAAAGGACAGTCATCACAAAGGAACATTTAATCAAACATTTTAAAGATAATTTTTTCCACACACACATTTCGCTACAACTGTGAAGTCTGGATCCGAATTACACTTTCTTTTGGAACTTTTTTACGCAGTTAATGATTTCACTTCCTACAAAAATTGATGTTATTCTGTTCTGAGAATAAATTTCTATTTATCCAGACAAGCGTGACAGTTTTTCCTTCTGTTCAACTTTCTGATATTTTAAAACTGCGGAGATTTCGGTTGTGTTTGACACTAAGCCAATTTTATAAATATTGCCGAGGCCCCTACAAATATGTTTTATTAGACAAACATATACTCCATTTAATTTATATACAGGAGTCAAAATAACCTTAAACAGCTGCACATTTCAGTTAATCTTATTCAATTACCCAGTGGTTAGCCCTTGTAACATAAAGATCCTTTTTTTTAATTCAAATTGTTTGTGTTTGTAGTACATTTGTGTGTAGGCATGTATCATTTATTGACATACCTAAAATAATTTATAGAGGACTAAAACAATTGGTTTATAACACCCTTCTCTCCACTCCACACGTTTCTCGCGAGTTCAGCCGTTAGATACAATGGATTACCAAGTGCCAGCAAACCACTGTCCGCCACGTTATCATTTTTGACCTCGTAGGGTGGCCACGCCGACCCCGTCTCATGAGAGTGCAGGAATCGGAGTGGGGTTATACTAGTAGCGGGATCAACAACAAAAAAAAAAAAAAAAGGAAGTGGTTGAAAGGATTGAAGCGAAGGCCAGAGTTGTCTCAAAAATTCAAGTCTTTATATCTTCTTCTTCTTCTTCTTCTTCTTCTTCTTCTTCTTCTTCTTCTTCTTCTTCTTCTTCTATGTGCACTGTCCCTTCAGGACATGTGCGATCATGGTTCTTCACGTCTCCCTATCCCTTGTGGCTCTTAGTATGTTTGCTCCTGCTACTCCTGGCAACCCCCGTTCCGTTATCCACCTGATCAGGCCCTGCAAATATGTTATCCGCTGCCTTCCTCTGTCTCTTTCCTTCTATCTGGCCAGTCAGTATCAGGTTCTCCAGGCTCTCCTTCCTCATTGCGTGTCCCAGGAACTTCATTTGTCTCTTCCTGATGCTCAGTATTAATTTCCTTTTTGTTGCCATTCTTTCCAACACCTCATCGTTGCTTGCATGCTCAGTCCACAATATCCGTAGCATCCTTCTGTAGAACCACATTTCGACCGCTTCCAGTTTTGTCCTCATTTTCGATGATATTGTCCAGCATTCACTGCCGTATTGAAGAACTGACATCACATAGCAATCCAGCACTCTTTTCTTTGTTTCTAGTGAAATTTTCCTGTGTGTTAGTACTTTACTCAGCTTCTGGAACGCGTCCTTTGCCATGGTAATTCGCCTTCGGATCTCTGTGTTGCACTTTCCATCTCCTGTTAGAACATTTCCTAGGTATTTAAATTTTTGTACTTGCTTGATTCTGGTATCCCCCACCTGTATTTGGCATTTTGGGTTGCATCTTTTGCTGATGACCATGCATTCAGTTTTCTTAGAGTTTATTTGTAGTCCTTTTTTGTCGCTCTCCACTGCTACATTCTGTAGGAGGTCTTGTAGTTTCCTTTCCGTGTCTGCAATCAGCACTGTATCATCTGCATACCTTATGTTGTTCAAGTTGTGGCCTCCAATAACAAATCCTGGCGTGTCCTCAAAATATTCTCGCTGTACAGGTTGAACAAATCCAGTGAAAAGACACATCCTTGTCTTACGGTTCTTTCTATCTTTGTAAATCTACTGAGATCATTGCCTGTCCGTGTGCATGCCGTTTGCTGCCAGTAGAGATTCTTGATTACTCTTATGTCTTTCCCGAAAATGTCGAGGCTGCCGAGCATCTCCATCAATTCTTTGTGTCGTATCTTGTCGAATGCATTCGCATAGTCAATGAAACATCAAAAGGTCTTTCTTCATTTGTATTGCCCTTTCGGAGAGCATCCTGATCATGAATATAGCGTTCATTGTTCCAGTGTCTTTGACGAACCCGCACTGTTTCTGCCCTATCTCTGGCTGATTCTGCTTCTCGCTCTATTCATTAGGATTCTCACAATCAGTTTTGTAATGTGACTCATTAAGCTGATAGTTCTGTGTAGTTCACACTCGTTTGCACCTGGTTTCTTCGGCAGTGCTATAAATATCGACTTGCATAGGTCGTCTGGTATTATTCCGCTGATATAAATTTCGTTTATGTCGGTAATTTTTTCTATACCATATTCTTCTAAGGCTATCAGCAGCTCTATCACTATGCCGTCTGGACCAGCTGCTTTGTTTCTGTTCAGTTTGGCCATTGCAGCTTCCACTTCGGATTTTAGTATTTCCGGTCCATCCACCTCCTTGTGTATTCTCGGTTGTTCTCTTCTGTCGCAAAAAAGATCCTTTATATACTCTTCCCATCGCTGGAGTATTTCTTCTTTCTCCAATATGATTGTTCCATCCTTGGATTTTATGCATCCTGTTGAGGAGCCGGTTTTTTTGTCCTGTCAGTTCTCTTATCTCTTTATGCATCTCTGCTTTATTGGTCCTGCTCAGTCTCTCTACTTCTGCGCATTTGTTGTTGAGCCATTCCTCTTTAGCTTGTCTGCATTTGTTCCTTATCTCCCTGTGAAGTTTCTTGTACTCTGCTCCATGTCTTCGCGTTATTTTTTTATCTCCTTTGCATCATGTGGAGAATCTCTTCGGTCATCCACTCGTTTTTCCTTCTGCGTCTGATTTCCTTTGGGGCTATGTTGTTCGCTTCCTTTAGTGAATCCCATTCTGAGTGTCATTTTCCAATTTGTTCTTCACATTTCTTTCTCACGCTGTTATTGTATTCTTTCTGCAGGGTGAGGTCATTCACAAGCATGTCGTATTGCAGCCTTGGTGATGTGCTGGGCTTCTTCAGTCTTCGGAGTTTCACCCTTAGTTTGCAGATGACTGGGACGTGGTCACTTCCGCAGTCAGCACCTGGATATGTTTTGCATTGGACCACTGCGTTCCTGAATCTCTTGTTTATAGTTATATAGTCTATTTGGTTCTTCGTGTCGCCTCCTGGGCTTCTCCATGTCCATAGACGTCGTGGGTGATCTTGAAACCAGGTGTTAGTAATTACCTGGTCATTGGCTGAGCACCATTGGACCCATTTTCTCCTCGTTCGTTGCGATCCCCTAGTCCAAAGTTGCTGGTCGTGTCTCCTTCCCTGTCTTTACCTACCTTGGCATTCAAGTCCCCCATTATAATCCTAATGTCTTGGCTTGTGCACTGAGCCTTGGCACTGTCCAGTATTGAATAGAATGTTTCTATTTCGTCCTCCGAATTTTGAGTTGTCGGCGCATAAACTACTATAATAGCTATATTGAAGGGCCTTCCCCGCAGTTTAACCAAGAGGACTCTCTCTGAAAGCTGACAGTATCCAAGAACGCATTTCTTTACTTCTTTTTTTAGTATTAAACCGACTCCTTTTTCGTAGTTTTTGCCTCCTGCATAAATTATCCTGTGGGTGTCGCTACTGAGATCTCCATTATTAGGCCATCTGGTTTCGCATATGCCAAGTCTTTATATACACGCAGTTATTTGCGTTAAAGAGAGAGAGAGAGAGAGAGAGAGAGAGAGAGAGAGAGAGAGAGAGAGAGAGAGAGAGAGAGAGAGAGAGAGCTGAGATCGGCTCCCACAACGGTTTGACTCTATTGCTCGCTTGACTACTTCAGTGACCGACTGAGCTTCATTCTCTCCACGTGCCGGCGCATGCCCACTTCTGACGCGTTGTCTACTGGATTTTCGCTTGCTTCCAGGGACTTCTGTTCTCAGGCCTTCAGCCACTTCGGTTATTCTCAGAGCTTTCGAAATCAATTCGCCCAACCACTTGGTGTTTTCAGGAACGTTTTTCCTCGGTCTCTACTTACTGTGCTCTATTTGCCGGAGTGTGCCTGCCTGAGGTTTTCCTCTTCCTCTGCTCTGATTCTCAGCCTAACCTCTCTACTATCCTCCTGAGTGTCTGCTTGCTCTCTGTTCTTCTACTATTAGATGCCGCTAGGTCTGGTCTTGTCATTGTCCCCGCAACAAGAAAAGATTCCAAGTTTTGTTCTACGGTTACTTAAAAAAAAATATCGATAAAGAAAAGATAACTATTTTTCTCTCGTTCCCTGTCGTAACTTTTCCTTAACCAACATATTTTTGAAATCTTCATCAGACACTCATACACGCGTCGCATAGACGCTCATCAATGCCAACGCACACACTTGACACGGACACTCTTGCCAATACTTACGCACTTTGCACATACACACATCTCAGTCCGACGCGAACATGCCAAAGTTCGCGTATCAATAAAAAAGTATTTTGCATTTGGTAAACCATATTTTTGTTCTTGTTTCAAATTGTTGCTTGTCTAAATGATATGAACTCATATGTTCAACAAATCCTACAATTCTTTTTAAAAATGTTAAAAAAAATAATATTATTTATTATCTAATAAATTCCGAATACTTCAATAAAATCTTACCTATTTTTTAAAGGTTAAAAAAGAAACGGCTTTTTTCGTCGAGAAATTAGAATAATTTTTATATCGTTTCATTCCACTTGTACTGTTTTAACGTGTGTTCACTTTTTGTGGCCATTAACTAATTAACAAACAAACAAACAAACAAACAAACAAACAAACAAAAACTAATTTATCGTCACATAAATTAAAGTTGTGGGGTTTGATACATTGACACCCACACACACACACACGCACACACACACACACGCACACACACACATACATGGTGATTCAGCGTTCACGTGATAACTTAGTTTCCCGCGTAAACGTATGCTAATAAAAGCGGGGAACATCACGTGGTACGCTAGTTAGGATTTCGTCCCGGGGCAAGAGCAGACATGTCTCCCTAACTCACACAAACACACGCGCACTAATTGCGGGTAGCAATTAGTGGCGCAAATTTTTTTTATTTTTCTTCTCACCGACATTAACACTATGCACATTAACTTTCATTCAAACTGGACCTTACATAAAATAACTTTCTACACATAAATTCACAATTTTTCCAACCTTCGTCAGTAGAAATCCACAGACTGCCTAAGACTACTACATTCGCATGTAAGTCTCTCTCTCTCTCTACTCAACGCACACACAGACACAGAACTTTGTCTTCTGTCTGACTTTCTTGCCTAAACGCATACACAGACATAGAACCTTGTTTTCTGTCTGAATAATTTCATCAAGGATGTGAACTTCGAACTCTTGACGATAATCTTAACAATTGTTACAATCTTTCTTTCAGCTAGAAAAAGAACTTCCCTTTCCATAATTTTACTTACTTATGCATGCTCGCAACCCTATGTAACCTTTGTTAATATATTGTTTTTCTTGTTACTTTCGCCTTTTTGTTCTTTCTTATTTCCTGCTTTAAATCATGACCCCAGTTACGTCGAGTCGACTCGTAAAACTTAAATTAGAAATGGACGCCTTCGTCCTCTACAAAGTAATATACTAAAATTCATTTTGTGACCATTTCTATGTTGTCGGTTTCTACTAGGTACCAATAAATAAAGTATTAGTATACGATAATTTTTAAAATATACTTGTGTCAGTTAAGATTTCATTTAGCTCTTTTAGGCTTCCGGACAAGAAGGGCAGATTTCAATTTTCCTTTGAAGCCATAGGAACTTTAATTTTTAATGTTGGTTTTCGACTTTCTGACACCCCTCCTCTCCCCTCTCTCTCTCTCTGGTCAATGAAGCTAGAGGTTAACTGAATAACAACTGAATAAAAAGTGAAATGGAATTCACCATGATGAATGTAAAGTTTCACTCAACTCGGTTAATATCATGATGGCAGCCGACCTCGTCTCTAGTAAGCTTGATTGATACATTTTTTTTATTTTATTTTCCTGGGTTTTTAAATTTAACAATTAATATTTATATATGTATTTATTTATTTTCTAATTTTTGTCGCGTATATCATTTGATAATTTAAAAAATATACATGTGTCAGTTAAGATTTCAGTTAGCCCCTTTAAGCGTTCGGATAGGAAGGTTTTTTGTTTTTTAAAATTTTGTTTGAATTTCTAAGGAAAGGTATGTTATAATTCTCTTGCAGTGATCTAAGGGATCTTATGAATTTAACTAAGTTAAAACTTAAAGAATTTTTAATTATTTACATTTGTATTTATTTTTATTTTTTTAATTTTTAAATTGGAGTAGATGGAACCTACATGTGTCTCCATCTCTCACTACTAAGCTCGGTTAGTTATCTTTTCATTTTCTATCGCTTCCCTTCATCCCCGAATGTTCCATACTTGACAGCATCTCTAAAAATACAGATAAGGCCATTTCCTCTCATCTATTTGCCCACATATTTGTGTTTGGAGACTTCAATGCCCACCAAGCCAAGTGGCTGGAAAACTCTATCACAAATATTGCTGGTTTCTATACCATGAACTTTTCAATTACTCAATCCCTTACAGAAGTAGTTGATTTCCCCACGCGTTTCTCTAATAACACTAATGAAACTGACTCCCTACTAGATCCCTGTTTCACTTCTATCCCTTGTTATGCAGACTTACCCTCTTGGAAACTCTGATCATGCTGTTGTTTCCGTTAATATATCTTTTCACATCCCCTCCTCCCAGGAACCCTAGACCAGCAGAAGATCTTACTGCAGACTGGGAGTCATTTCGCGATTTTACACATGACGCCCTTTGGAACAAAACTTTTAGTCTTCCTGTTGAAGAGTGTGCATCCGAGGTTTCCTTATGGATTAAAGCTGGCATCGATGCTTTCATCCTAGCCAGGAAGTTACGACTTAAATCCCATTCGTCTCCCTGGTTCCCCCCTGCTTGCTCGGCTACTATTGCTCGCAGGAATCACTTCTTCTGGCTTTATCGGAGACACGCGTCTGACCATAATAGGCGCCTTTTTGCCTCTGCTCGTAATAAGTGTAAGAGGATGTTTTAATACAATTAAATTATATTGAATCCTTGCTTTCTTCAAACACATAGAAAATTTATTCACATATTTAAAAACATGGTTCTCCTCCATGACACTGGAGCCATAGCTGTTTGGCCCTTCCCTGTGACTCTACATAGCTTTTTGGCCCTCACTCTCCAAAAGGTTGCCGACCCCTGGTATAGCATCTCACAAGTTCGACTCGAAAGACTATTGGCGGCTCTGTAAAAATGTGTTAGATAAGAGCAAGCCATCAATCCCCACTTGAACCAAAGAATTTGAGGTCCTCACATCTTAACAGACAACACTAAAAGCTTTGCTCGCAGAGTCAGCATCATCTCGACATTTGATTCGTCTGGGGTATCTGCACTCGACTTCCCACCTAGAACTGAGGCTCAACTAAGTGACGTTCACATTACTCCCATGCTGTTCTCTAACATGATTTCAAAGCTTGACCCACATAAGGCGAGCGAAGGTGACAGAATCACAATCATTGTCCTGAAGAAAGGTGCCCCTGAACTCTCATGTCCTCTCCAAACTCTACAACTACTGCCTCTATGCTTCTTGCTGCCTGCTGAAAATTCTCTTCTGTGGATCCTGTATTTAAGAACGCTAGAGAACCCTCAGCCCCCTCCAAGTATCGCCCTATCAGCCTCCTACCGATGTTTGGCAAAGTGCTCGAGGTTATTATTAATGCTGAAGTGGTTCAACATTTAACAGCCCAAAACCTCTTCTCCGATAAGCATTATGGTTTCCGCTTCACCAGGTTTACTGCTGATATGTTAACGACCATAGGCTCTCGATAAAAACAGCGAAGCTCAAGATATTGCACTAGATATGTCTGTATGTGCACTTGTACATATCAAATGGAACAAGAACATGTAAGTTACTCACACACAACACAGATATATGCTTCAGTTTACATTACTTAATAATTAAAACAATGTATTACTGATGAGACAGAAAAAACGGAGACACAATATGTTAAATCAAAATTATAAGTATTAGCAATCTATAAATTGAATCAAGGTTATGTCTTTTGTGTGCAAGAGATTAAGCTTGTGGGCAAAAAGATCTGATTTAAAAAATGTGTGTGATGTTTATGTACTGACCTTGAAGACCAAATCTGGCTTTGTCGGATTTGGTAATAATTAATTGCACAGAAAATCTGAGCTTTTACACACACACACACACACACACACACACACACACACACACACACACACACACACACACACACACACACACACACACACACACACTTTTCTATGAGCCAGTAAAAAAGCATATAGATTTATTCATTCACCAATAGAAATTTTCTTTTCGTGAATGAATATAGGTAAGCACCTCCAATAATTCGCTGAAAAACAAAAAACAAAAAAACACTATAACATGAAAAAATTAAAATAAAATAAAATAAAAAAAGGAAGGCAAAAGAAAAAAAGGAAGATAAAAGTATTTTTTATTTTTTTTATTATTTTTTAATCCATTTTAACACGTTCTAAATTTTGGTAATTTTCTTTTGTCAGCATGTAATCAAATTATTACCAGAGTTTACTATGGATAAGGTAATATTACACAACTCATTTTTTTTCAGTACAAAACTCGGATGTAATACAACTTTCAAGACTTTTATACAAATTAATGAAATTATTTTTAAAATCATTATATTCATAAAATTTTGCTAATTTTAAAAAAAAATCTGTAACACCCCTCTGTGTACTGTAAATTCATGAAATTTCAAGAAATTAAATTTTGTCTTGATAATTTGTTTAACGAAGGATTTCTTGGAGAATGTATATCATTTATTTATTTATTTTTCATTCAATTGGCCGTTTTTCGGGAAATAACCTCTGAATAGTAAGATAGAAATACAATAAAACTATTATATTATTTGTGTGTGTGTGTGTGTGTGTGTGTGTGTGTGTGTGTGTGTGTGTGTGTTAAAGATAGTAAGTCTGAAGAAAAAACATTTTTCGATAAATAATGAATTTTTACAAGAATTGTTTTCATGTTTTCTTTTTTTAATTATAATAATTTATAAAAATTCAAAAATGCTTTAAAATTCTTTAAAACCTTGTCGCGGTTAGGTTATTAAGTTATTAAGTGAAGACTATATTTACTAATATAAAATTGAACATTTTAATACAAATCATCGAGCCAAACATTTTTTTAAATAATTAATTTTTATTATTTTTTTTTTTGTAAATGGAAATATTTTTTTAAGTATTGTATTTTCAAGTTACATTAAAATGTCACGTTTTTACGGTTTCTTCCCCTTACAGGAAAAATTTTATTCTGGTCAACCATACATAACTGTCATCCATCACTTAAACGTCATCTATCTGTCATCACTCACTTTCGTAGGGTTCTCGGTGATGCTTGGTTAATTGGCCTTGTGCCAAACACGTCCGAACTTCCCACAATTTAAATTTCAGAAGGTTGAAGGTTGGTTGTTGAAATGTGAAAGGATAAAATATTTCGTGTGTACATGAAAGCAAAGATTTATTTACAGAATGACCAAACTGTAAGAAGGAAAATATAAGTGAAATATTGTTAACTGAACACTATAATATATTTGCGAAAAGAAAAATTCTCATTGAGAAAATGCATGCAGTTTTGTAGTTAAAATTGTTCGTAGAGAAATGTAGGTATTAAAACTGTCCACAGAAGTTCATGGTTGTGTAGTAGCGAAATGTAAAGTCTTTGTTTTTTCCTTTTTTTAGTAGGTCTCGACAGGTTGAGAGAAAAAGAAAAGAAGGCAAAACAAATAAAGGAGTGGTACTTAACACGTACATTTGGTGGTTGTGTTGTCCTCTTTAGCGGCGTGGTGTGAAAACGAAGAAAAGACACTTGGAAGAAGAGGTCGAATGAAACTGTGACGTGCCCTGTGTCCGGGTCGCCTTCTTGAATTTCCTTTCATTACATTGCCGCGAAGTCCTCAGCTAACCGCACCCATATCGAACGGACTTTGACAGGCTAGTGTCGTGGTTTAAATAGTGAAACTTCTCATGATACCGGCTTCTAGCAAGCCTTTTCACATCTAGGCGTGAAAATACGTCATGAATTTGCTATTTTTAATTCAATCAGCATTCAGGATTAGCTTTTCACACTGACTTGTCAATTTTTCTTAGGTTTCTCCAAAGTCGTTTGAATCAACTTTTGCGGGTGTGCAATTTTACCTTTGGTTTTCCCCAAATGCTCTAGTCGTTTGAATCCAATTTTGCTGGATTTTGTGTTTTTTAGTTGGTTGATGGATTATATATGATTTGTATCCTATACTTCAAAGAGTAGAAAGATCAAAGCTCCGTGATTAAGAAATACTTTTAATCTAATTTTATTCTAAATTTCCTGTCATAAATAATACTTGTGCAAATCAGATTATTTTAACTTTAAATTTGCTAATTTTCTAAAAATAACGTGTCACGGATGTATATTTTATTTTTACAAGATTTTTAAAACCAAGAATTAACTTTTGTTTACAAACTTATCAAGCTGTCAAACTGGACGCCAAAAAAAAAAAAAAAAAAAAAATTATGAATTTTGAAAAGTCAAAAAGTATTGACATTCCAATCAATATAACTTCTCCTTTCAATTTACCAGAGTATTTTGCATAAATTTAATCATTTAAAGCTAAAATGAAAGCTTCGAGAGAAAAAAAAATTTTTTTATAAATTCAATTTAAAATTTAGGTATTGAAAATGAGTGGTAGTACTTAAATAAATGCGTATACTTCTTTACTGGCCCATTAAAAAGTATAGGTGTGTGTAAGTTTTCTGTGCAATCAAATATTACGAAATCCGACAACTTATCCTTACGTTGAGTTGATTAACTGAAAAACCATTGAAAACTGCTTTGCGGGTCACCGAACAGGCACTTTCAATTAGCGTTTAAGCAGTTATCGTGGATTTTTATCATTCTTTTATTTAAGCAACAATGTTCATGTTTGGCTCTGCTATTTAAACTTTATTTTATTCTTTGGATTTGGTTTGTGAACCAAATGCGATACTCGAAGTCCCTGCTCCGAGAGCGACTTTTTCTATTTTTAATTTTACTTTTATAATGATGACATCCAGCCAACATTTTTTTTATGTACAGTAAATCAGAAACAGATCTAATTTGTTGGGACTTCGAAAATCCACAAACATTGATAAATAAACATGCATTTTCAAATTCACTCAACTACACTTTCATCAAGTGTAACAATAGACATGTAAAACGCTTGATGTCACCTAAAGTAGTATTTATTGTTAATTAGTTCATTCTTTTTCCTTGCTCTCCTCCGATTTATTTGTCATTTTCTCAAAATTAGAAAGAAATAACAGATCTTAATTATCTAAATCTGATAACACTTTTTCAGGGGATCATTTTTCTTAGTGTTACCATATATTTCTTTGACACTGACAATTTCCCAAAATTTTAAAACTTTTTCAATTAAATTAAATGTACCTGCAGTACCCTCCCAATTTAATAATGGGTATGTTTTAATGACTGCTAAAGTTTGATAACAAAAATAAAATAAAATAAAATAAAATAAAAAAATAAAAAACAAAAAACAAACAAACAAACTATTAAACATTTTCTCACTCAATAGTTTTTGGGTTGTAGTGGATAAGAAATTAAGAATTAAAATCAACTTTCTTCTTCACTTTTACAAAAATTCACAATGATGTGTGAAGTCCTGGTTTTTCCCAAATAGAAAAGAAACCAGATTTTGTAAGTAAGTGTTAAACTGATTTGCTGACCAATGGGAGCGATTTGCAAGACCAAAAGGGACTTCACGATCAAGTGTGAAAAATCTGAATATTATAAAAGGCGCCGCTCGGCGTCAATCAGTCAGTCAGATGGGTGCCGCGATACGAAACAACTAAAATGTAACTTCAACTTCAAATCGACCCAGAGATAAGGTCAGGTCTCACCTTGTTCTTTTTGTCCTTATTTTTCGTGTACTGATTAGTTATTACTGATTACTTATTCTCCATCCAATAACATTCCTACTGAATACATACATACGTACGTACGCATATACTCTTTCAACAGTTACTACTACGAACATTTTCTGCAAATTTTGATACCCATAACTTTATTATTGAACACGAACTCTACCCTTAACTTCTAAATAATGTTTCTAATTGCGCATTAACTTCCACAACTTGTGTTATTCTTTCCTTTTAATAAATTTCTATTTTAAAATGAAAGATGTATACTTTATTCTTACACTATTCCACACTAATTCACACACCCCAACCTGCTACCAACCAATTTTCTGATGAAAACCTCCTTATAATTCTGATGATGATAAATCTGCATCAAACTTGTAAGCTGTAGGGAGTTCGGTTATGACACAAGGCCGAATTAAAGAAACATTAACCATCTCCCAACAGCTACAGGGTAAACTACTGCTTTAGTTACTTTCGATAGCTTAACAAATTCAATTTTTTTCATCTTTAAAACCCTTTTGAACCTGGTCAGCAGCAACCAATTATATTACCCCTACATCGGTACTAGTTAACGGTAACCAATAATCTAACCCTATGACCTGCATTGATCTTCCGGTTCCTTCAAGTCACCATGGTTCTCATTTAGCAGACATCTCACTCGTTAATGCGTCACTCGTTTTGCCGCTGATGTCGTGTTAGTGGCATGGTTCCATTTGGTTTAGTTGGTGTTTGACTGTTCACGACTATCCACACATCTGCCTCGTTGTATTTTTGACCTGAAACGGTGAGAAGATCTATGACAATGCAAACTTGAAGTGAGGACTGCTCCAACAGGTAGAAGTTACACACAAAACAT
Organism: Ascarosepion bandense; assembly: GCA_037127315.1. NCBI lineage: Eukaryota > Metazoa > Mollusca > Cephalopoda > Sepiida > Sepiidae > Ascarosepion > Ascarosepion bandense. The sequence goes on from JBBBDQ010000809.1 coordinate 6,941,692, forward strand.
TCTTTGGCATAAAGAATTAACCCGGGTTAGAAATGTAACATCGATTTGGTTTATACATGATTTGTTGTATACAACGGTTTTAACCTTTCCCACTTAAAATCAAATGACACTGGGATCCCCTTCAGAGTCTGCAGCTCGTGTTGGTAGTAATTTAAATTTCTAAGTTCTCGTCTCCAGTGATCTCCTTATCGGGTCTTTCAATCTCTCCTAAGTTTTTTTCTATCTTCTGGACCAACACAAGGGTGCGGATTGAGCAGGATTTGAGTTTGGGTTTGGTTGAATTCTACACTTTTTCTAAAATTCTACATTCTCAAAACATATTTACTCAAGTGGTTTTCCAAATTTGGGGTTGTTCAGCCCCTTTTTGAGTGTGAATTAAGCCATCATTTTTTTACTCACTCCTTTCAAGTCTCGTTTCATATCACGCCATATGGGTGGTACTAATCTCTCTCTTCTTTCTCCAACCTTCTCAGAAGCTAACCTAAGTCTGCTTCTTGTAATTATCCAGATTTTCAAAATGGTATAGCAAAAAGAGATTTTAAGTCATCAGCTTGGCCAGACCACTCAAAAGAAAAGGAAAAAAAATATTTCCACTTCTTTAAAAAAAGTTTATCTATTTTTCTTTTTTCTGTCTATGCATTTTTTTGCAATCAATAAACCACACAGCCTGTCAGCCTATTTGTCCATGATCACTTCAAAATAATAATTAGATTTTCCTTAGTAGTCACATTCAAAGAAATCCGAATTAATGATTGGATATAATTTTGTTCTCAGGACGAATTATAAGGAAAGAATGCTTCAGTATGAAGCCAGTAGAAGTGAGAAGCCAGTTCTGGATGGGTAGCTGATTGAAAACAGATGTCTTTTCACTGGTCCGTTTTGTCCAGAGAAATCATAAATATTATCATGTGAACCATTGGGTTTTCTTTATTAAAAACATATACTTCCTTCTACTTGACATCTTCTAGTATACGTTTAATGACTTCTTATCGATGGGAGGTAGGGAATATTAGTGATCTTAGTTTTGTTCGATCTTACTCAATTCTGTCTAGTTAATAATCTGAAATCACTTTTTTCAGTGAAAATAAAATGTTTCTGCAATATTCTCTCCATTTAATAATGGGTGTGTTTTAATAGTAGCTAAAGTTGGATTACAAAACATCTATTAAACAATGGAGTCAATTTTGTCGCTCAACATGTTTTGGGTTCACTGCTACATCAGTTACTTTCGACAGCTTAACAAATTGAGTCTTTCATGCTCAAAAAGACCTTTTATTATTTCCCATTTTGTTATCATCATTTGCCTTAAAAAATACAGTAATTCTAAAGCAGGTTTAGTAATCCAGTTATTCCGAATGTTTTTAAAAAGGTGAATTGTAGTGACTACGGTCTTTACTCACCACTTTTTAATTTTAACTTTTGGCAATTAACAACGAACAACAAGGGATAAATAATAAACAAAGAATTCCGTAATCTTTGGTAACAGAAACAGATAAACTTTTTGTCGTTAAATATATAAGATATGAAAATGATATTAGATGTGGAGAGAGTAAATAGGAAATGAAAATGTGTCTTAGATGTAAAGTTAATAGAATTATGTATGAATTTTCTCCCTTTTGTTGTTAAGTAAAAAGCATGTAAACAAAAAGGTTTATTGAAAAAGTTGCTTTTAAATGAATTCAAATGATATATCTTGACAAGGTTGAATGTTTTGTTCCACTGAGTGAATATAATATTCAATGAGTGAATAAATATATAGTTAAGTAAGTTGTAATTCTGTTCGTATTAAGAGGTTAATTTCGTAAAATTCAACTGTTAATAGTCGCGTGGACTTCAGTGGCACTTGGTTGAAATAATAATTCTCACTAAGGATTCAGCTTCGCGCTGCATAGCGAACTAAGTGGGTGATTATGCTCCTGTCTGTTACATGGTGACTGGTGTGGACTCTGCTTCCTGGCCCTGAAGTGAAGGTTCTCGCTAAGTTTTTTCCTTTTATAGAAACTGGGTAGGCTCCGGAACACATCGCAAGTTTTGGCACATCTTTTACATTTGGTGCGTTTATTTATCGTGTTCTTTTGGCATGATAAAAAAGTTGTTGCCCAAATGCCAGATAAAACTTTTTATAAATATTTTATAGGCGTATTTTATGTTTATGTTAGATATTTCAGTGGACACGACAAATTCGGAAATTTAATTTATCAATAGTTTAAATAGTTCTGATTCGCTGAAAAATCTTGATTTTTTAGTGTTTTCTTTTTAGAATTTTAATAATACTTTATAATTAAAAACGTTTTTAGGTACATTTCATAAAATTTAATTATTTTAATTGAAAAGTTTTGTTTTTTACCTAATTTATTAAATCTGTAGTAGGGAGGGTCAGCCATATGTCCAGTACAAGGCCAATTCACAAACATAGCTGGCACTCTCCACAACTTAGGGTTGAAGAATCATCATCATTATCAGAATTATCATCAGAAGGTTGGAATATGGAAGAATAAAATATTTTGTTTGTATGTTAAAGTAGAATTTTATTAACAGAACAAAATAACATCAATTTGTAGGAGTTAAATGTTTCAAGAGAAATAGTAGTAAGGAATTAAGTGAATCCAGAGCTTGTGGTTGTAAGTAGCAGAATGTGTGTGTATGTAGAAATGTGTGTATGTAGAATGTGTGTATGTAGAAATGTGTGTATGTAGAATGTGTGTATGTAGAAATGTGTGTATGTAGAATGTGTGTATGTAGAAATGTGTGTATGTAGAAAGATTAACGGATTACTAATAAAGTATGTGTTGCTTTTTTTTTCATGGCCGGCGAGAAAGTGAAAAGGAAGTTAAAGCAATAAGGGAAAATAGTACTTATCGAAATTAATTTTTAGAAGTCAGTTGAAGTATCTTGTAGTCGTTTTCTTCTTGGTTGACTGTGAGAATGGTAAAGATGAAGAGTACGGAGAACGAATGTGTGACAGGACTTTATGTCCGGGTCAGGCTTGACGTTTCTTTTGTCACATCTGTTGGGGAGTCACCCCTTTTCACACATTCTATGGATTCTTCCATAGTGTACAAATAATCCTTCCTACACAGAACGGGTTGTTGTTGTTAGAGTTGGTGTTTGTCAGAGCAGTTGAACCGCTGCTCGTTGGTCAGCAAGAATATAGACTATTACCCGGACTTACTTCTTGTATATATTTGACTCCTACTAACAAGTATTCCTGAATCTACTGACCGTGTACAGGTTGTATATCTTTCATTCAATATACTTACATTTTTCCTCTCTTATCTGTCTTTTGTTATTATTATATTGTGTGGTTTTCTAAACAAGAATCCACAACAATTTGGCGACAAAGATTCGAAGAAGTTCACGCAGAGAGAAAAAATTCAAGTCAGTCGCCACAACAATTTGGTGACGAAGGATTCGTACAAGTTCACGTGGAGGAAAAAATACATTATCGCCAAACAACAATTTGGCGACGAGGATCCTAACAAGTGCACATGAAGGAAAAAAAGACGTTGTTACATCAGTCGTAAAGAGCAAATTGGCGACAAAAAAAGAACGAACTTACGCATAACACCAAGAAAAAAAAACTTAGCGTCGAGGACCTCGAAAATCGCATAAGAGGAGTCAATAACATCAAATTGGCGAAACAGACTCGCGCACAAGTCGCACAACAAAATTGTGACAATTTTTCTTTCTCCCCCTGAATCACTGTAACAAAGTTTGCTACAAACTGACTCAAACAAGTCGCCCACAAACAAGTTGTCGACAATAAAAAAAATGGAAGATTTTCAGAAGGGAATACTCGAAATCATAAAGAGAACTGAAGAAAGACAATATCAATTAGAAATAAAATAGATAGAAATGCAAAATGCTAATGAAATAAGACAAATCGAAATGCAAAAGGCTAACGAAGGAAGACAAACAGAAATACAAAAGAGACAAATAGAGATGCAAAAGCAAATTGAAGAAAGACAAATTGAAATGCAAAAGACAAACGAGGAAAGACAAACACAACTGCAAGAAGTGTTATTAAAATTAACAAGCACAGCCCTGGATAGGAACATGGAGAAGGAGGAGACATTTTCACAAGATGCAGTATCGAACGCGATTGAAATTTTTAAATTCACAGTTGGGGAAGATACAAATTTCAGAGATTATTACAGACAATACGAGGATATTTTTAATATCGACTGTCAGCACTGGAGTGAGAAGAAAAAATTAAGACTTCTACTCAGGAAATTACACACAGACGAACACACCAAGTTCGTAGACTATATTCTCCCTAAAAAAACGAACGATCTAACGTTCGGTGAGGCAGTGACAGGCCTCACAGAGCTATTTAGCCCAAAAAATTTCGTTGTTCCATAAAAGATGGAAATGCCTTAATATCAAAAAAGACGAAAACGAGGACTATTCTACTTTTTCAGCTATCGTCAATAAACATTGTGACGATTTTAAATTGTCGGAACTTACCCCAGACAATTTCAAGTGTCTCATATTTGTCCTAGGACTAGTTGCTGCTAAAGACGGCGAAATGAGGAAAGGCATGCTGACCAAACTGCAAAACGAGCCAGGTCTAACATTACAAACATTGTCAGAAGATTGCCAGAAATGCCTCAGTATAAAGAATGATAGCAGGGACATTGAAGAGTCAGGAGTAGTGTACATTCGAAAGGTAAAAAGAAATTTACGTTTTGTACCCACCCCACAGACAAAACAAAATTATAATGCCAAAGAGAAAAAATACAGCACTACGGTTGACAAGAATCCAGTAAAAACAAGCCTCAAAAACAAGTATGCAGAAATAGAAATCAACCTAGTAGGGTAAGGTCTTCTAGAGTGGAGGATGAAAAGGAAAATATCAGAAAATACGTTGAAATGGAAATTCTGAATAAAAAAAATTAAGTTGCAACTGGATTCGGGATCTGATTTGACGATTATAAACTTACAAACATGGCGTTAGTTAAATAGGCCGACCATGCCTAAAAAGGCTGCTAAATCCGTAACGGGGAAAAAGATAAATTTCGAAGGTGGAATTATAGTGAACGTAAAATATCTGGGAAAAATAAAAAAATTAAAAATCTGTAATGAGAAATTCAGACAGTCTAGTAGGAACGGATTGGATGCAGAAATTCAATGTATGGGATTTACCTATTAGTTCGTTTTGTAAAATGATAGACTGTGAGTTTTCGGAAGCCACAAAACTGAAGGAGAAATTGCACAAAGAATTCCCAGAAGTATTTTCAGGTGGGTTAGGACGTTGCAACAAATTTGAAGCGAAAATCGAGCTTAAACAGAATGCTCAACCTGTATTTAGGAAAAAGAGAAACGTACCTTTCGCCACAATTGACAAAATAGACAAAGAATTGGAGAGGCTAGAGCAAACTGAGATTATTTCAAAAACTGACTTCAGTGAATGGGCGGCACCGATTGTTTATGTCAAGAAAAAGTCAGGAGAAATCCGCGTGTGTGCAGATTTTTCCACGGGGCTGAATAATGCAATTAAAGACCATCACTATCCGTTGCCTAGCCCAGAAGAAATATTCACTAAACTTAATGGTGGAAAAATTTTCTCAAAGATTGCTCTAAGCGAAGCATACTTGCAGATTCCAATTACGAAAGAAAGTTCCAAATTACTGTGCATAAATACGCAAAAAGGTCTATACAAATACAACAGGTTACCATTCGGGATAAAAGTAGCGTCTGCAATTTTTCAGCAGACGATGGATACGATGTTGACGGGGTAAAATTTCGCCACAGCTTATCTGGACGATATTTTAGTTAAAAGCGATAATTTAAAAGACCATGCGACACATATCAAGAATTTTTTAAAAGACTACAAGACTTTGGGTTAAAAGTTAAAGTGAAGATATGTAATTTCTTCTTGAAAGAAATAAAATATCTAGGCCACATCATAAATGAGAATGGCAGGAAACCTGACCCAGCGAGAGCTTCAGCAATCCAAAACATGCCAGCCAGTTAAGTGCCATACGTGAAACACGCTTGGGCGATCATGTCTCGAAAGAGACATGACTGACTGGGCAGAAGATTATCCCGCAGTAGGTTGCCATTGCTTTCTGCGGGAGACTGGTTGCCAGCCAAGGCTAAAGAACCCAATCTGTCTTATTTAACCCATAACTGGAAGGAATAGACGGATTAATACCTTTCCCAAGGGCATTTGCGCGTAAATGAATGCAATAAATTCAACTGGAATTTGAACTCGGCTCCCCGATTTGTCGTTCAGAGCCGATATTCACTGCACCACAACGCACATCCTGAGCCTAAAAACGTCGCAGAATTGCAAAGCTTCCTCGGTATTGCTAATTACTATGGAGAGTTTATCGATAGTATGCATAAATTGAAGGCACCTCCAACGAATTACTGAAGAAAGATGTCCAGTGGAACTGGTCGGAGGAGTGCAAAAAGGCGTTTAACGAAATTATAAATAAATTGGCATCAGATTTAACCTTGACATATTTCGACCCTAGGCTGGAGATTATTGTAGCAAGTGATGCAAGTTCACACGGTGCGGGAGCATGCATTTTACATAAAAATGCAGGATGTTACTACAAAACTGGTAGGCCACGCATCGAGAGCATTACTAAAGGCCGAGAAAAACTATTCACAAATAGAAAAAGAAGCTTTGAGAATTATTTTCGCCGTAACTCGATTTCATAGATATATATACAGTAGAGAATTTACACTACAAACGGACCATAAGTCGCTTCTTACCATATTTGGATCCACGAAATGACTACATGTATATACCGCGAATAGATTCCTGAGGTAGGGCACAATACTAATAAACTACAATTTTAAACTAGAATATTTACCATCGAAAAAAATAGGGCACGCAGATGGACTATCGAGCCTGATTCCTAAGGAAAGTGAACCTTTGGAAGAGAGCTGAGGATGAAATCAGCAAAGTACTAAGTAACACGGTTAAAGAACTACCGGTTACATTGCTAGAGATAAGAAGAAACGCAAAAACAAATGAATTTATGAACATGACAAAGAAAAAAATTGAAGACAGAGACGCAAAATTGGCAAATAGTTTCTCAATTTCTGACAATTATAATGAAAGGGCTGTGTATAATGTATATAATGAAAGGGCTGTGTATAATGTGTATAATGAAAGGGCTGTGATACCAAAGTCACTTCAAAGGAGAATCTTAAGGACTTTCATGTTGGACATCCCGGGAAAAATCGCATGAAAGCACTAATGAGAAGCTATGATTACTGGCCAAAACTGGATGAAAATATCGCACTGATGGTGGAAAAGTGTAAGGGCTGTGCAGCGGCAGCAAATCGCCACCGATTATACAAAAATCTTGGCCAAAGGCGGACAAACCGTGGTCAAGAATACACGCAGACTACGCAGGACCTATAAATGGCTACTACTATTTTATAGTAGCAGACAGCTTTAGTAAATGGCCGGAAGTTTTTAGATATAAACACCCAACAACCGACAATACTATAAGCTGTTTGCATGAACTATTTGCGAGATTCGGCGTCGTTGACGTTTTAGTTACAGATAATGGTTCACAATTCACGTCAGGTGATTTTAAAGATTTTTGTGAAATGTACCTAATAAAGACAGATAAAAACAGCTCCCTATCACCCACGATCAAATGGGCTTGCCGAAAGATTTGTAGATACGCTTAAGAGAGCGTTAAAAAAGCGATAGACACACCACCAGAAAGAGTATTACAGCAATTCCTACAAGTCTACCGTATTACGCCAAACCAGAACACACCATCAGGACTGTCACCGGCCGAGGTGATGGCCGAGGTGATGTCCGCGCGAAAAATCCGATCGGTTTTCGAGAAATTATTACCACGCAAAAGCAATAATAGGAATACACCTACAATAGTGAAAAGATCGTTCAAGCCCGGCGAAAAAGTATATTTCAAAATTTTTAATAACAATATGGCGTATTGGGAGCCAGGAATAATTATAAGCAGAATTGGAAGCGTAATGTATACTATCAAAGGAAAAAAATCACGCATAGAAGACACGTGAATCAAATTAAAAAAAGAAGAGGTGAAGAACCAAGATCCTCACCTTTAGAATGTGAAGATTTTATGGAGGAAATCTTCGAAACTTTTGACATCCAGAAACAAAAAAGCTAACACGGAAATCAGAAGAGCCAACAGGAAGCGGAAGCTCACAGAGCCTTTGATTATAGATTCAAAACGAAAAATTATTAACCCTTCCTCAAAAGAAGCTAGGGAGGGGGTGTTGGGGAGTTTCCCCTTTTCACACATTCTATGAATTCTTCCATGGTATACAAATAATCCTTCCTACACAGAACGGGTTGCTAGAGTTGGTGTTTGTCAGAGCAGTTGAACCGCTGCTGGTTGGTCAGCAAGAGTATAGACTACCCGGACTTACTTCGTGTATATATTTGACTCCTACTAACAAATATTCCTGAATCTACTAACCGTCTACAGGTTGTATATCTTTTATTCAATATACTTACATTTTTCATCTCATATCTGTTTTTGTTATTATTATATTGTGTTTTTAAAGAAGAATACACAATAACATCATAGCGTATCGTCTTTTTACTTGCATCTGACTGACTGATACGACTCTTTCTTTTTTCTTTTTATAACTAAAGACCTTTTAACATAGGGTTGTTAAATTTTCTTTCAGTTTTGAAAAATCGCTTCCTTTCATTGGTTAGATCGCTAAATCTGGCTTCGTCTTTTTCTTTCAGTACGGAGTCAATCCTTTTCCTACTTGTCAAAATTAGGATTTCACACGTAATTGTGAATTTTTGTAAAAGTAAAGAAGAAAGTTACTTTTATCTCGTATTCACCACAAATGTAACGATAGAATATTAACTGTTTTATAAATTATTCATTTTTTAGTAATACTTTTTTTTTTCATTTAAAGAACTTAATATTAATTTTCAACTTACGAAAGTAACATCGGAGAAGGGGGTCGATCACATGAAAGACCAGCAAAAAACGGTCGATAGTTTATTTATTTGTGAGAGAATTATGAAAGATAAATCTCTTCTTTTTTATTGACTACTGAAATTAACATAGATTTGCAAAAGAATCATTATTCGTTCTGGATTAAAACAGGCCGAAGTCTCTTATAATTCAAGAGCATAAGGATAAAAAGAAAAAGATTGTCTGGGGTACAGAAGAACCGGATTAAAAGGGAAAATTTAATGCAGGATATCCTGTCCACAAAATACCACACAAATTTCTGGAAAAGACAACGCAATAAGAAATGTTTGTATAAAATTAGAAAATAGTACATTTAACATCATACATGCAGAATAAACAATTTGTATATTTTTTATATTTTGTTTGATAAAAAAATATCTTTATGATTTAAGCGAATGTGGTTTAAACAAAAATGTGTCTATGTTTCGCTGTCTGTAATTAAACAGAGTAATAATGTCTGTTTCTTTTTCTTTGTGTCCGCCGCTAGTAGGTGGAAAAGGAAAGGGGCGATCAATTTAAGGTGAAAAAGAGAGTGTGAGTGAGAAATAATCGATAAGAGGGAAAAGGGTCAAATAGAAATAGTAGTAAGTAGCAGAATGCGTGTGTGTAAAAAGATTAATCTGTCTACTTAACTATTTCCTATTTCTGTCTGGCGAGAGATGTAAAAAGTTTTATGAGGTAGCTGAAGATGTCTTGTTGTTGTTGTTGTTGATTTCCTTTCCTTCTTCGCTTTTGTGTTTGGTTGAGTGTGCGACGAGCCTGTCAGTCGGTTCTTTGGCCTTTTTGATCTCTGCGCCCTTCTGACTCCTTTGCCAGTCAAAGGATGTGATTAAGTAGTGCTAAAATGCACTACTGTGACCGGCTCCAACAGCATACCCACTTTCTAGGCGTCAAGAAAAATTAACCGTGGTCACGGATCAATTTGCTATTTCCTATCCAATCAGAATCCAGAATCTTACTTTTCACACTGACTTGTCTGGGTTTTTCCAAAATGTTTTTAGTCGTTTTGATCCAATTTTTCGTGTGTGCAATTTTACTTTTTTCGTTTGAGTTAATTGTTAGATGATATAGGATTTGTATCCTATAATAGCACCTGTATATTTTAGAATGTAAAAAAGTCAAGAAAAGGAAACAAAGACACCAAATAAATTCTTTGGCGACAAACTAACACGAAAAAAAAAAGAAAGCCAAATTCCATAAATTTAGTGTAAAAATGCACAAATATAAATTTTCATATGTACATGTTACACACACACATTTACACACCCGTATATACAAGGATATTTGTTTTCCTAAATTTTATTTCTCTACTAGACTTTTTATGAACTCTCGTAACCCTTTTGAGAACGCGTTTTAACTTATCATCATAAGTTATTAAATTGTTTACAAATTTATTTGACGATTTATTTTTCGTTTTGTGCATGCGAAGTTTCTTACACCTAGCTGAAACATAACCTTCCCTTTTTCTCTAAATAATAGCAAGAAAATCTTTCAGCCGGCCAATCAACATCAGCAGTAAACCATGTAACAACTTTGAACTAGAATATAACAGTATTAGAAGTTTCCAACTTTTCTATTTCAAAATTTATTTGCTATATGATTACATTCTTCACATTTGATTATATAAAAAATTTATATAATCAAAAAGAAATGTAAAATTATATGAAAATAATCAGAGGGTAAATAATGAAAATAAACAAAAAACAAAAACAATGCAGTAGACTAGGTTTGTTTATTTCAGTTTCTTTTCTGAATAAAATATAATTATAAAAAACTAGACGATTATTAAAAAATGGATTGAATAAAATATGGGTTTGAGAGAGAGAGAGAGAGAGAGAGAGAGAGAGAGAGAGAGAGAGAGAGAGAGAGATCTGAATTGTAAAAAAGAAAAAACGATATATGTCTAAAATTTGGTTTCAAAATTTATAAAAAAGAGGTTAAAATCTTATGATCTGAAAATCTGCCAAAATAAAGTTTGCGAACAGGCATATTTTAAAGAGACACATTTTGTGAATTTTAAACCAACGGAGAAAATAAGGTACGCCTCATAGTTTTCAATTTTTATTAAACTTTCGGGGTGGAATTTTGGCTATTTAAGAAGCCAGGCACAAAGAAATGTGGACTCCACCGAACAATCAGCTTAATGAGCCATGTAACAAAACTCATAATCCAGATTCTGATTAATAGACCGCTCAACAGAATCAGCCCAGAGATAAGACAAGAACAGTGTGGGTTCGTCAAAGACACTGGAACAAGGAACGCGATATTCATGCTCAGAATGTTATCAGAAGTATGCCATGAAGACTTGCTAGAGATTCTCGGAAAAGATATTAGAGTTATCAAGAACCTATACTGGCAGCAAACCGCCTGAAATGAATTCAGAAGGTATACGAAAATAGAAAGGAGTGTAAGACAAGGATGTGAAGGATGAGCTAGAAGTCCTGTCAGGATTCGTCATTGGCGACTAGAATCGGAACAATATAAGATATGCAGTTCTGATAGCAGATATGGAAAGAAAGATAGAGGCTCACCTACAGACGGTAGCAAGGGAAAATGAGGACGACATATAAACTACAAAACAGCTGAATGTAGGGTTATCAGCCAAAAGAGGACCCCAAAATGACAACTACAGGTCGGAGATACTAAAATCAAACAAATACAGAAATTTAAATAACTGGGAAGCATTCTGGCAGAGGATGGAAAGTGCGACACTGAGAACCGAAGGCGCATTTGGCACGGCCAAGGATGCACTTCAAGAGCTAAGCAGAGTACTAAAAGACAAGAAGATTTCGTTGGAAACAACGAAAAGAGTACTGAATATCTGATTTTCTATATGGCAGCGAATACTGAACAAACTTCTGAAAGATGAAAAAGGGGATCGAAGCAACAGAAATGTGGGTTCTATAGAAGGATGCAGAGTATTCCATGAACCGAACATGTGTGCAACGATGAGATTTTGGAGAGGATGCAAACAAAAAGGAAACAGCTGAGGTTTCTGGGATTTTTATTTGTTTTTTATAGAGTTGGTATATATTATTTTCTAAATCTAAAGTCACATCGAGGAAATCTACTTTATTTATATTTGTATTTATAGTAACTTTTAAATGAAGGTTTTTTAATATGTTTTATTGAGCATTTTTTAAAAAGTAAATGCCGGAGAACTTGGAATTCTAAAACTGTTGGTTCTCTTCACCTGGATATAAGACTTTATCGCAGTTATTGAACTCTCATCAATAACTGAAAAAATTTTTGTGCATACGGGTGACCCCAGAGTGATTTGTGCGGTCATGAACTTGGTAGAATCATTTGGCACGGAGTTTGTACGGTACAACCAACTTGGACGTGTTTTGGTCATTCCTAATCATTAAGACGGAGGCGCCAAGTTCAAAATAAAATTGGTGGTGGTAGTTTTGAAAGAGTGGAGCCCGTTGGTCCTTGTGGTCAACTGTGTTGGTATCAGGTGAGTCACTTGACTTAACCGCCTTGATGATTCTTGATAACATATCATCGGCTCAGCGGTGATGATCGATAGTCGTCTTGGAAGGGATGATTGAGGTGGCGTGGTAGGCGAAGAACGCATCAGGTGTTCTGTAGTGTGTTTGTCCCAGGGTCTTGGTATCTTTGATTTCGCCAACACACCAAGATCAAACGTATATATTTAGGCTGGGGCCTAGGCTTTGGAGTGCTTTACCAGTGGAGATTGGGACAGCTCTTAGTTTGTGCTTTTTTTTTTACCATATCTTTAACCGAGCATGTAAGATACGGACTGGTGCGTCTGTGTGCGATTTCGATTCTGGTAGATGATGTTCGGACATGCGTGTTTGGGTTGGGCAATTACGCGCTTATTCGAATTATTTGCTACCTTACATCATTCAACACTTGATCATTTTCACTGACGTAACGGTTTGGTTTGTTCGACCACTTCATTTTATGTGCATACATTACAGTGGGAACAAGGGTGGTTGTGATGTCGGCTTTGATGCTTCGGTCAAGACATCATTACCACTTTCAGTACAACTTTCAGTACAACTTGGCAGAGAGCCTGCAGTCTCTCTCCCACCGTCTGTGTCTCTTCTATAAATACTTCCACGGCTTCTGCTCCGATGAACTTAGATCACTAGTGCCCCCTAAATACGAATTTGAACGAGATACTAGATTAGCAACTAGATCCCACCCTTTTATAGTGAAACCGATAAAATGCAGCCGTAACTTCTACTCCAACAGTTTCATTCCTCGCACTTCCCGACTGTGGAATTCTCTTCTAAATGATTGCTTCCTCGACGGCTACAATCTCCAGGAGTTTAAATGTAAGGTCAATAGACACCTCCTAACACACTAACCTGCTCCCATTCTATCAAACACTCTTCCCATCTGCCCAACCCTCATCCTAGCAATCCTTACTCATCTGTCACCTTCCTCCTGACATTCCCTATGTCTAACCACTCCTTCTCTTTACCTTCCCCTATGTAGCCCCATGCGCAATAGTGGCAGTGGAATGCCTTGCTTGGGGTGATATGATTAAAAAAAAAAAACTCGCAGAGTAATCTTTACGAGGTAAATGATGGGTGTCCAGATTTTAATCTTCTCACTCATGAACGTAGCATCAATTAGAGAGAAGTCCGTGTCAGCGGTTATTTTTGAATTCTTGTCTGTCTTGAAGTTCGCTTTGCGACTTTTCAAATTGTTTTCCAGCCGGATTGCGAAGTATGTCAATTTCTACACGTCTCATCGTTGAAATTGTAGGAAATTTAGTTGTTCAGATTTTTTTTATAAAGATTAAACATTCGAATGTCCTAATTCCAAACAATAATAAAATAAAAATAAAGATAATATTGATATACCTGTTAAAAAATAATTTGTATTTACAAACATATGTACATGAATTTAAAAAAGTTTAAGTATAAAAAATAGTCTTTAGTTGAGTGAAAGTCTTCGGGTAGTTGATTTGTGGCGGACTTCACCACATTAATTTAATTTTGATTAAAAACATTACACAAGACTCATACAAGAAGAATAACCAAAGACATTGTTACATAAAATACATATATGTATTAACAAGATGTAGAATCAAACAACGATGTGAAAGAAAGCATGCATTGACTGCAAATTAGAAATTCAGTGAAAGATAATTATTCACTGGATAAACGTTAATGAGTGTTCATGATAATTGTTCTTGTGAAAAGTACTTTTGTGTCGAAAGGAGTTTCTAGTGAAGGTGTTAAAATTGTCATCAGCATGTGAGTGTCTGTGTATGAGTGAGAACATTGGCGCGTGGTTCCAACTGTCGTGGATTAGTTTAGCAGTTGGGGTCTCACTGACGAGGAGATGAAAAATTTTGCTTAAATAGGCGACTAATGGCTTCAGATCGCTGCTCAGGAAAAATCATTCTTCACGTGCAAACGATCTGATTCGTTGGCATCAACCAATCAGCGAGCGAGCTTTGGGAAAACTTAAGGAAGCTTCTGTGATCCAATTCTCCCAAAAGTGCACAAATTTGACTGCTTAAAAATAAAGCGATTTCAAAATTGTCGCATTACTGCGATTTGTAAATTGCTTGTAGTAAATGTATTAGTGATTTATTAGCCAATGATCGTTTGGCATTGTACATGTGATTTTGTGTTTGTATGTATGCGTTCGTGCGTAAGTAGATTCTCACAGGTTCACAGAAAAAAGCTGTAGTTTAGAATAGTCTTTTATTGTGTTTGTTATTGTTGTTGTTAAAGAATGGTTTGCTTGAAGACAGCAAAACATAATCGTCAGGGAAGCTTAATTGTATCTGCTACTATTGTTGTAGATGATTCGTTTGAAGTTGATCACACATTTTTCTTTCAGTATGCATTAGGCAGAGATATATAGCCACGTGATCGGAATGGAGACAGTCGTATCTCTGCTCTTTGAAAGTCGATATATGTAGGATTTTATTTGAAATCTTCCCCGAAATAGGCTCCAGAACAATAGGGTTTTAGTTTTCTTTTATTGTTAAAATATTTAACATAGTGAAGTTAATTTCTAACCAAAAGACACTTTGATTTAAACGGTGTGCGTTGTATGGTGGAATATTCTTAGCATGCTTGCAATATTGTATGTGATTTGGTAGAAAATAAAGTTTGAGCGTGTTGTAATATGGTATGTATGTGGTATGCAATTCTGTAGGAAATAGGGTTCATTTCCTATAAAAATTCCATGCTTAGCTGAGGTATTAAAATCTGTCCTTTGCTTGCTATGACTATATGTAAGGTAGGACTTTAGCTGATCGTAGGTGGTGTTTTGTTGCGAGTTTTGTTTGAATATGCCTTTATTAAGAGGATGTTTGGCTATTTTTTAAAAAATTGATCATCTTTTTTGATAGTTAAGAAGTTTAGGTCTGACTTGTTTCATGTATGTTTTGCTCAGACGCGTAATGAAGCGGTTAATGTTGACTGGTTCAAATCTTTTGATATTTTGCATTGCACCAGGAACTGATAGCTATCACATAAGTCGTTCGTAGTTAGTGGGGTTGTGGGCTGTGTCTGTGGTCCTAGGAGTGGCAGATATTAGGGCAGTTAATATTTCTTGTAGGTCTGATCGGAGAGTGTGAATGGCTCCTTTTGTCAGATGCTCATTTGTATATTTAAAGTAAGATATGCTTTTTCTCTCTCTCTATCTCTGTGTAAGCAAAAGAAAGTAATGTTGATCATCTTTATTTTTATTTATTTTACAGTTATATACACATGAAAGTGAAGAGACATTAATTTATAAAATTTATCAAGAGATTTGTGTGTATGAAACGGACATAAATTTTTCTTTTTATTCTTTTGTTGGTCACCCAAGGTAGGACTTCTCCAAGCTGAATGAGAGAAATGTATAGAGCCAGAATTTTATTTCAAATTCAGTCAAATTGTGTCCGGGTGTGTGTATGTGCTTATGTATATATTTGTGTGTAACTTAAATGACAAAAAAGCACATGTAACTCACTCATGCACAACATAGATATATAGGCGTACACACATGCAAAGCCTATTTCTTTTTCTGTTAAATTGTGAGGAACTAAACATTATAGCGATTCATATATTCACGTGCTTGGCAATACTCAGAAGTGATATGTAAAGAAACTTTGTGATGTCCTGTGTTATTTGACCTGGATTAATTTAACTGGCATTTTAGCAATGATTACAGGCAGAATATTCTTGATCTTCCAGATCAAAATATCTACTTTTGAACATAGCAAAACAATTATGAACATCTCATTGTAGGTGAGAAAAAGAAGAGCTGTTTTTTTTTTATTAATTTTATTTTACAGTCATACACATGTGTAAGTGAAGAGACATTTCGAGGATATCAAACTGTTGGTGAATTTTTCTTTTTGCTCTCATTCTTTTTTATTGGTCTCCAATTTAATGATTTTCTTTCTCAACCTAGGCCAATAGTTGAAAAGATTAGATAGCTCACCAGAGTTATTAAAGACTCAAACAACAAATGATGACTTCCAGCAGGCAGGAAAGCAGGAGACAGCAAGACATTTATTATACAGCTTACAGAGAACAGGAGCCAGTTTAGGAGCACAATAACTATTAGTGGGATACTATCTAATCCACATTAGGTTAGAAATGATAGCAGAAACTACGAAAAGAGATACCTGCATATGCATCAACAGAGACTCAGCTCTAGATGAGTCAAGAGTGGAGTTTGAAGAGTATTTTCAGGCAAAAAATTCAGTTTTATCAGCAGAGGATGATACCTCAGAGGGGGAGGAATAGAGAACTTATTTAATGCCAAAGTATTCACAAGAACCAAAGTTGTTAGAGGCTATGTGGTGTCTCATTCTCTAGATAAACAGGGACTTTGCTATGAGGACTCGATTACAATTATTACAAACAGCACTGGATAGGCACCTGTTCCGATGAAAGCTGTTATGTTGGTATAACCAAAGATAGCATGCTGGTGAAAACCATGGATAGGAGTAAGGTTTCATCTGTTATGTTTGAGAAGGGATGAAAGTGTTTATGCTCACTTTATCCCAAGCAGAAACCTCAGTGGCATAATTTTCAATTCGGAAGTTAAAGATGTCAGTCCAAGGGGCATTACGAAGAAAAGATCGTTATATTTTCTTCGTAATACTTACTCCGTTATGCTGGTAATAAAAAGAGTTATATGGATAGAGAGTTCCTATTTAATAAATGACTGGAACAAAATATCTATAGCTCCCACACAATGGTTTGAATTACCAAAAGGGGAGTATCGTGAAGCTTGACAAGAGTGAGGAGGTGAAGTAAGAAATTGTGGTGAATGCGTAATCAAATCGAACTGAGAAAACGCCGTTATAAACGAGTTCGGTTGGCTTGCTGAAAGGAATGAGCGTACTTACCCGTCGACGAAAAAAGGATATATTTATTACTGCTATTATACAGTAAATGTGGCACAAGACCGAAAGGAGGGGTGGGTAGAGGTTGGTAATCATTTACTATCCTATAATTAGCTAATTAGATTCACGACCCAATCACTCATTAACAATTTCCTCATTCACCACAAGAACCTATCCATCATCTTCAAATCCTCCATACACCACAATACGACATATTTACAGGGGCACTTAAAAAAAATGAGAAACAAACCTATGATATAAAAATTGGTTCTACTTACAAAAATATATTTAATATATCCCAAAATTTATGCAAAAATATATATTTAAAAGATTTAATGATATAAAGATAAAAAAGAAAAGATGAAATATCAAAAAGAAACTCAAAGAAATTATTTAAACTAAAATAAACAAATGTTAGTAAGACCCGTCCACCCGACAAAATCAGAGTGGCTGCTGTACTCCGCCAAACGGCGAAATCAATTAGCACACTCGCTAAGCGAAGAGGAGGGATACAATAAAAAAAACGGAATGGGAAAATCAAAGCCTGACTCAGTCAAAATGAAAAAGTGAGACTAAAAACAAACTAGGGAGGTTGGGAATCTCGACTTGGATCATAACAAAAGAGAAAACCGGGAACAGATGAGAAATAACATTTACTTACATTAACTAGGTACACAAAAAGGTCTAACTTAACCAGGAGAGGCTTTGCAGAAAAACCGCCCCGTTGTGACTTCTTCTTCTTCTTCTTCTTCTTCTTCTTCTTCTTCTTCTTCTTCTATGTGCCTTGTTCCTTCAGGACGTAAGCGATCATGGCCTTCCACGTCTCCCTATTTCTGGTGGCTTTGAGTAACCCCCGTTCTATCATCCAACTGCTCAGGCCCTTTAAATATATTATCCGCTGCTTTCTTTTGTCTCTTTTTCCGTCTATCCGGCCAGTTAGTATCAGGTTTTCCAAGCCCTCCTTCCTCATTGCATGTTCCAGGAACTTTAGTTGTCTTTTCCTGATGCTCAATATTAATTTCCTTTTTGTTTCGATCCTTTCCAAAACCTCATCATTGCTCACATACTCGGTCCACGATATCCGCAGTATCCTTCTGTAGAACCACATTTCAGCTGTTTCAAGTTTTCCCTTCATATTTGATGATATTATCCAGCATTCACTGCCGTATTGAAGAACTGACATCACATAGCAATCTAGTACTCTCTTCTTTGTTTCTAGTAAAAGTTTGCTGTCTCTTAATACTTTACTCAGCTTATGGAACGCATCCTTTGCCATGCCAATTCGCCTTCGGATCTCTGTGTCGCACTTCCCGTCCTCTGTTAGAACACTTCCCAGGTATTTAAATTTTTGAACCTGCTTGTCTCCCAACTGTATTTGGCATTTTGGGATGTTCTTTTTACTGATGACCATGCATTCGGTTTTCTTGCAGTTTATTTGTAGTCCTTTTTGTCACTCTCTGCAGCTATCTTCTGTAGAAGGTCTTGTTTCGTTGTACAAGTTGAACAGATCCGGTGAAAAGACACACCCTTGTCTTACGCCCCTTTCTATCTTTGTGTATCTGCTGACTTCGTTACCTGTCCGTATGCAGGCAGTTTGCTGCCAGTAGAGATTCTTAATTATTATTCTCATGTCTTTTTCCCAAGTATGTCGAGGCTGCTGAGCACCTCCATCAATTCTTTGTGGCGAATTTTGTCAAAAGTCTTTGTATAATCGATAAAACATAGGTACATTTGTATTGTTCTTTTGGAGAGCATCCTAATCATAAATATGGTATTCCTTGTTCCAGTGTCTTTGACGAACCCGCACTGTTCTTGTCCTATCTCTGGCATGATTCTGCTTCTCACTCTATTCATCAGGATCTCGACAATCAGTTTTGTGATATGACTCATTAAACTGATAGTTCGGTGGAGTTTCCACTCGTTTGCACCTGGCTTCTTAGGCAGTGCTATGAAAATCGACTTGCTTAGGTCGTCTGGTATTAGACCACTATTATAAATTTCATTTATTATATCCGTAATTTTCTCTATGCCGAATTCTTCTAGGGCTATCAGCAGCTCTATTACAATGCCGTCTGGACCAGCTGCTTTGTTTCTGTTCAGTTTGGCCATTGTAGCTTCCACTTCGAACTTTAATATTTCCGGTCCGTCCTCATCTTTATGTATTATTGGTTGCTCTCTCTTGTCGTGGAAAATGTCTTTTATATATGCTTCCCATCGTTGGAGTATTTCCTTTTTCTTCAGTATTATCGTTCCATCCTTAGATTTTATACATCCTGTTGAGGAGCAGGTTTTTTTGTCCTGTCAGTTCTCTTATCTCTTTATGCATGTCTGCTTTATTAGTCCTGCTCAGTCTCTCTACCTCTGTGCATTTGTTGTTGAGCCATTCCTCTTAAGTCTGCATTTGTTCCTTATTTCCTTGTGTAGTTTCCTGTATTCCATTCTATGTCTTGGCATCATGTTAAGAATCACTTCAGTCATCCACTCGTTTATTCTTCTGCGCCTGATTTCCTTTGGGGCAATGTTGTTTGCTGATGTCACTATCGCTTCTTTTAGTGAGTCCCATTTCCAGTGTCCTTTTCCAATTTGTTCTTTATATTTGTTTTTCACGCTGTCAGTGTATTTTTTGCAGGTTGAGGTCGTTTACGAGCGTGTTGTATTTAATTTTTGGTGTCGTACTAGGCTTCTTCATTCACCGGAGTTTCACCTTTAATTTGCAGATAACTGGGATGTGGTCGTTTCTACAGTCGGAAGTGACCTAAAAAAGAAAATCAAGACTGGCCTCATTCACACAAACCAGACTTGATGCATTTACCCACCTTTCACTGAAATCTGTCGATGTCAAACGCTTTCTATTAGATTTGATCTTCATCTTGAGCTGATGCTCAAAGAATCTAATCAGATGCTGATAAGAATAAAGTTCATATCGCAAGATTCCCTCCATGCGGGTCGTCCAAATAAACCTGCGTGCCATGGCCAGCAACGTGAGAAACACCATCCGTTTTACTCCAGAATACGGGGGTGACACATTATCACAGACGTACGCGAGATCAATGGACACGAGCTGTTCGGGGGCGATACGAGCCGTTAACTTGTGGACACAGTCCCAGAAATGGCACACCTGAGGACAATAGTAGAAGGCGTGCGCAGCCGTCTCCTCTAATAAAAAGTCACAACAATGACAGCCGAGCAAATCCGCGCTCCCATTTGAAGGTCCTGTCAATGAGAGATAGCAAGTTCTGAATCAATCACCAGGTAAGCGAAAACTTAGCGTTACTGAGGTAATTCGCCGTTGGCGCCCAAGACCAAAAGGAGCACAACTCGGTTGCCGACAAGCCGATCCGATCCCGTAGAGAGCCTTCGTCGAGACCCCTCCACTGATAAACGATACAAGTGCCTCCAAGGCCGTCAAAGATCAGTGGACCGAAGAATGACCCGCAAAGCCGCTCGACACTCGAGCAAGAAATTCGATTGAATTCGGGGCCTACGTAGGTGCTTAACCCTCGAAATGGGAGAAGTGATAGTAGGACTAAGAAAGGTGTCCCTAATACTCCTTTCCAAAATCGAATTCACTGTCAACACTCGGCGTATGAATGCCAACCTCAAGGCGTGTCGGTGACTCGCCATGTGTGGCATTCCCTGAGACGGACGTTTGGTACAGACTTCTTTGTTGACGTGATGCTTGCCTCCATCCCACAAGACGGTGAACAACAAGCGCTTGATCGCCTTCCAAGGTCCTCAGAAAGAGGGAGTACCGACAACCAATAAAGGATGAGGGAAAAGACGTATGTAACACACACCTCAGTCCTCATCTTCACGGACAATTGCCGTTGAAGCTAAATTGTGACCGACGCTCCGACCTTTGCCAGTACCTCCGACTAATTCTTCTCTAGCTGGAGATCTGGCCAGAACCATACTCCAAGAATGCGGACGAGTCAGTCAGTCTAACGGAAGGGTCCCTGAAGAGCAACGCTCTTCCAAGCACTAACCGCAAGCCGGGAGACTTGTCTCGGTTACTTTTGGTCCGTCACCTTCTCATACCGTTCAAATGCCTTCTGTACCACCTCAATGTCATCCCAGGGTTACACGAAAATAGATTTGTCATTGGTGTACGCAGAAACCCTGGCTCGAATCCTACCAGGGACAGCGATTCCGCATAGGGCCGGACTACACGCCTTGTCTTTTAACCGGTGAAGTAGAGGCTCCAACGCAAAAGCGTAAAGTAGGGGCGACAGTTGGCAACCATGGTAAAGCGGTCGGGCGATGTCTCGGTCGGTTCGTCTTTTTCAGCTCAAGATGAAGATAAAATCTGATAGAAAGCGTTTGATATCGACAGATTTCAGCGAAAGGTGGTGTTAAGTGTTAGTGTAACAAAAGGAAAATAAAAATGATTGACCAAAACCTACAGTTAAAATACAGACAAATATTTAATTCACTAAACATTAGATAAAAATATTTACAAATATACAGTTTTGCATTCAAATAGAAACACAGAGTTTACTACTGGCAGGCGAAGTGTTACGAAGAAGAGAAGGGGAGGTGTCAAATATCTTTACCCAATTAAGTTGGCTAAGAAGTTAAGTGCTATACTTTTTGGAAATCCTTAAATGTATATATAAAGACTAATTATTGGCTTGGTCAATGTAAGAGGCAAAAATATGTATTTACCCTTTTTGTTCCATGAGGTCTTCATACAGATTTTAGTTGTTCAGACTTTTCTGTGAGATTCTTTCGGCTGGACATAAATCCTTGAATCTTAATCGGAGTTGATAGGTCAGCAAATCCTTTTAACAACTCTTTCGGGTTTTAGTTAGAGATTCTTTCGGCTGGACATAATTCCCTGAATCGAAACCGGTGCTGATGAGGTCAGCACATCCTTTTATCGACTGTTTCAAGTTTTAGTTTTTTGTCGTCGACTTAGATTCTTTTGGCTGAATATACATCCCTGAATCTCAACCGGAGCTGTAGAGGTCAACCCATCCTGCTATCAACTAACTGCTCCGCGCCTCAAACCTATTTTTATAGGGGCTAACACCTAATTGGTATATTTCTAGAACCTTTCGAATTCTCTCGACTCTAGTGGAACATTCCACAAATTTCCAAAATGTTCTATTTCTAATTTTCTTATTTTTACGACTATTTCCTGAATTACAACCTTTTTTTTTAATAACACTTAGGACTCAATAGAATCCATTACTATAACTTTTTAAACATTATTATTATTATTAGTAGTAGTATATATAAATGAATCCTCGTAACAGTGGGTAAATGCAGCAAGTCTGGTTCGTGTGAATGAGGCCAGTCTTGATTTTTCTTTAGGTCCTTTATGTCTCAATGGGGCGGTTTCCTGCAATCCCTCCCCTGGTTAAGTTAGACCTCTTGTGTGTACCTAGTTAATGTGAATCAATGTTGTTCTTCGCCTGTTCCCGGTTTTCTCTTTTGGCCCCACTTTTTCATTTTGACTGAGTCAGTCTATGATTTTCCCATTCTGTTTTTATTTTATTCCTCCCCCTCCCTTAGCGAGTGTGCTAATTGATTTCGCCGTTTGGCGGAGTACAGCAGCCACTCTGATTTTATCGGGTGGACGGGTCTTACTAACATTTGTTTATTTTAGTTTGAATAATTTGTTATATTTGAGTTTCTTTTTGACATTTCATCTTTCCCCTTTCTATTTTCATATCATTAAATCTTTTAAATATATTTTTGCATTATTTTAAGTAGAACCAATTTTTATATCATGAGTTTGTTTCCTTTTTTTTAGGTGCCCCTGTGAATATATGGTATTTTGGTATATGTAGGATTGTAAGATGATGGACGAGTTCTTGTGGTACATGGAGAAATTGTTAAGAGTGAATGGGTTGTGAATGTGATTAGCTAGGTATAGGATAGAAATTGTTAGCCGAACTCTACCCACCTTTCGGCCGTGTGACACATTTTTTGTATTTTACAAAAAATAAATATATTTCTTTTCAGTACACTGTTGTAAGCTGAACATAAGGAATACTGAAGCTTTTTTGCTGAAACGTTGTTTTGGACGAACATGTACCCCGTGAAAATTGGAATCTGTCTTGGCCTCTACAACAGAAATAAATCAAGTTGTGAAGCTTGTTGCTCAGTTTTACTAGGGAACCGATTAGAGAAGTCCACGGTTTGAGTAAAGGGATTGGACAACAGAAAAATTTTAATGTCTGAATATGGGTAACTTTCATTTTTTCTTATCTGTTGTGGATTCTTGTTGAGAAACCATACAAAATAATAAATAACAAAAGCAAATATGAAGACAGAAAATGTTAATTATATTGAACAAAAATATACAAACTGGAACACGGGTTAGTCAATTCAGGAATACTAGGAATACTGTTAGTAGGAATCAATATATACAATCTTGTAGAATCTTGAAGAAGTATATCCGGATAATGAGTCTATATTTTACTGACCAACTAACGGTGGTCCAACTACTCAACTCTACCTGACAATCACTGCCATTCTTTGTATAGGCAGGATTATATGTACACATCAGGTGAGTCCATTCTTATGTGCAAAAAATAGGTGATCCCCAACATTATCTCTAATTTTATTGCTCAACTTAGGGTATAGGTTTTACAGCTTGAGTGTGTGTGTGGGTATGTGTGGGGTACGTATTATTTTAAACTCAGCCAAACCATGTGCATGTATGTGTGTATGCATCTACTTGTGTGTACATGAAATAGCACACGCACATGTAAGTCACTCATGCACAATATAAACACATACATATATATACACATGTAAAATTAAATGTAGACAGTAAAGAGTATTTTTTATAATATAGATTAACTGTGAAACTTGCAAACAAAGTTATATTTCAAATCCAGAAGCTCAACAAAAGAGGACAAGCAATGTCAAAACAGTTAAATACAAAACAATATAAAAAAGAAGTAGATATGAACAGAGTAGAATGGGATTAACAATAATTCCATGCAACATCCACAATTTATTTTTCAATTGATTCTGCTTCCTTTCTCCATTTTTATGTGATTTATATGAAATGGGTTGGCATGGAGATAGTGACCTTTTTGTGGAAAATTTTATTGGACACATTTAGAGCTGCATATAAATTTATAAGGTGACTGTTGAGGTCGATCGTGGTTAACCCTTGTATGTCTGAAGATAGTATGGCTGAATTGTTGGAAAAACATTGATCATTATCTTCCTCTAAGCAATATATTGTCAGGAGAAAACTGAGTATGAATTTGTTAATGATTACTAAAATACTACATTTTCTGACTGTGCTTTGGATAGCATTTGTTAATTTTGAAACTTTAGTAGACACATAATATTTTTATATTCTGAAACCACCATAGGTTGTATCACATAATTAGCACTTCGGTATTGATCTAGAAGTGAACTGAAATGATAATCAATATAGCCTTCTTAGGCTTCTAGTAGATAGGGGTAAATGTAAAGATTGTTTTGATTAATAATACTATTTATACTGATGACAACTCTCCACTTTGGATTTTATAGTGTAATTGATCCTGTGGAACTAAGTAATTGAGTGGCTCTAGGTCTATCATCAGCCAAGAAGATAAACAAAATCTTTTTTAATGATGGCTGAATATAACAGTGGCAGTGAGAATGCTGAATTGAATATTACTTGTAATAGTAGTTGCAGACAAAGGTCCTATTTTAAAATCACCACATATTCTTAAGTCTTATCTAATTTTCATCAAAACTGCAATGTTCCCAGAAATTTCTTGGGATTAGACACAAACACACCCTGTATCTGCTTACATTGGAAAATTCATGCTATTTGACTTAATTTTTTCTTAGGTCTTTGTAATGAAAAAAACATTATCAATTCTTTCTATTTCTATACTGTGTATTTTTTTTTTTTTTGCCTTTACTTAAAGACTGGAAATGATTTCTTCTTCTGTATTAATGGTAAAGTTTTCAAAAGCAGGATGCTTTTTGTCTGTTATATTTACAATATTTGCATTTCTTACATCCCTTTTTTATACTATATGTTTCAACATTCCTTAGTAGAATAATACTTTTTAATCAATTCCAGCTGTTGTATAACTGGTAAACATGATATTAGATACAAATTATTCAATTATAATCGTTCCAATATCTTATGTTCATGAAATATATCATCCATATCATTAATCAACTGTATTCTCTATAGGCAAATCTTGAGTTCCTAAATTTGCAGAATTTGCTAGTTTCTCTTAATCTCTCAAGAATTTGTATAAGTCATTCATTTTGTTTCTGTTTAATGGACAGAAATTTGATTTTTTCCACTATGAGAACTTTCTTTTTGGGTCAAAAGTTTCTCATCATTTCTGAAATTTTGACAAAAATTCACCAATTGTTTTGGATATGCCATAACAGAAATTTTCATTATATCTTCACAACCTGCTGACGCTAGGAAGAGGTTGGTTATTTAATTTTCTTTTCCTCTTGCCTAGTTGTCTTTTAATATTTTAGCCCTATCCTGGGCTGCAAAACACTGAATCAAAGTCTGGTTCATCCATGCAACTTCAACGCATTATCAGCAATGTCATAGTGTTGTTCTATGATACCTGATCAGTAGTCAACTTAATTCTATCTGACTCTTTCCTGTATATTTAATTTGTCCTATAACCAACATATTCATATAGGTTAAATCCCATTTGCCAATTCTATTACAATGTTAAAAAGGTTTTAAATCTAGGGAAAAAAATTTACTGTTTTTTTAAAATTAAATATAACTTTTGTGTGAAAAATGAACTCTTTCAATTGGTTTGATGTGTTTATATTGAATTCAACCATATAACTCTTGTATGAAAAACAAACTCTGTCAGTTTGTTTTAAGTATTTTGGAAATTTACTTTGTGTTTGATGATTTCATATGAACATTTTCTTTTCTTGACTATTCATTGAATCTACAAAATTATAATATTTGATTACTTGTCTTGAAACAAGCTACTGACAATTACAAATTTGTAAATCTAGTGTCATTAAAATATACACATGTTTCCACATCATTATACCTATATTACTTCACTGGATCCCTACCACTTCCTTCAAAGTAATCCCAACTTGTGCAGATAAATATAGGCAACAAATAATGGCCTTGAAAGATGAATTTGCATGAAAATTTTAAAATTTCCAGTCAATGGATATTAAATTTTCTTAACTCATTATTTCCATAGAATGTACAGTTATCACCAGTTTATCTGCAAATAGTTGATTAATTTTCAAATCAAGAATATATAGAAGAATTTAAGAGCTTGCAGCTGACAGGAAAAGGCTTGCTATTTGAACACTTTTGCTGGAAAGCTCTCATACATTTGTGGACAGATCTGTTTCCTTATGAACCTCAACAAATTAGAAAATAGACTTCACTTGACAGACAGATATTTGAATGTTATCATACTAAAAATTACAGATAACCCAAGACTATAGTAAATTCATGAACAATTCACAACTCATTAAGTTAAAGCTAACCCAAAGTATAACAAACTCATGAACAATACACAACTTCTGAAGCTAAAGCAGACCCAAGATTATAATAAACTCATGAACAATTTATAACACATGAAGCTAAAACTAATCCTTCACTATACTAAACTCATGAACAATTCACAACTTATGATGTTAAAGCTAACCGAAGACTATACTTAATTCATGAACAATTACCAACTCATGGAGGAAAAGCAAACACAATATTATACTAAACTCATGAACAATTCACAGCTCATGAAGCTAAAGCTAATACAATATACTCAACTCATGAGCTTAATGAGTTGTGAATTGTTCTTGAGTTTATTATCATCATGTGTAAACTTTTGCATAATGAGTTCTGAATTGTTCATGAGTTTAATATTGTCTTATGATAGCTTAACTTTATGAGTTGTGAATTGTTTGTGAGTTTTCTACAGTCCTAGGTTATCTTTAGCTTAAGGAGTTCTGAACTGTTCATGAGTTGAGTATAATCTTGTGCTAGCTTTAGGTTCATGAGTTATAAATTGTTCATGTGTCTATAATAGCCTTGGGTTAGCTTTAGCTTCATAATTTATGAATTATTCATGAGTTTAGTATCGTCATGTATTAGCTTCTGTGTAATGAATTCTGAATTGTTCCTGATTATAGTATAGATTTATGGGAAATGATTAATTTCTCCAACACTATATTTTTAGGCAACACAAATGAATTACGAAACTTCCTTCTAAAAACAACAACAAAGAATGGTTTATTCTCTTAGTAGGCGTACAAGAGTGATAGTGTATAAGTGTCCATTTGGTTTGCTGGTCGGTAGGCTGGTACTTGGTTTGTAGGAAGAGTGTGCAAAGCTAGTGGCAGCGTCTTCTTCAGCGAAAGGGTTCCAAGGGGAATCAGTGGCAGCGATGTGAGAGAGACGTCTGTTTCCCTTGCTAGTGGCAGCGATGTGAGAGAGACGTCTGTTTCTCCTGCTGGCTCATTGCTCTCTGCCTTTTGTCCGTTCTACCAAAATGAACTAGGAAAATAGTTCTAGAGAGGAAGAAGGAATTAATGCGCTCTGCCAGTTGATTGGTTAGTGAGTGACCGAATCTCCCATCGGGGGCACTGATTCGCGAAAGGAAATAGATCTGTGGCTGCTACAATAGTATTGTCTTCTGAATTGTTCATGAGTGTAGTCTAGTCTTGTATCAGTTTTAGCATAATGAGTTATGAATTTTTCATGAGTTTAGTAGAATCTTTATGAAAGAAACTAAACTCATGAAGCCTTAGCTTCATGAGTTTAGTATCATTTTAGCTATCCCAACACATTCAGCTAAAGCTAACTCAACATCATACTAAACTCATGAACAATTCCCAACTTATGAAGCCAAAGCTAACTGAAGTCTATCTAAATTCATGAACAATTCACAACTCATTAAGCTAAACCTGACCAAAGGCTATACTAAACTCGTGAAGAATTCACAACTCAAGAAGGGAAAGCTAACCCAAGACTATATGAAACTCATGAACAATTCAGAATGCCTCAAGCTAAAGCTAACTGAAGACCTTACTAATGAACAATTCACAACTCATAAAGCTAAATCTAACCCAAGGCTTTACAAAACTCATGAAAAATTCACAGCTCATGAAGCTAAAGCAAACACTAGACTATACTAAATTCATGATTAATTCACAGCTAAGTAAGGTTAAGGTAACTGAAGACTGTACTAAACTCATAAAAAATTCACAACTTATGAAGCTTAAGATAACACAAGATTATACTAAACTTATTGTTGTGGGGGAGTTACCCACTTAATAATGGACTCTTCTTTGCCTATATTAACCGAGATTTAATTACTCTCGAGGTCGTGTGCAGGAGTGAGAGAGACACTCGTGTGGAGTGAGTAAGGGCGACAGAGACTCTGGTTCCCAGTACAACTTTATCTCTTTGTATTTGTTTGTATTTCTTCTTGACGTAATATATGTTCTTGAACCTACCACCTTGTTGACTTATTATTGTATGGTCCCATACCGGGTCCGTATCAACTGGCGACGAAGATTCGAACAATTCACGAATGGAAAGAAAACCTTTTTCTTTGAGCAGTCGCCATAACAACTGGCGACGAAAGATTCGAACAATTCACGCGGACAGGAAAAATACGTTTTTTTTTTTCAAGTCAGTCGCCATATCAACGAGCGACAAAGATATAGGAATTCACGCAAGAAAAGAAAACCTTTTTTCTTTTACCAATATCGCCACATATCAACTAGCAAATACAGAAATTGCGAACATCAACGGTCGAACGTGGATTTCAAGTACCAAGGGATAGCCCCACCCTCCTGCACACAAATAATCGGTCAAAAATCGTAAAGCATCATGAAAGGGAAAATATTTACTTCATCTAAAATAACCTGCAACTAATAAAGAGAAAAAGAGAAGGAAAAAATTCAGAATCCCCCAAAAAAGTTCTCTACAAGCCCGGAACGGCGTCACAGAAAAATCTGTAAGTAAATCTATTTTGAACCTATCTCTTTCTTTTAGACGGACGTACGTCTTATGAAAAAAAAAACACAACTGTAAATACCGTTAGTGTTTTTCTTTTTTTTCTTTTTTTTCTGGTGTTTACAAAAAATTGGTCGTGTTGAGTTTGAAAAAAAATGGAAGACTTACAAAAAGTGATAATTCAACTAATGAAAACTCAGTTGGATCAACAACAAAAAAGTGACGAGCACTTACAACAACAACAAAAATTATTTATGGAGATACATAAACAACAGATGGGTTTGCAAGAACAATTCTTTAAAAGGACCGAGGAACGACAAAATAAAATTGAAGAGTTACTTAAATCATTAAAAAACAAATTAACTGAGAACGATATTGCTTTTTCTCAAAGTGCTATCTGGAGCACTATGGAAATTTTTGAGTATGTACCGGAATACGAAAAAACCTTTTACACTTATTACAGTCGGTACGAGGATTTATTTAACGTTGACTGTAATAATAACTGGCCTAATTCTAAGAAAGTGCGGTTATTATTAAGGAAGTTAGGTACAGCAGAGCACAGCAGGTTTGTTGATTTTATTCTTCTCAGAAAAACGACAGTCCTGGAATTCTCAGAAACAGTCAACCTACTGTCAGAACTATTTGGGCCGAACACATCACTTTTTCATAAAAGATGGAAATGCCTTAATTTATTCAAAGAATATCAGTAGGACTATTTAACATTTGCCGCTACGGTAAATAAATACGTTAATGATTTCCAACTAACGGAATTATCTGCTGATGACTTTAAATGCCTAATTTTTCTCAGGTTCTGGTTTCAGTCGAAGACACGGAAGTTAGACGTAGGGTTCTAACAAAAGTAGAAAATGAGCTCCAAAAATTAGCAGAAGACTGCCAGAGGGTAGTATCAGTAAAAAGTGACTCGAGGGATATCGAGGAGTCGCTCATATAAAAAAAAAAATTATGAATCAATTATGAACATATCAAAATGCCACTACCCGGAAAAGAAGAAAAGAAAATATCGTGACAAACATACTAAAAAATAAGAAAATTCACCACCAGGTCCAGGCAACATTTGCGGAAAATTACACTGGATGAGGTTTTGCCCGTCCAGAAAAAAAAAAAAATGCTAGAATTATAAAGCTGGCCATTTAACAGCAAGTTGCTGGTATGAAAAAAAAAAAAATCCAGAAGAACAAAAAATAAAATAAGACAGACACTGTCAAACGATAACGTAGACGGAAATTTGCGAACAATTAAATTCCAGCTGGACAGTGGATCTTACTTGACTATCGTGAATTTGCATACTTGGGGGTGACTAAAAAGTCAACATTATTGAGAACTAACAAAACGGCACACTCAGTGACAAGTGAAAAAATAAATATTTTTGGAGAAATATTTGTTACAGTAACTTTAAATGGAACAACTAAAAAATTGAGGGCATATGTGTAGGGATCAAATAAAAATACAAAATAAAATAAAAAACACTAAATAAAATACAAAAAGAGAGGCTTCCTGGCGCCAAAAACTCTATCTCTTTTTCTGCTAGACTTTGACTGGTAAAGACATGCCGACTGTTCGGGAAAAAATTTACCCAACAAGAGGTCGTTGAAATCAAAAAATAAAATTAGTGTCCAAACTGTCCCTCTAGTGTCTCTGTATCTTTCCTTTTCTCTTTGCCTATTTATTTCAGCGACGAAAGCTATTCAACAAGTCTTGGATGTTTAGGTGAAAGAACCAACCCAGCAGTAATAGCCATAACATTCATAATGGTGACCCCGACGTGATATCTACACTCAAGTTTTCTGGGACAAAAAAAAAAAAAAAAAAAAGAAAAAAAAAGAAAAGAAAAGAAGAACGGAAGAGAAATTCATTTCTCCACCACAACTATAATAGTGACGACCACGCGAGGTGATATGAACACGTGAAATTTCTTGCAAAAAAAACAAACTTTGTTAACAACTTTCCTACAGTGGGTATACATTAATTGTCGCAATCTTTTAACCCCGTGTGACTTTGCCTGCTTCCCCCACCACCAATCTTTGGCTTACCATCCCTTCACCACCACAACAGGTCAAGTTGACTACTGTAACTATACACGTGCTGTGTAAAACAAAAAAATGACGTGAGTAACTGCTTTTATCGCATTCACACCCCACAAAAAAAAAAAAAAAAAAAAATTATTAACACAAACACGTTCCGTCAAGCAGAGATTTGCTTTATCATCTTGCCTGTTTCTTTTATCTTCCTCCCTCTTGTTGCCTTATCGTAAGTCACTAAAATGGAAGAAAGCGCATCAGTTATATCAGTCAAAATCCCAGCCTTTATGCACACAGCAGCAGATGGTTGATTGCAATTTGTGAGGCACAATTTGAATTGCGACACATAACAAGTGAAGAAACCAGGTTTTACCATGTATTGCCTGTCCTACCTCCAGAATTGATATCCAGCTTACCGTCTGCTATTATAGCTTCTAAAAACTATTCAGAGTTAAAAAACGCAGTAATGGCTAGACACGAAAGAACAAAATCAGAGATGTTCGCTAAATTAATGGCTAACACTCAAATGACAGAGAGACCTTCAGCTTCAGTCCTTTCGATTCTCGAAGGAAACAACCTTCAAATCTCTGTTAAAAAATGTCAGTTCTACAAAGACTCAATTGACTTCTTGGGCTATAATGTAAGTATGAAAGGATTAAAGCCAACAACCCAGAAAGTCGAAGACATCAAAAATTTTCCAAAACCGACAGACCCCAAATCTTTGCGTCGATTCCTGGGAATGGTAAATTTTTACAGGAAATTAATCCTTCAAACCTCAGATGTGTTACTGCCACTAACTGAAGCCATCAAACACAACCCAGCGGAAAAAGTATTAAAACTAAGCTCAACTGAAAGTGAAGCATTTGTGGAAATAAAAGACATTCTTGCCAAAGTATCTGCTTTGACGCACCCTGAGACAGATGCCATGCAATACTATCTAGTCACGGATAGTTCCAGCCATGCAGTGGGTACAGCGTTACATCAGATAATAAATGGTGATCCAATGGGAGACCTAGTGTACATGATACAAGGTCCCAAGAATATACATAAGCACCACCAAAATCAAATAAGAAAATGTCGGACAACTGACATAAATGATTCACCACCAACAAATGAAGAGCCAATAGATATCATATTCAAGAATTTTGATCTCGAGGCACCCCAAGATTCACCCAAAAGAAGGCGATCTAGCAGGAAAAGGAAGTACACAGATTCCTTGATCACTGACCCTAAACGAAAAATATTAAAACAGCTTTTCGGGGAAAAAGCTCTTGGAAGAGGCAGGGGTGTTGTGGGGAAGTTACCCACTTAATAATGGACTCTTCTTTGCCTATATTAACCGAGAGTTAATTACTCTCGAGGTCGTGTGCAGGAGTGAGAGAGACTCTCATAAGGACTCTCGTGTTGAGTGAGCAAGGGCGACAGAGACTCTGGTTCCCAGTACAACTTCAGTTCAGCGCAAGCTATTATTACTTTCCTCTTTATATCTGTCACGTTTGTAACTCGGACCTTCAAGGACAAATTCATTTGGACACCCTTTTTTTGTTTGTTTCCCTTTTACGTTTCGTCTCACTGTGACGTCTTCTTGTTACTGTCTTATTCTATTTTATTTTGTTTTTCTTTTCTCTATCATTTTTGTGCTTTCTAACAGACTATACTTCCTTTTGTTGTAATTTTCTGTCCTTTATCACGCCTTACCGTTTTTTATCCACTCTCGGCAACATGATAAGGCCACGTGAGCAAGATTGTCCTTTGGCAGGATCTTCAGATTTCTCCATGTTGGTCCCTGTATCCACACGCACTATTCGCCTCTCTGCCGTTTCATAGAACTTTGGTATGTTATTTCATTATTCTTTAATCCTTTCATCTCCTCTGTATTTAAAAACACTTTTACTGCTACACCAGACCTCCTAGTAGGAGTGGTCGCTTTCCCTTCTTTCTTTGTTCTCACTTGCTCCCTTCCTTGTTTCTAGCCTTTCCTTTTCTCTCCTTCTGTCTTCTTCATCACAGTGGACTCATCTTTGTTTTGTTCATTTTTCTTTCAGATTTTTTACCTAATTCGAGGAATAAAATCTTTCATTTTTCTATGAAATTCGTCTGTGTGTTCTTACGAATTTGAGTTAAACTGGCTGTCCAAGCAGGATGCTTTTCAGCATTTTGTCCAGGGCAACACAATATCTGTTTGTATTTCTTCTTGACGTAATATATGTTCTTGAACCTACTACCTTGGTGACTTATTATTTTATGGTCCCATACCGGGTCTATATCACTTATGTACAATTCACAAGTCATTAAGCTAAAGTTCATCATAAAAAATTCACAACTCATTAAGCTAAACCTAATGTACAAGACTATAATAAAATCATGAAGCTAAAGCTAACACATGACTATAATATAATCATGAACAATTCAGAATTCATGAAGACAGTACTAACCTCATGAACAATTCGCAACTCATGTAGCAAAAGCTAAACCAAGAGTATACTTAACCCATGAAAAAGTCACAACTTGTGAAGCTAAAGCTAACACAATGAATATACTAAACTCATGGCCACTTCACAACTCATTAAGCTAAATGTAACCCGAAGCTATACTACACTGATGAACAATTTACAAATCATGAAGCTAAAGCTAACACAAAACTATAATATAATCATGAACAATTCAGAATTCTTGAAGCTAAACGACACCCAAACAATACTATACTCATTAATAATTTGCAACTGATGAGAGTAAAGCTAACCGAAAACTACAAAACTCCTAAACAATTCAGAACTCCTCAAGCTAAAGCTAACCGAAGACTATACTAATGAACTACTCACAACTCATGTACATAAAGCTAACCCAAGAGCATACTAACCTCATGAATAATTCACAACACATAGAGTTAAATCTAACACAAGAATATACTAATATCAGGACCTCTTCACAACTCATTAAACTAAATCTAACACAAGGTTGTACAAAACTCATGAACAATTCACCACTCATGAAGCTAAAGCTAATGCTAAACTATACTAAATACATGATTAATTCACAACTAATTAAGGTTAAGGAAAACTCAAGAATATACTAAACTCATGAACAATTCATAATTCATGAAGTTAAAGCTAACCAAAGACTATACTAAACTCATGAACAATTTACAACTCATGAAGCTAAAGGTAACCGAAGTCTGTATTAAATTCATGAACAATTCACAATTTGTGAAGCTAAAGCTAACCCTAGAATATACTAAATTCATTGTAACACCCCAACGGACTGTCCGAACATTTTCTCCGGTGGCCGTTCTCCACGCTGTGATGTTTGCCGGGAGTTTGTTGAAAATGTCGGAGCCTCAAGCTGGGGGTACAAGATTAAACTATAAGGAACACACTTCCACAACTTGGATGAGTTGAAAGGATGCTTTATTTCGTTTAGAGTTAGCCTTTTCGGTTGGGGCAGACGAATGTGACACACAGCTCTAACTCTAATTAATGGAGATCAACAAATCCGAACTGACCGAAACAAGACGAACGGAAATTCTACTCACTCAACTGACTGACTCACTTAACTGACTTTCTCACTCTACTCTACTCTACTCTACTCGGAAAAATTACCTGAATTTATTTAAAATTGATCCGGAAATCCGGAAATGCTTTAGACCAAATATTTAATTATACCTCTGGTGAATTGTTGAGAGATATTCTACTACTTCACAAATTTTTTGAAAATCAGTGACAAAAAGTGAATAATCAAGCAGAATTTGTAAGATAGGTCATGTGTATCCTTGGAGATTTTGCTATTTAAAATTTTTTCTCATTATCTGTTATAGAATCCATGTACTGGTTGTTGTAGTTACCATGAGGCAAGGAAAATCAGTTAAATAGGTGTTGAATTGAGTAGAGCTTTAACCCAAGCTTCCTAGTGAAAAGCCTCATGAAATTCCTTACAGATGCTTTTTGTGGTCAAATATTATCTATCTGGTAATTTGATACTAGTGATTGTACCAGTGTCTAATTTGTAAATTTGTAATTTGATGTTATGCATGCAATTCTATGGCCACATTCATTGACTTAAGACACATTCTTTTAAATTTTGTTCTTAACTACCAAAGCTTGATCCTTATAGCTTCAATTGCAGACAAATCCCCCCTAAAATAGTGCTAGAAAACTAATAACTAATTTTCTTGAGATGTTTCAAAGCTAAGCACAATTGATATTGTCTGTACTCAAAGGTAAAATGAAGATTGTCTTGAAATATGACTACAAACAAAAACATGTACATATAGAAATATAATCTTATACTTTAATTTTTTGTCAGGCATAGTTGTGTGGAATGGGTAATCACACACATGTGAGAGAGCTGTCTACTGTGAGTTGTCTTTTCTTCTTCCCCCTTCTCTGTATTCTCTCTCAGTCCTCTCAGTGTTCTGCTTTTGGCCTGAAAAAACCCAATCTTATATAAGCTGAAATTACTCAAATTCCACTTAATTGTGTCATCTATGGCTAGGAACATCTGTTAATAATTTTTGCTGATGATTGCATTTGCAGCCAGCTGTTCCTGATGTCATAACACCTTTGTTTGCTACTGATCATATTTTCTGACTTTGAAGCCAACTGCCTTTGATGTAATCACATTTTTATTTGTCACTGTTTACATTCCTGCTTTTGATATCATCACATTTTTGTTTGTCATAAAATTGTTGTTTATATTTTCCTCTGAAGCTGGCTGCCTTTGATGCAAACATACTTTTATTTGTAATTGTTTCTGACCCCAATCATATTTCTGTTGGGTCATAGAAATACATAACATTCCTTTTATATGAGCTGCTTTTGACATAATCATGCTTCTAACAACAATCATATATCTGTGGGTCACAGAAATATATTACAAATTTTGTCAACCTGGTAAAGGCATTTAATACAGTAAGCTGATGAACAATCCATATGATATTTCAAAAAATTGAGATGTTCAAACATCCAACTCCAAATTAGATATAGAAATAGCTTTTCCAATCAAAAATAACATCAAGCAAGCTCATTTGCTCTCCACCATATTTTCCATTTTTTAATATTTTACCATAGCATTGAAGAGATATATCTATTCCCATCTGGGTCAGTAAATAATATTAAGACTGGTCCCCATGTAACAGTAAGGTAAAATGGAGAAATGAAATGAATGAATGCTTGTTCTCAAAGAGACTTTTATATGACATTCACAAATAATACATATATACAAACAAATCTTCACACATGGAGAATTATGTGTCTATTATATCTAACACAAAACAAAGTATCAGGAAGAACAAAAGGAAAGGTCTTACATGAGGATACTTCTGTTTGGCAATTATTTACTCCAGATTTGGAGGGGTCAAATTCTTCTATATCCCAAAGGGATAAGGCAGGCTTCATCTATGTCCTAATAGGATGGCTCCATGAACATGTGGATTCATTTATGTCCCAACTGGATGGCAGAAGTTTTATGTTCAAGCAAAACATGGTAGTAGGCAGATTCTGCCTAGGCCAGCCTTCTTCCTCGGTTGCTGTTAGCTGAAAGAGTGTGATTAGCACTTGGGTCACTATCTAGAATGATGTCAAAAGTGGTTGTCATGTGACCATGTGACTTTATCTCGACCAATGGGAGATAAGAATCTTTTGTATCCTTATAGCATGCTTTACTAAAGGCTAAATCATAATGCATCTCTAGCCTAGAACTGTAGGCCATATCTTAAATCTCATTATTCTGCTGGGTGCAAACATTTTTAGTTTCAGTATGTGTTTGCTGCTGTTTTCAGTTTCAGAAATTCAAAGAAAAAAGTACATATTAAGAGCACAATTAATTTATCTAGAAAAGTAAATCCTCTTTATATTGGTATTTTTTTCTTTACTAAGTTCTTATTTCAGTTAATATATAATTTGGTGGCACTTCAGATCCATCACTTATTACCATGTTAAAAGGGTGTACAAAATATTATGTGCATTTTAAACTTTGAATAACAGTAAAACTGCTTTAAAAAACTACCTATATTAGAATTCTGGATCAAAAACATGACATGTGTAAGGGCCTCAGTGATGCTTGGTAAACTGGCTTTGTGTCAAACACGTCCAAAGTCCCAACAATTTAAATTTCAGAAGGTTGAAGGTTGGATGTTGAAATGTGAAAGGATAAAATATTTCATATGTACATTAAAGCAAATATTTATTTAAAGAATGATAAAAGTGTAAAAAGAAAAATATAAGTGAAATTCGTTAACTGAACACTATAATATATTTGTGAAAAGAAAAATGTTCATTGAGAAAATGCATGCAGTTTTGTAGTTAAAACTGTTTGTAGAAAAATGTAGGTATTAAAAATGTCCACAGAAGTTTAGAGTTCATGGTTGTGTATTAGCAGAATGTAAAGTCTTTATTCCTTCCTCCTTTTAGTAGGTCATGACAGGTTGAGAG
This sequence comes from Ascarosepion bandense, assembly GCA_037127315.1. NCBI lineage: Eukaryota > Metazoa > Mollusca > Cephalopoda > Sepiida > Sepiidae > Ascarosepion > Ascarosepion bandense. The sequence continues at coordinate 6,979,401 of JBBBDQ010000809.1, forward strand.
AAAGAGAAGGTAAAACAAATAAAGAAGTAGTACTTAACACATCCATTTTTTCATTGTGTTGTTCTCTTTAGTGGCATGGTATAAAAATGAAGAAAAGGATGTTGGAAGAATGAAACAAAGAAGAAAAGAAAACTGGAAGAAAAGGTTGAATGAAACTATGACATGCCTTGCATCAGGGTCGGCTTCTTGAATTTCCTTTTGTTACATTGCCACAAGGTCCTCAGCTAACCCCTCCCATATCAGACTGACTTTGACAGTTTAGTGTCATAGCTTAAATAGTGAAACTACTCATGATGCCAGCTCCAGCAAGCCTTTTCATGTCTAGGTATGAAAATACATCATATATGAATTTGCTGTTTTTAATTCAGTCAGGATTCAGAATTTGCTTTTTGCACTGACTTGTGAATTTTTCTTAGGTTTTTCCAAAGTCATTTAAATCCACTTTTGCAGGTGTGCAATTTTACTTTGGGGTTTTCCCAAATGCTTTTAGTTGTTTGAATCTGATTTTGCAGGTTTGCAATTTATTTTGTGTTTTTTTAGTTGGCTGATGAATGATATAGGATTTGCATCCTATACATGAAACAAAATAAATTTAAATTG